>WHVA01000215.1:0-178879 GCA_015179125.1 Gautieria morchelliformis | reverse complement strand
CTTATCTATATATTAGATAAGATACAGGAATATGGGTGTCGACAACGTGCGGCTGATCAGAGACAGTGCACCTATCAACTGATGGCATTGGCCATGACATCGACAGGCGGCAGGCCACAGGCACCGAGGAGGTGCGGGCACCAAACGCCGCAGAGGAATGCAGACTGCGCAGGAGCACCGGACATTGTGGAGTGACTTCAGAATGTCATCCATAATACGTGTACTCAATCAGCTGCCCCACAGAAGAGGCACAGAGACGCAGCCCCATCACCAAGCCTAGCATTTATGCTAGCAGGACAGATTTATTTTCTATTTTCTATTGAACTCCATGACACGACCAGCTGACTACTATCTTGACACCATGTAGACAGGGGCTTTGTATAATAGGTACAAGACTCTATTCCAAAGCTTAAAAAACCCTGCTACTATCCCTCTCTCCCATGACTTTATGACTATAATTAGTCACCCCTCTAGTTACAAGTAGTTTTTCGACCCATCAACTCACTATCTCGAACACTAATAGTTACCACTAGTATAGTATAAGTAGCTACTACGAATGTATGAATCAATCATCCAGAATCCACTGTTTCACCCCTTGAAGTCACTGTAGTCTTGTTTGATAGCTACAGAACTTAGATCTCGATAGTTCACTCCAATTCTTCGTTGAGAGTTCACTATTACTGTTTACTCTAGACTACCTCAAAAGCGAAGCCTTTTGACTTAGTTATTTCTTAGATAGACACCATTTTCTGGTCGACATGGTCACATGACTTCCATCCATCAGTGCCGGACACGCCTCAAGGGGCTTAGTCAGCACACAGGGGAGGGACGAACATAGCGGTCCCAACTGCTAAGCAATAGTATTCGTTTGCTAAAGGCATCACTTAATATTTTTATCTAAAAACCTCAACCATTGGGCATTTCAACGCCCAATCCTTCTGGTCGTCCCTGACGACCATGCGCAGTATCTGTCCGATCGAGCGGTTTGTGCACTCAGTCACTCCATCCGTTTGGGGATGGAAGGCAGTCGACATGAGGAGCTTGGTCCCCATGAGTCGCTATAGTTCACACCAGAAGATCGATGTGAACTTCGAGTCTCTATCCGAGACGATGGAGTCAGGAACTCCATGGAGGTGAATGATTTCTTTCAGAAACAGCCAGGCTACTCCCTTGGCTGACACGCTCGTTGTTGTTGGGACGAGGTGGATGTGTGACGTTAGTCGGTCGATGACTACCATCAGTAGTCACGGTCATTAGATTTGGGCAGGGGCCCCATGAAGTCGATGCCAATCGACTGCCACGGCCTATCTGGAATGGGTAGGCTGTGTAGTAAGCCTTTGGCCATTGTGGCCCGGTTTTCGTCATCTGGCACTTCGCGCACGATGTGCAGAATGACTCGATGTCTGGGCTCATGCCTGGCCAACAGTATGACCTTCGAACATAGTTCCATGTCTTCAGATGGCCGTAGTGACCGACTATCTGGTGTGCTCGATCAATGATTATTTCGATCAGCCTCCTTCCTCCCTGAGGAACAGATTGGGGGACGGCGATGACATCTCTTTGAGCTGATTCTTTGTCCAGATCAGCCCATTCCTGTCAGGGGACACCCTGTTTCCATTTCCAGTTCCGACTCCATTTCCGACTCCGCTTACGGTTCCGTTCCATCTCCGCCTCCGCTTTCAGAAATGATTCCGCTTCTGGGAGACCTTCCACCAGTTCTGTTTGCTTTGCCAGTTCCACTCCAATTTCCGACTTCCGCTCTCAGAACAGTGTCGGAAATCAAGCGACTTGTGTAATAGGTGGTATCAAGGGTCGATCAAGGGTCAGGGAGGTCAGGGGGATGCAAGGTTGATGGCGGGTACCAAGTGTTGTCCCTGGCTGCGCAGCATAGTATAATACAGGCTCGCTGACATTGGGGGTCCTTAGACTTTTCTCTTTGGATTTCCCCTTGTCAGATGAGAATCCCCTCTCTTGTATACTCTGTTCATTTATACATACTTGGATTTCCCCTTGTCAGTTGTGTGGTAGTGCGATCTCCACAACCAGCCAGGGTTGCCCTTACAATTCCGGATACCGAATATCGGGTGCGCGTCCAGGTGCTCCATGATCTTAGCAAACATGGGGTACAGATGGTACACATCTCCTAAGACCTTGGACAGGTCTATGCCTTGTTCGACAGTCCAGCACAGAGGTGTGCCGTCACTGCCTGCACCGATGACTCGGATACCATCGTCGTTGTCGTTGGGTGATGCAGTGCCGTTCGTGGGCTTTTGTGAGCCCTCATTTAATGCGGCAGATTCCAATATTCATGCCTCTGTCTTCTCTGCGAGGAGGTTGCACTGTCTCATTGCCGCTGTCCCCAGCTCGATATACCGGTCAGTGGGAAGTAGCTCACCTTCCGGGTCTAAACGCGCGTCTGCATTTACGAAGACGTGGTCCGGGTGATTGTCATCACTCGTGTCATTTTCGTAGTAGTGCGACAAGCAGTCCGCTACCTGTTCTCTACACCGTCAACATGTAGGGTGTTGAAGTTGAACCGGGATAGAAACTACACCATCTGACCTGGCGGTCAGATAGGCTCTTCTGGGTCTTGAAGTATTTGAGCCCTTTGTGGTCTGTGACAGGGTGAACCTTCGTCCCAGTAGTTTATCCTCCCATTTCATGAGAGCCTCGAGCACCACGATTGTCTCGTGCTCGTGGGTCAGTAGTGTTGCTGAGCACACTGAACTTCTTTGACAAGAAGCCGGCTGGCCGACAGGTTTTCCAGTTGGGGCCTTGGCCGTAGACGCACCGACGCCGGCTTTTGACCCGTCGGTGATCATCCAGATCGGCTCTGGGCACCATGCATGTATTGGACGCAGGATAGGGGCCTTACAGGCCATGCCTTAATGCTTTGCCAGCATTTGTCCAGTAGTGGGGTCCATTCGAATGGATGATTGTTACGCGTGCAGTCCGATAGTGGGGTCGTGTACGCACTAACATCTGGCATGTAATGTGCCAGGTATTGTACTAGCCCAAGGAAACATTGGACGTCGTTGAACGTCCACGGCCTACGCCACTCACGGATGCATTGCATCTTATCCTCATCAGCATGTACTCCTTGGCCATCGATGATGTGGATGAGGCACTCCATTCCGATGGAATAGAGGTCAACCTTTTCTTGCTCAGAAAAAGGTGGTTTTCCTCAGTCTGTCAAAGACAATATAGAGGTGCTCATCATGCTCTTGTATCAGAGCGAGAAATGAAGATGTCGTCCATGTAGACATGGACAAAGCGACCTATGCAGTCGCAGAAATGGCTGTCATCAGCCATTGGAACGTCGATGGGGCGTTGCAGTCTCCCATCTGTATCACTTGGCTCTAAACGTGCCAAGGATCGTGGCAAAGGCAGTCTTTGCTATGTGATCCGGATGAATCCGGATCTGCTCGTATGCTTTGGACATATCGAGTTTTGTGCGATAACCGACAGCGAGCCATGTCGCTGCGGATGATGTCCTGATCCGGGTAGGGCGTAACATCCTGTTTTGGAACCCTTCCAAGACTTTGGTGTTATTGCTAACACTTCAATCTATCAGAACGTGTCGTTTACGAGACTCAAGAATTTAAACAATGCTGCAGCACAACTCCGGAAATAATTTAATATTTGTACCTTGGTTGCAATCCGCGTAAAAACTAGTCAAGTTAATACGGATGGAAGGCAATGCGTTTCTTAGCAGCACTGAACAATAAACTAAAAGAATGTAGGTTCAAGGACACTATCAGGGTCCAAGCGTATTCCAAAATATAAAGGAATGTACTTAGCAGGCAAGTTTATAAATGGACTGCCCTGATAATCTACCAGCACACAGCAATAAACGAGGGACGAGTGTTGTGAACAAAGCAACTTGTGAAAGTCTCTAATCAGGAAAATTGATTGACTAGATCGTCTCGGGTATTGGAGTGCGAATGGCAAGACTTTCAATTGACAGACTCACTCTGTAGAATTACACCCGGAGGATTAGTCCAAGTGGCTAAGCAGTAAAGTACTACTTAACAAGGAATTAGACACTAAAGTAAGTGAATAACCTTAGCTGGGATTAGCAGCTTAGTAAGATGCAAATCACATGAGGTCACATGTAGGATAGAAGATGGGTAGATTGGCTGATGAAAGGCAGGCAAAAGGGCCTCCTTTATATCGTATTGTACAGGCGCTTAACTAAGCGGTAGGACCTTCTATCTATTAATGGAATGGGGGAATGAGTCACGAAGAAGCTCTCGGAATGTGTGGGAAGGTTCTGTCTGACTCATAATGACTCACAGTGACTTGAAATGACTCCTACTAGTGACTCCACTAGCTTTTCCACCATTCAGGGCTTGATTTGTCAGGAATGAGTCATTAATTGGACTCATGTGATTTATGACAGCCTGGGTGAGTCATGGGCATGTGACTCACCAAGGTGTGCATGAGTCAGTTGAGTCATTGAGGCTGTACAAGCAAATGACTAGGCTTTTCAAACTCAGAGGCTGAGTCTGAAGGAGCCACCTGACCGGATTTGTGGGTGACCGCGGGTGCACAAGCCGCGAGCGACGCGAGCGTCCGGTCGGAGTTTGAAATCGGAAGTCCGAAACAGAGTTGTGGGGACATGTGTATCCACAACTCTGCTGCACAGAAATAAATGAGTTTGAGTGAAGACAGCCTCGGAAAAATAGGCAGAATTCATAGATAATTAGAGGGATGTTTGAATAGGCCTTAAGAGGATAGTAGACATTATTATGATGGCGAAATTGGTTATTTTAAAGGCCTCTGATGCAGACTACAAAGTTACAGAAAAGAGACATTTGAGGGCTGGTTGAACAGCCTGATCCAAGACCATATAGTATGCTGGTTGCACAGCAGTTCCCATGCCGTTCCAGGCACTATTCGGCAAGAAGCCGAACATAGCACGTCTAGAAGAATTCGGGACAAACTGCTGGGTCATGGTGCCTGTTTTGGAACCCTTCAAGACTTTGGTGTTATTGCTAACACTTCAATCTATCAGAACGTGTCGTTTACGAGACTCAAAGAATATTAAACAATGCTGCAGCACAACTCCAGAAATAATTTAATATTTGTACCTTGGTTGCAATCCGCGTAAAACTAGTCCAAGTTAATACGGATGGAAGGCAATGCGTTTCTTAGCAGCACTGAACAATAAACTAAAAGACTGTAGGTTCAAGGACACTATCGGGGTCCAAGTGTATTCCAAAATATAAAGGAATGTACTTAGCAGGCGAGTTATAAATGGACTGCCCTGATAATCTACCAGTGCACAGCAATAAAACGAGGGATGAATGAGTTTTAGAAGTGACTTGTGAAAGTCTCTAATCAGGAAAATCAACTGATCAGATCATCTCGGGTATTGGAGTGCGAATGGCAAGACTATCAATTGACAGACTCACTCTGTAGAATTACACCGGGATTAGCAGCTTAGTAAGATGCAAGTCACATGAGGTCACGTGGATAGAAGATGTTAGATTGCTAGAATGATGATTCAAGGAGGTCAGAATGGCCTCCTTTTATATTGTAAAATACACAGGATTACGTAAAATGGGGTTCTTCTATCTATTAGGTGAGTGATGTCATATATAAATATTTGCACTGCTGAAACACACCCTCGTAACTATTGCAATGTGTTTGTGCAAAGAAATTTGAAATTGATAGCCAATCACCTTCCCTGGTTTGCACAGCCTTTCACAGCCATACACAGCCTTGCACTGCCCTACACAGCCCTACACAGCCACTATGACATCAAGGGCCCTATTTGGTGTTGTAGCATTGCATTTGGAGGATCCATTCATCCAATAGGCTTTATCAAACCTGCACCCTAGTTTTGGCTTTGTACATCTTTGTGTGACTTTGTACGCAGCCTTGCACAGGCCTGTGTAAGCGGTAGAGCACACATTCAGTCTCAGTGGCTGAGTTTGAGTGAGCCAAGGTACCAGAGTTGTAGGTGCTTGAGTGCCTGCAACTCCGAGTTTACGGTTCGTGGGAAGCTCCGCTCGGAGTTTGAAACTGAGCGGCTATGGCAGAGTTGTGGACGTGCGTGGGTTCATAACTCTGCCTGACAGAATAAGGAGTTTTTGAGCCAGGGAAGCCAAGTTAAATGGCGAAAAAATAAGAGGAAATTCAAGGAATATTTGAATAGAGTTCTCCCAACAATAGCCATGTGTATTAGCTACTATCAGCTGGGAAAACAGGGTTTTAAAGCGATTTTAATCCTTTTTTCGCGAGGCTTTTCATTAGCAACGGTTCCCACACAGCGTGGCTATGGTGAGTGGCACGAACAGCGAAGATCAGTTGCCAAACAGGGCAAGGGCGATCGGAGTGAACACGGAAGTGGAGTGAGAAATGGGAGGATAGAGTATGCAAGTATGGGAAATAAACACGTCATGCCATGCCTCTCCCTATGATTGTAGGGCGAGCTCGAGGATGATCATTATTCGACTTGTCCTCCTGGCTTCAGTGAGCCAGGTTTGGCTTCGGCACTGGGGTGACCCTGCTCACCCTTGGCCCCTTGCCCTCATTCGTCAACTCAGTATCGTCGAACGAGACCTTGCCCGTGGGGATTATTTCATTCCCCTTACGGATTGCCCCTGGGCTTGAGAAGTCCAGGGTGATGCCAAATCTCCTTAGGAAGGGTGTCCCTAAGATCGTGTCGTAATATTCGATGTTCGCTACGTTGAAATATTCGTTGTATGTTTCATGACCAAATTTGATGGTCGTGTTCATTCCATAATTGATCGTGGAACAGCTGCCTATGCAGGCTAGCTGCAGCACAATTGACTGCTCCAGGGTGAATGTTTTCATCCCTGTAGCTCGCGTGAATTCAGGGGACAGTAGTACCCCTTCGCTCCCATTATCCAGCAGGCAGTGGGCTTTTACGCCATTTATTTCCCAGTACCCCGAGAGGGTATGGTTTTCACTGCACGGGCGCGTTGGCTGCGTCCTATGCTTGCTTCGGTGGTGATACACCGGTTCGGCCGCCTTGTCAAAGCAAGAAAATTGTAAAAAAGTTTAAAGTTTTTTGCAGGGTTTTTTATGTCTTTTTATAAGTTTCTTTGTCAAAACACAAAGAAACCCATAAAAAACCCTGAAAAAAACTTTGAATTTTTTTACAATTTTCTTGCTCAACAAATTCTAATAAAAACACAAAATTTTATTATAGTTTTTTTTTACATAAAAAAAACACTAAAAATATTTGGAAAATCTTTACAGTTTTTCCAACAGTTTTTCAGACAAGAAAACCTTTATATGCCTGCGGTGCTTGACAGAGGGCCCACATATGGCGGCGTGCGGCTGCGGCCTCTTTTTGCTGCCAGTGCTCGACTTCGAGCTCTAAGCTCTCAGCCGTGATCTCAGAGTCAGGCTCTGAGGCGACTTGTTCCCTGACGATCTGTTGGATCGTCTTGCGGCTGTCCTTTGGGGCAGCCGGTGTCTCTTGTGGTTCATTTCTCAACCACACGTCCTGTTCAACCGGGACGGCTGGCAGCGGCATTCGCTGCCTGTCCAGTTCCTTTTGTCGTATGTCTTCTGCATCGTGACCACGTCCATTAGCTGCGGACTGTCGTGAGCTTTGACGTGGCGCATCACGTTCCCCACATGGGCAGAGGGCCATCTGGACGTTCTCCAGCATGGCCACGTCTTGCAGCCCGATCTCCTCAGCTTGGTGGAGTTCCTTGCCAATATCTATGATGGCAGCGGCAATGTTGTCAAGCTGCGAAGCTAGCTGATCGTGCTTGTGGCGCGTGAGGGCACTGTTAGCAACTCGGGGTTATGGCAGGGAAGGTTTGGTAGAGCTCTTAGAAAGCTAGAATCAAATTCACTCTCTCAGTGAATTTATTGTCACTGTTATATTAATACAATACCTAGAAAAGTCATTTCAAACTCCGCTGGGTGCAGCCGCTTGTGAAAATAGAGATAACAAAATGAAATGGAGACGCAGGGAGTGAAATAAATCGAATATATTATGCTAGATTTTGGTGCAGGAGCATAAATGCACCCAACACGCCCCCTCAAGCTTAATATATTCTGATTCTCTCGTTGAGGATTCTCACTCTAGGACTAGGAAGTCCTTTATTGAGAAGATCAGCTAGCATGTGTTCCGTTGGTAGGTACACAAGCTTAATTTCTCCATCTTCGACTATATCTCAAATGAAATATAATCTAATGTCAAAATGCTTGGTTCTCGTGTGCTGTTGAGTGCCATAGACGATGGCAATGGCTGATTGATTGTCTGAATAAAGTTTGATGGGATAATTCAGCGGTTGGAATACTTCAGAAATAAAGTGGTGTATCCATAAGGCTTCTTTGCTCGCATGAGTCAGGGCAACGAATTCGGCTTCAGTTGATGATAGGGCTACTATGGATTGTTTTTGACAACTCCATGATACTGTCCCTCCATCAATCTGAAAAATATAAGCCGAGTATGAGTGCCTGTGCTCTTGTGAAGCCCAATCTGCATCTGAATACCCAATGAGGCCATCTTGATTTTTCCCAAGTGTCAATTTGTAGTCCATCGTTCCTTTTAGATATTTAAAGACACGTTTGACTGCATTCCAATGAGTTGGACCTGGGTTTTCGAGGAATTGAGAAAGTAATGACACTGCGAATGCAATGTCTGGTCGAGTGGCTACAGCTGCCCACATCAATGATCCTATCTTGTCTGTATGGAACTCTTGACATCTTCTGTTTGACTTCGTCTGTGGAAGGGCATTGGTCCCTGGATAATTTAACAGCTAGGTCAAGAGGCGTGGAAAATGTTTTGGCATCATCCAGATTGAATTTCTTGATGATTTTCTGGATGTACGCACTTTGGGATATTGCAATCGATTTTTTTTTTCCAATCTCTTTCAATTTTGAGGTTCAAAAGCCAGTGGATCTCGCCTAGGTCTTTCATACTAAAACCTGGGCAAAGTCGTGCTTCACCCCATCAAGGACTGGTTGATTTTCAGCTGTGATGGTAAGGTCGTCTACAGCTGTTGCAATGATTGCATATCCCTTCGGTCCACGTCTGCAAAATACAGCTCCATCCGAAGCTGATTTAGTGAATCCTAACTTGAGAAATTCACCACTCAGACATTTATACCATTCCCTTCCAGACTGTTTGAGGCCGTAAAGTGCTTTCTTCAACAGGAGGACATCATCTTTGTCTCTGGTCTCATATCCATATGGCTGTCTCATGTAAATAGGTTCTGGCAGTGTAGCATTCAAATCCGCACTGTCCACATCCATTTGGTGAATAGGCCAATTGTTCCTGGCAGCAATGGCACATATAATCCGTAAGGAAGTCATCCGAGCAACGGGTGCATAGGTTTCATTGTAGTCGACTCCAAAACTTTGTGTAAAGCCTTGGGCGACCATCCTCGATCTAGGTGTAATGGGTTCACCTTCTGGATTGTGTTTCCAGAGGAATACCCATCTATTTCCGACAATATTTGCTCCAGGAGGTGGTTTAACCACTTCCCATACACCTTTGTGGAGTAGCACCTTGTACTCTTTATCCATCAATGCTTTCCACATAGGATCATTTAAGGCTTCATCTGCATTGCTAGGCTCAGTCTGATTCAAATCCGGCAGCACCTTATCTTTGTTTTGATCGAAGGTCGAAAGTGTACTGATGGCAAGGTTATAATCACTGATGCCGTCAGTTTCAGAGGATAAATCTTGTTCAAATAATTTGTCTTGATGGTCCTCAATGTCCTCGTAAGCTAGTGTAGTGTTCGCTTCTCCTTATTGGAGCAGCTTCTTTAGGTCTGACATCAACAGTCTGACTGGGTTGCAGCTCTTCAAGACGTTCCTCTGGTTCATTATCGTCGATTTCCTCGATCTTTGCCTCCTTGCTGACTAAGCAACTAGGCATAGGTGCTGGTGCCGAAATGGCCTGTATCACCTTTCTGGACGTAGGTAGCTGTGACTCTTCAATAGAAATGATTGGAGCTTTGCCCCCCTTCATCTCTGAGTCAAATATAACATTCCGCTCGACAGAAACCTTCTGAGAGTCAGGCCAGTAGATGCAGTGACCATGGCTCTGTCCAGAGATTCCTATCCATCGAGCTCTTTTGGCACGGGCTGCTAGTTTGTTCCCCTCTTTGACTTTAACGTAGACTTCAATTCCCCACACGTGTATGTCCTTCAGGTTCGGTTTTTGATGATGGATCATTTCAAAAGGGGTTTTGTCTGGCAAAGCTCTTGTATGTGTCCTATTCCTAAGATAGTTGGCGTGCAAAATTGCATGGCCCCATAAAGTCTTAGGAAGACTTGATTCCAATAGCATGGCACGAGCTCTTTCAACTAGAGATCAGTTTAGACGTTCAGCAACACCATTTGACTCTGGGGTGTCGTGTACAGTTAACCGATGCTTCGTGCCTTGCTTGGCTAAATGCTGTTTGAATTCTGAGCTTGTGTATTCGCCCCCTCTGTCGGAAACAAGTGCTTTGATGTGCACGTCCCTCTGTCGAAGCATCAAAGCCTCGTAGAGTTTGTATTTTGAAAATGCTTCCGATTTGTTTGCCATCAAATAGATAACCGATTCCCTTGAATAGTCGTCGATGAAAGACACATGATAGGATTTCTTGTCAATTGTGGAGTGTCTCGCTGGTCCCCAGACATCAGAATAAATTCTGTCACTGAATTTTGAAGATCGGCTTCTGGGTTCCTGAGGAAGAGATTTACGTGCAATCTTCACTTGAATGCACGCATCGCAAACAACCTTGTCCCCTTTTGAGCTCAATTCAATGCCTAATATCATGCCACGGTTGAGCAAATGCTGTAGGGACTTTTGTGAAATATGCCCATTTTCTGATGTATCTCCATGGCTGATGTGCACATATGCGCTTCGGCACTTGTGTGTTGTAAGTCAAATCGATATAAGCCATTCAGCTTCCGTGCTTGCATCAATATCCTGCCTTTGCGATTAGATATTGTGCATTTCTGATCGGCTATTTGTGTTTTATAGCCTGCATCATCACACCGGCCGATCGCGATCAGGGTAACAGCCATTTTGGGCACGTAGAACGTATCCTTCAATGTGATCTTCACAGTCTTATCTCCAATTATATTAGATAGCACGAGTGAGCCTGAACTGAAGGCATCAAAAGTGCCTTTGTTGGCTGCACGAATTGTGCAAGGTTGTGAGAATGGACTGTAATCCCTCAGTAAATTCTTGTGAGGGGTCATATGTGCGGTCGTTCCAGTGTCGAGGATGACTACTGTCTCTGAGGGTAAACTACTCAAATTTGAGCAGTCGAAATTAGCAAAAGCAGCTGAGCTTTCACTCTCATCTTCCTCAGAAGACACTTCTTCGGCAACATTCACCTTGGCTTTGCCCTTCTTCTTTTTGGCTTTAGCTTTCTTTTTCTGACGTGGCCCCTGGCCTTCTTTACCACCTCCTTTAGCCCAGCAACTCTCGATAGCATGTCCAGGCTTGTGGCAATTAGTGCATGTAGGCACATTCGGGTCTTTCCGGCCCTTCTGCCCTTTCATAGATGAACCAATAAATGCCTGCTCTTCTTGTGAAATATTAAGGGTCTTTCTCCTGTCATATTGAGCCTTTAGTACTCTGATAATATCATCAGGCACTAAGGGCATTCCACATTCTTTGAGCGACGTGGTAAGGGCATTCATAACTGCCTCATAGGAGGGTGGAAGTGACGCAAGGATGATATCCATGAACTCTCCTTCAGAAATTTTGGCTCCCATCTCATTTAGACGAGCATAGAGGTCTTGGGCCTTGTCCAAGTGATCTCTCAAGTCTCCATCCTCAGGACACCTCATACTGCGAAGCTGTCTCTGTAGGTTGGTGAGGACCATCTTGGGCTTTTTGGTCATCTCATTGACCAATGCATCCCAGACTTCTTTTGCTGTATGCCTCTTTGGTAGCATCAGAGCTAGTGACTCTGACACTGAGACGATTATTTGGGTCTTTGCCTGTCCTTCTCTGGCAAGATACTTCTCCAGCTTCTCCTCAGCCTTCTCAATTTGTCCTTCCTCAGCATCTGTTGGAATATGGCTTGGAGGTATGACTGGGGGATCAGGAGGTCGAATGGCTCTCCCTTCTATATGCCTGAGTAGATTTTTGGACTCAAAATAACTTGTGAGAGTAGCTCGCCACAGAGGCCAATTACTTCCATCTGTTGCAAGCTTCTCCACACCCAAAAGCTTCTGCGAAGAGTCTGCGGGGCCCATAACCCTTGTTAGCAACTCAGGGTTATGGCAGGGAAGGTTCGGTAGAGCTCTTAGAAAGCTAGAATCAAATTCACTCTCTCAGTGAATTTATTGTCACTGTTATATTAATACAATACCTAGAATCAAATTCACTACATGATTTTCAGTAAACATGCTATGAGAATATAAAGAATACTATTCGCCTCTCTCAGTGAATTTATTGTCACTGAGAGAGGAGCACTATCCTGTCTCAGAAGGCATATATGTGCACCCGGCCCTTTAGCGCTCAAGAGCTCGCGCGTCGAAGTCATTTCAAACTCCGCTGGGTGCAGCCGCTTGTGAAAATAGAGATAACAAAATGAAATGGAGAGGCAGGGAGTGAAATAAATCGAATATATTATGCTTGATTTTGGTGCAGGAGCATAAATGCACCCAACAGGCACTCCAGTGAGCGCATCCTGCACCTGCTTGTTCAGTGCCTCTGCCGTCTCATTGTCGATGGCGTGAGTTCTCAAGCTCTTGCGACTTGAGCTCAAGTATTCCGAGCCCTGACCGTCTGTCAAGATTGGTTTTTAAGCGTTAATATCGTGTATTAGTGAACACAGCGAATGCCCGAATGACTTGTGCGAATAAGTATGCCATTCGGCGAATACGTGAACCAATGAGTGTTCACAAGATAGGAGGGTTGCCCGAACGGGGCTCACCCTATCTACAGTCGTAGCGAAATGGCACGTGGCACTTGACAATACAACGTGCAAGGTGTCACGGAAGGGCTGTCTAAGTAGTGACAATCCCTTTGCCAGCGAAGGTGCTCCTTCGGAGCCCTTCGCCGACAGCACAGAAAATAGTTTGAAGGCTAAGGTAACAAAGATGAAGTATGAGAACTCACCAGTGATGTCTAAGTCCTCTGCTGGTCGAAGATAGGAATCTCCAAGAGAAGGCTTAAGATGATGATCACAGCGAGGTCAAGTTTGCACAAGATGGACGACGTATGATAATTGAACTGGAGAATATACATGCGAATGTAAACTACTTATATCGAATGCTCGTAAGGCATCAGCGAATAGGAAAGAGGCCGTCGCGAGTCAGGGTTGGATAGGGGTGCGCAGTCATGATACTCAGTAGATGGAATAAACATACAATAGAGTGAGGGAAGAGTGCGAACATGAAACGACGGAGAGTAAAGGTGGCGAAGGCATTCATGTACAAAACCATGTCTTGGGACCTGCATACTGTTGGGTGCATTTATGCTCCTGCACCAAAATCAAGCATAATATATCCAATTTGTTGTGTGGCCTTCCAATTTCTTCTCACATTGTTCTTGTATTATGCATCCATTTCTCTGGTTATTTTCGAAATTTTCCACTCATTCCTTATCTCTCTATTTCATCTTGTTATTCCTACTTTCACAAGCGGCTGCACCCAGCGGAGTCTGAAATGACTTCGACGCGCGAGCTCTTGGGCGCTAAAGGGCCGGGTAGTAGTACATGCGCAGTGGAACACATTTCCCCCTCTCTCAGTGACCACTAAATTCACTGAGAGAGGCAAGTAAATTAGTCTAGTAGTCTTTGCATTTATTGACCTAGAAATGCTCTGTAGTGAATTGATTTCTAGGTAGTGTATAATATATTTACAGTGACCACTAAATTCACTGAGAGAGTGAATTGATTTCTAGTCTATTCTTTTGAATAACAAGTCCATACCTACTGCCTATAATTCCTGTCCTCTACAGGGTTATGGGCCCCGGAGACACTTCTGAGAAGCTGTTGGGTGTTGAGAAGCTTGCTACTGATGGAAGTAATTGGCCATTGTGGCGAGCCACTCTCATCAGCTATTTCGAGTCCAAAAATTTGCTCAAGCATGTAGAAGGGAGAGTCACTCGACCTCCTGATCCTCCAGTCATGCCCCCAGGCCATATTCTAACAGAAGCTGAGGAAACTCAGATGGATAAGGCCGAGGAGAAGCTGGAGAGATACCTTGCTAGAGAAGGACAAGCCAAGACCCAAATCATCGTCTCAGTGTCAGAGTCATTAGCCCTGATGCTACAGAAGCAGAAGACAGCAAAAGAGACTTGGGATGCACTGGTCAATGAAATGACCAAAAAGCCCAAGATGGTCCTCACCAGCCTGCAGAGACAACTCCGCAGTATGAGATGTCCTGAGGATGGAGACTTGAGAGATCACTTGGACAAGGCCCAAGACCTATATGCTCGTCTTAATGAGATGGGAGCTAGAGTTTCTGAAGAAGAATTCATGGACATAATCCTTGCGTCACTTCCACCATCCTATGAGGCAGTCATGAATGCCCTTACAACTTCGCTTGAAGAATGCGGGATGCCATTGGTCCCTGATAATATTATTAGGGTACTAAAGGCTCAGTATGACAGGAAGAAAACACTCCCGCAAGAAGAGCAGGTGTTTATTGGTTCATCTACTAAGAAGGACCAGAAGGGGCAGAAGGTGCATGTATGCACCAACTGCAAAAAGCCTGGACATTCCATCGAAAATTGCTGGGCTAAAGGAGGTGGTAAAGAAGGTCAAGGACCACGTCAGAAGAAGAAAGCCAAAGGCAAGAAGAAGAAGCAGGGTAAAGCAAAAGCGAATGTTGCCGAAGAAGAGTCTACTTCTGAGGAAAGTGGTGATGGGCATCTTGCCTTCACCAATTTCGATGAGTGCTCTAATTTCAATTTGAGCACATCCTCAGGAGTTATAGTCATACTCGACACCGGAACGACATCGCATATGACTCCTCACAAAAATTTATTGAGGAACTACTGTCAATTCTCACAGCCGAGGACTATCCGAGCAGCCAACAAAGGTACCTTTGATGCCTTCGGCTCAGGACTGCTCGTATTATCCAATAAGGTTGGAGATAGAACAGTAGAAGTCACGTTGCAAGATACATACTATGCACCCAAAATTGCTGCTACCCTCGTCTCGATCGGTCGGTGCGATGATGCTGGCTACGACATTCGACTCGGTGGCCAGAAATGCACAATATCTAATGCTGCTGGAAAAGTATTGATGCAAGCACCGAAAGTCAATGGCTTATATCGACTAGACCTCCAGTCACCAAGTGCTCAAGCCCATATGTGTTTATCTGCCATGGAAATTCATCAAAAGATGGGGCACATCTCGCAGAAGTCCCTACAACATCTATTAAATCATGGCATGATATTGGGCATTGAACTGAGCTCCACAGGCGATAGAATTGTCTGTGATGCGTGTATTCAGGCCAAGATTGCGCGCAAACCTCTTCCTCGAGAACCCAGAGACCGAACATCAAAATTCGGTGACAGAATTTATTCTGATGTCTGGGGACCTGCAAGACACCTCACGATCGATAAGAAGTCATATTATGTCTCCTTTATCGATGACTACTCAAGAGAATCGGTGATCTATCTCATGGCGAACAAATCAGAAGCATTCTCAAAGTACAAGCTCTACGAGGCTTTAATGCTTCGACAGAGAAATGTGCACATCAAGGCACTTGTTTCTGATCGAGGGGGCGAGTATACGAGCTCTGAATTCGAACAGCATCTAGCCAAACAAGGCACGAAGCATCAGTTGACGGTACATGACACACCAGAGTCCAATGGTGTTGCGGAACGCCTGAACCGAACCCTCACTGAGAGAACTCGTGCCATGCTGCTAGAATCAAGCCTTCCTAAGATATTATGGGGCTATGCGATACAGCATGCCAATTATCTTAGGAACAGGACGCATACAAGAGCTCTACCAGATAAAACGCCCTACGAGATGATTCACCATGAAAAACCGAATCTCAAAGACATTCACGCGTGGGGAACTGAAATTTACGTTAAAATCACTCAGGGAGATAAATTGGCAGCTCGTGCCAAAAGAGCTCGGTGGATAGGAATTTCTGCGCAGAGCCATGGTCATTATGTTTATTGGCCTGACTCGCACAAAGTTTCTGTCGAGCGGAACGTTGTCTTTGATTCAGAAATGAAGAAGGGAAAGGTCCCAATCATTTCTATTGAGGAATCCAAGCTACCTACGTCTAAAGAAGAGAAGAAAGCCATTCCGGCATCAGTGCCTGTGCCCGGTCGCTTAGTCAGCGAAGAGGCAAAGATCGAAGAAATTGATGAAAGTGCACCGGAAGAATATCTTGAAAAGCTGCAACCTATTCAGGGAGTTGATGACAGACCTAGAGAAGCTGAACCGATAAGGAGAAGCGAAAGGATCCGTCAACAACAAGTGCAGCCGGCCCCATCAGGTCCCGTGACAAGATCTCAAACTCAGAGACAAACTGGCGCACATATGACTACGCTAGCTTACGAGGACGTTGAGGACCATGAAGAAGTTTTATTCGACCAAGAATTATCCTCCGAGATTGATGGCATCAGTAGCTATGAGTGTGCCATCAGTGCGTTTCTAACCGACGGTCAAAACAACATTAAGGCGCCGGATTTGAGTCAAATTGAACCTAGCAATGCAGACGAAGCTCTGAATAATCCTATGTGGAAGAAATCAATGGACAAAGAGTATGAGGCCCTAATCGACAAGGGAGTGTGGGAAAGAACCAAACCACCTCCTGGAGCCAACATTGTCGGCAACAAATGGGTCTACCTTTGGAAGCGTAATCCAGAAGGGAAACCAATAGTACCTAAATCGAGAATGGTCGCCCAAGGCTTCACGCAGAAGTTTGGAATCGACTATGATGAGACATA
The DNA here is from genome assembly GCA_015179125.1 of Gautieria morchelliformis. NCBI lineage: Eukaryota > Fungi > Basidiomycota > Agaricomycetes > Gomphales > Gomphaceae > Gautieria > Gautieria morchelliformis. The sequence goes on along the minus strand of WHVA01000215.1, from coordinate 162,009 downwards.
CTCACCTGTTGCTCGGTTATCCTCCCTACGGATCATATGCGCCATTGCTGCTAGGAATGACTGGCCTATTCATCAAATGGACGTGGACTATGCATACCTCAATGCTAAGTTGCCCGAACCTATTTACATGAAGCAGCCGTATGGATATGAGTCAGGAGACAAAGGCGAAGTGCTACTTTTGAAGAAAGCACTCTACGGCCTCAAGCAATCTGGAAGAGAATGGTACAAACGTCTAAGTGGTGAATTCCACAAGTTAGGATTCACTACGTCAGCCACAGACGGGGCTGTATTTTATAGACGTGGCGGAAAGGGGCATGTGATCATTGCAACAGCTGTGGACGACCTTACCATCACAGCTGAGAATCAATCAGTCCTGGACGAAGTCAAACGAGATCTTGCTCAGGTCTTCAGTATGAAAGATCTAGGCGAGATTCATTGGCTATTGAATCTCAAAATCGAAAGAGACTGGCAGAAGAAGACCATTGCAATTTCACAACCTGCATACATCGAGAAGATCATCAAAAAATTTAATCTCGAAGATGCAAAGACTTATGCTACGCCTCTTGATCCAGCCGTAAAATTATCTAAAGACCAATGTCCTTCTACAGAGAGAGGCAAGAAAGCCATGTCGAAGTTTCCATACAGGCAAGCTATAGGATCACTGATGTGGGCGGCTGTAGCCACTCGACCTGACATTGCATTTGCGGTGTCATTACTCTCGCAATTCCTTGAAAATCCAGGTGGCACACACTGGAATGCAGTCAAACGTGTCTTCAAATATTTGAAAGGCACGAAGCATTACAAGCTCACACTTGGAAGAAATCAAGACGGCTTGATGGGGTATTCAGATGCGGATTGGGGTTCACAGAGTCATAGGCGTTCGTATTCGGCATACTTATTTCAGATTGATGGAGGCACTGTTTCATGGAGTTGCCAGAAACAGTCGATAGTAGCCCTCTCATCAACTGAAGCCGAATTCGTCGCCCTGACCCATGCGGGCAAAGAGGCTCTTTGGATGCGCCATTTTATTTCTGAAATATTCCAACCACTGAACAGACCCATCCAAGTTTATTCAGACAATCAATCAGCCATTGCCATCACGTATGGCACCCAACAACACACGAGAACCAAGCATTTCGACATCAGGTTATATTTCCTTCGAGATATAATCAAAAATCAACAAGCCAAGCTCGTTTATTTGCCAACCGAACAAATGTTGGCAGATATCCTCACTAAAGGACTTCCTAGTCCTAGAGTGAAGATTCTCAACGAGCAAATCGGAATATATTAAGCTTGAGGGGGCGTGTTGGGTGCATTTATGCTCCTGCACCAAAATCAAGCATAATATATCCAATTTGTTGTGTGGCCTTCCAATTTCTTCTCACATTGTTCTTGTATTATGCATCCATTTCTCTGGTTATTTTCGAAATTTTCCACTCATTCCTTATCTCTCTATTTCATCTTGTTATTCCTACTTTCACAAGCGGCTGCACCCAGCGGAGTCTGAAATGACTTCGACGCGCGAGCTCTTGGGCGCTAAAGGGCCGGGTAGTAGTACATGCGCAGTGGAACACATTTCCCCCTCTCTCAGTGACCACTAAATTCACTGAGAGAGGCAAGTAAATTAGTCTAGTAGTCTTTGCATTTATTGACCTAGAAATGCTCTGTAGTGAATTGATTTCTAGGTAGTGTATAATATATTTACAGTGACCACTAAATTCACTGAGAGAGTGAATTGATTTCTAGTCTATTCTTTTGAATAACAAGTCCATACCTACTGCCTATAATTCCTGTCCTCTACAGAATGTTGGGGCCAACTTGGCCTCCCACGGGATATGGACCCGTGATGGATAGCTGCAGGCTGGTGCTCTGCGGTGTCAGGCATTCCCTGGCATCGACGAGGCTTGACCATTGGCCGGTGGAGCCGAACAAGTCGAGGAGTCTCAACTTGAGATGTGACGCGACCCCTTTAACTCGGGGCGCGAGTGCCTTCAACCACATCCAGACATCCATGTCGTCTAGGTTGAAGGTTCCATCCTTGTTGTCACGGATGGCAGATGGGATTCCTTTGGGGTTGTGTATCCAACCCCTTAGGATGGCGGCGATGTCATGCGGGGTACCACTCGCTATCACAAGACAGTCCCTTTTGGGAATGCGAGCGTGCTGCTTGCACTCGATGTGCTTGAACAGGCCTGTCATGACGCGTTTATTTCCCATACTCAGATGCTCTATTCTCCCATTCCCCACTCCACCTCCGTGTTCGTTCCGATCGCCCTTGCAGTGTTCGGGATGAAGATGTAGTGGCTCTCCACCGATCTTCGCTGTTCGTGCCATTTACCATAGCCACGCCGTCAAAGCACGATCGACATCTTTGGACTGACTTGGCAGTCATCACTGGGCCTATCACCTCCTCTGCTCAACCCTCTTTCGATGGTGTTCCTATGATCGGATTGTCATGACTTGTGTATTTCCTGCACCTTGTTATCCCCATTTCCCCTTTCAGCACTTCTCCCCCGTGTTCGCTCGGCTTCGCCCTCAACCTTGACCACTCCTCCCCTATGTCATCTCCATTCGCCATTCCTCGCATTTGCCAAACAGCCATTCGCTGCTCGCATCATTCGCCAACAGGCACACATGTATTTCCTGGACCTTTTAGAGAAGTAATATTTGAAAATGGAACATTTCCCAATGACCCTGGGGGGCACACCTATTCAGGCAACGACAGATAGACTGTCTATTTCAACATTAGAGTACTCTGAGTAGATGATATGTACCGCCCTTTTCAACTGTATGAACAGCCCCGGAATCTGGATTCCTGGGCAGACCCATAAGTATGCCAATGTAGGACTAACCTCGCATCTGAATAATCAACCTCACTAGGGTATTGAGATTTCCGATCTGTTATGGCCTGGGATAGCCACGTTCAGGTGGTTTTGACTTAGAGAGCTAGTCTTAATATTTAACTCACTTAGCCAGGAAATGATATTTATGACCTAAGCCTAAGTTATTGTATGAGAGTCAAGACGTGGCAGCTTCCATATATCTAGGCTAGGAAAATTTATGTATGGTTTGTAAAGTACGCGACCTAGGCAAACACACCCAATATACAATGTGTCTTGCCCTCCACTATGATGAGCTATGATATATGAGCTCCTGAGGTCTACGACACCTCTGGGTTCCATCGGGTTCTAGAAATCCCTTCATGTCCTCATTCTACACATGAAAATTGCATGTCAGAGCTTGAATCTCACTAGATCAGTCAGATCTAAACCCAGGAGCACAGTCGTGAGTTGGTCATTCCCAGGGGCGCAATTATTCTGAAGTGAATCAAGGACGAAATGGTGCATTTCGACAAACCCCGAACCCTTGACAACCTCCGAGACCTCGTTCAGAAAATCAACCAGAGGTATTGGGAACATTGTGGTGAACTCTCTCGTGAGACTCATTCCACTCCCAAACCCAAGGCCAAGAACAACAGGTCAGCCAACCAAAACCGAGGTTCCCAGAACAACGACCGACGACAAGGTCAAGGTTCTGGCAACTCCAACGCCAATGCCGGTAACAACCAAAGCAAAGGCAAGGACAAGCCGAAAGGGAATAATCAGATCAGTCTGAGGGTCAGAAAAAACCCAAACTGGACAGACTCGGCAAGGATGGCAAACTCACGCCTGCATAATGCCAACATCGCATGGATAACAACCTCTGCTTAGTATGTGCGCAGAGTGCCCACCATGCGAAGGAATGTCCAAGGGACACGTCGGCCCAGGCAGCCATGGCTTCTGACGGGAAGACGTCCAACGGAAAGCTGATAGCTTGGCTTCAGGCGTAAAAAAAATAGTCAGTGGCTCTATGGCCGCCACGCATACCGAGGGTCACATTGACTCGGCTTGCGCATTAGGGGAGGTAAGAATCAACGCTTCTGCTCTCTATCCTCCAAATTCTCTTGTAGTTAGTTTATCCTCGTCTCTGCTCCCCAACCAAAAGTTTAAAGCTCTAGTAGATTCTGGTTCTACTCATTGTTTTATCGAATCAGTTTTTGTAAGTAGAAATAGTCTGAAAACCCGATCCGTAGATACGATCCTGCTCCGTTTGTTTGATGGTAGTACAAATTCAGTAATTACTGAAGCTGTAGAGCTACCTATCCATTTCCCCGATGGTCACACCCACTCCGTAGACTTTTATGTCACCCCACTTGATTCGTCTGTTTCAGTAATTCTCGGACACAACTGGCTCACCCACTACAATCCATTGATTGACTGGGTACTGGGCAGTATTACGTTCTGAACTACCCTCCCGGGCAGTCCTGTGGAACCCCTGCCGGCTTCGGCTGCTCGCACCTCTATGGCCAAGACCAAGCCAAACCTGATCTTGGAATCCCCCCAGGTGGCTCTCCTGAATGCAGCAGCGTTTTACCGTGCCTGAAACTAGAGGGTTTCCAATGTTTCCAGCTAAACCTGGTGCAGCCTGAATCCAAGGCTTTGGCCCGTTCAGCTTCTGTGCAACCCAACCCAGTGGATCTAAAGGATGTTCCGAAGGAGTATCATGACTTTGCGGATGTCTTTAGCAAGTTCAAGGGTGACGCCTTGGCTCCCCACCGACCCTACGATCTAAAGATCGCTTTAGAGGATGGTGCTACTCCTCTTCAACCCCCATTATACTTGCTCTCTACCTTGGAGCTTGCCATGCTCCGAGCTTTCATTGATGAGCACCTGAATTTGGGTTACATTTGGCCCACTCTGTCCTCCCACGGAGCCCCTATCCTCTTTGTCAAAAAAGAGTGGCGAACTTCGGCTCTGCATGGATTTCTGAGCACTCAATAGGATTACAAAGAAGGACCGCTATCCACTCCCGTTAATTACCGACTTGTTGTATGCACCCTGGAAGGCGCGGATTTATACCAAAATCTACCTTCGGCATGCATTCCACCTCGTCCGAGTCACAGAAGGTGACGAGTGGAAAACAGCATTCTGGACCTGGTATGGTTCTTTTGAATGGCTAGTCATGCCATTCGGCTTAACCAATGGTCCTGTGGTTTTTCAATGTTTTATGAATGATGTCTTTGGAGATATGCTTGATGTATGCGTCGTTGTGTACCTTGACGACATACTTATCTATTCCGACGACCTGGTCAAACACAGGGAACATGTCCGTAAAGTATTGCGGCGTCTTCGGAAACATGGTCTCTATGCTAAACCTGATAAATGTGAATGGCACCGAGATTCCATGGAATTCCTAGGGTATATGCTGTCTACCAATGGCTTTACCATGTCCGAAGACAAAGTCCAGACAATCTGCGATTGGCCCGAACCCTGGAAGGTAAAAGACATACAGTCCTTCCTCAGCTTTGCCAATTTTTACCGCCGCTTTATCTATAACTATTCTGACATTACGGTCCCCCTCACCTGGCTTACTTGTAAAGACACCCCTTGGGCATTTACCGAAGAATGCCGAAAGTCTTTCAATTACCTCAAGGAAGCTTTCACTTCAGCCCCGATTCTGTCGCATTGGATTCCCGACCGGCCCATGGTCGTGGAAACTGATGCCTCGGATTATGCCCTCGGCACAATCCTGTCCCTGTTCAATAAAGAAGGTGTCCTGCACCTGGTCGCTTTCCACTCCTTAACATTTTCTGGTGCCGAACTAAATTACAATGTCCATGATAAAGAGCTACTGGCAATTTTTGAAGTGTTTCAACGTTGGAGACACTATCTGGAGGGCTCTGGCTCCCCTATCGACGTTGTCATGGACCACAAAAACTTGGACTATTTTTCCACCACAAAGTTGCTAACCCGACGACAAGCCCACTGGTCCAAGTTCCTCTCACAATTCAACCTCATTATTTGGTTCCGTCCCGGAAAGCTCGGTACAAAACTCGACGCTCTAACTAGATGATGGGACATCTACCTTAAAGAGGGAGGTAATGACTACGGCTCAGTCAATGTGAGGGCAACTCTTCCTAGACGGCGGACTCACGCGGCCTGGTAGAGGAGGATCCAAAGTTATGAATAAAAGCTACCTATATGACATACAACTCACCTGGTAGAGGAGGATCCAAAGAGGAAAAGCTAAGGACCTCCACTACCAGTGTGCTACCTATATACCTCGCACCCCTGATCAAAGTCAGGGATGCCCGCTCCACTCCTGACACACATCCACGCCCCCGCAGCCCTCGCCTACTATGCGCGTCTCAACCCACTACCTTGGCACCATTCAGGGACGATTCCCGAAACCGAGGCTTCGGAAACTCGGCCGGGCCCTTGGGTTGTGTTTGGGTTAGACCCAGATCTCGGGTCGGAGCCGAAGCTGAGGCTATAAATATCCTCGGGAGGGGGTTCCCCTGACATTATCCCCCTAGTGTGCTGCGTCCTCAAAGCACGGGACATTATCGAATGAAAGGCTGTTGACTTGACCCTTCGGGGTGCTCCTGGGTGGGTTCGGTAAAATTCCCGCACTTTGGCCGGTGCATGGACATCATCTTCAGATACCCAGGAGTTCTCCTCATACCCGTAGCCCTCCCATTTGACTAAGAACTGGAGGTGACCTCGTAGGAAGCGGCTGTCGAGTATCTTGTCAACGACGTAACGTTCCTCACCATCAACAATTTCGGGTGGCGGTGGGGGCCTGGCTCTTCAGCCCGGGATCGGGCCTTCCGGGGAGGAGTTTCATGACGTTGAACACTGGGTGCAGCTGAGCCATTGAAGCGGGCAGGTGCAACCGATACGTGTTCTTCCTGACTTTCCGAACCACTGTGAAGGGGCCGAGGTATCGGTGGGCTAGCTTGGCCGAGGGCCGGGTGGTTCGGATTTCACTTGCATCGAGGAAGATGTCAAGATTGGTTTTTAGGTGTTAATATCGTGTATTAGTGAACACAGCGAATGCCCAAATAACTTGTGTGAATAAGTATGCCGTTCGGCGAATAGGTGAACCAATGAATGTTCACAAGGTAAGAGGGTTGCCCAAATGAGGCTCACCCTATCTACAGTCGTAGCGAAATGGCCCGTGGTACTTGATGATGTAACGTGCAAGGTCTCACGGAAGGGCTGTCTAAGTCTCGACAATCCCTTCACCGGCGAAGGTGCTCCTTCGGAGCCCTTCACCAACAGCACAGAGAATAGTTCGAAGGCTAAGGTAATGAAGATGAAGTATGAGAGCTCACCAGTGATGCCTAAGTCCTCTGCTTGTTGAAGATAGAAATCTCCAAGAGAAGGCTCAAGGCGACGATCACAGCGAGGTCAAGTTTGCACAAGATGGACGACATATGATAATTGAACTGGAGAATATACATGCGAATGTAAACTACTTATATTGAATGCTCGTAAGGCATCAGCAAATAGGAAAGAGGCCGTCGCGAGTCAGGGTTGGATAGGGGTGCGGCAGTCATGATACTAAGTAGATGGAATAAACATACAATAGAGTGAGGGAAGGGTGCGAACATGAAACGACGGAGAGTAAAGGTGGCAAAGGCATTCATGTACAAAACCATGTCTTGGGACCCGCATACATGCTACCCTGCACGGACTCTTTGTCTACTGGGTTGATCCCGCACGACCTACAAAAGGGACGTCCTGCGAACACACTTTGGCCATATGAACACCCAAAGGGGTTGGATTAAGAAGGTTATGGGGTTAGTGATGAACCATCTTGCTGGGTAAATGGTATTGATCGTTTTTTGATGGTGTGCCTGCTGGCGAAATGCGCGAGCAGCAGATAGCGGTTCGGAGAAATGCAAGGAATGGCGAACGGGAATGACATAGGGGAGAAGTGGTTGAAGTGGAGGGCAAAGCCGAGCGAACACGGGAGAGGAGTGGCGAAAGGGGAAATGGGGATTTCAGACCTGTTCTTCAGCCTATCACTCCTTAGGTATCTGCCTATTCTCATAGCAATTTTCCTTTTTGGCTTTGTCTATAACTGATCAGTTTGCTATTTCTTTCAGTCAAACCCTCCAGCTATTTCGGTAAGGTTTTTCCATGCCTATATTGTATTTTCAAGCTAATGTTGACTTGGCCATTAGTTTCTCTCCTTGGTTGTTGCTGTGGTCTGTGCAGTGCTAATCTCTGTCCTGCCTAGAGTGGTTAAGGTGGTTGGTTGGTTGGATTGTGCATTGGCATACTGCTGGGGGCTTGCATTGCAGTTTGATTCTGGCCAGAGTTACACCTCTGTTAGCCAGTGTGGGCTGTGGGCTGTGGACGGGGAGTGGTTTTGTGGTGCACATTGGATTTAGAGGGTTTAGGTGGACATTGACCACCTCACTGGTATCTGTGGTGGATTTGTTTGGTGGCACACATTGGATTTAGAGTGTTTACGTGGACTTTGACCACCTCCCCGGTATCCCCTATTGTCTGTCGTGAGCTACAGTCATTGGGAAAATGTGAGTATCCTATATTTCTGACTTGATTTGAGACTGACTGTAATATAAGGGAGCCCTCTACATCAGAGCGTGATAGGGAGGAGGAGCGTGCCCGGCTCCATGAGCAGCAGATGACATCCCCTTCTTTGCATCATGATAGGGCTCTCTCTGCAGCTCGAGAATGTCTTCAAAATCCTGACCCTCCACCTCCTCAGCCATTTCCCCTCCCTCAGGACAATGCAATTGCACAACCTCCTGTTGCTGGACCTTTAAATGCCATTCCACATGATCTAAGTCCCAGGGAGCAGCAGATGACATCCCCTTCTTTGATAGCGCTCTTGCTGCAGCTCGAGAACGTCTTCGAAATCCTGACCCTCCATCTCCTCAGCCATTTCCCCTTCCTCAGGAAAATGCAATTGCACGACCTCCTGTTGCTGGACCTTCAAATGCCATTCCACCTGATCTAAGTCCCAGGGATGCTATACGTGCCATACAGGAACAGTTAGCTGATATGCCACTTGCACCTGTGTGTCAAGCTAGGCAGAGACAGGCCCAGTTAGCACCACCACCACCTCCTGTGCCTATACGCTCTGCAGCTATAGCTCAGTTGCGGGCCCAGGCTGCTAATGCCAATCCTATACCTCTGCTACAACGAGGACGGGCACAACAACCTGCACGGCCACTCAATCCAAACCCTGAACATCTCCCAGATCAAATATGACTCCAGCCTGCACGACAACAACCACCTCCTCTGCCTCCAGGGCCCCCTGTGCCTCCACAGCCTCTGCATCCACCTGCTCCTCCTCCACCCCCTCCACTTCCACCACCTCCACCAATGCCTTTAAGAAACCTTCCACTAGCACATCGCCCTTTGATTGAACAACAGATTGCACCTCATGTCCTTGGTGCTATGGATGACAAATGTCAAATGTAAAGCATGTCATTGGAAGGCAGAGCGTCTGACCAACTCTACTATTGCTGAGCCCAAATTTGGTATATGTTGTTCAAAGGGCCAGATACATCTTGAATTGTTGATGGAACCTCCAGAACCATTAAAGACTCTTTTGGCCAGCCAAGACAGGCATGGAAAACAGTTTAGGGAAAAGATTCAGAACTATAATGCTGCACTGGCATTCATCTCTGTGGGAGTGAAGATGGATGACAATATCATGAATGCACCAGGGCCATATGTCTTCAAAATTCATGGAGGCCTCTATCATATTCATGGTGCTCCTCTTCCTGCTCAGGGTAGGGAACCCAGCTATGCACAGCTCTACTTTTATGATCCAGCAGAGGCTTGAGACATCGGGAGTACCATAACAGATTTCATCCTTTGGATTCAGATGTTTTAAGTGACATCCAGGAAATGATGCAGGCTCACAATCCATTGGTTCCCATCTATCAGCAGGCGATGGAAAGGCTTTTGAACCAGCCAGATAGGTTGAATGTGGAGGCCAGACTCACCTACAGAGCATATACAGACCGGAGAAGATATAATATTCCTACAGGGGATGAGATTTCCATTGTGCTCCCTGGAGAAGGGGTGCCTGGAGGCAATAGAGACATTGTCCTTCAGCTTAGAGGTGGAGAACTGAAACGAATTCAGGCCAAACATGCTTTGTATGCACCACTACACTATGCCCTTCTCTTTCCCAGGGAGGTTAATCAAAAAGGTCATGTGGTACAGTATATATGAGTATATAATATATATTATAAGAGTATTAATAACAACATATAGGAATATATAGTAGTATTTATAAGGAGAATAATAGATGTTATTAGACGATTCTGTATATATTTAAACATCTTGAAGATATATATACATATGAGAGAGTGATAAATACTTGGATAGATACTTCTAATAGATATGAGTAGGAGTATTATGTCAAGATTGGTTTTTAGGCGTTAATATCATGTATTAGTGAACACAGCGAATGCCCAAATAACTTGTGCGAATAAGTATACCGTTTGGCGAATAGGTGAACCAATAAATGTTCACAAGATAAGAGGGTTGCCCAAACGGAGCTCGCCCTATCTACAGTCATAGCGAAATGGCCCGTGGTACTTGACAATGTAACGTGCAAGGTGTCACGGAAGGGCTGTCTAATTAGCGGCAATCCCTTCGCCGGCGAAGGTGCTCCTTCGGAGCCCTCCGCCGACAGCGCAGAAAATAGTTCGAAGGCTAAGGTAACGAAGATGAAGTATGAGAACTCACCAGTGATGCCTAAGTCCTCTGCTGGTAAAGATAGAAATCTCCAAGAGAAGGCTCAAGACAATGATCACAGTGAGGTCAAGTTTGCACAAGATGGACGACGTATGATAATTGAACTGGGGAATATACATGCGAATGCACACTACTTATATCGAATGCTCATAAGGTATCAGCGAATAGGAAAGAGGCTGTCACGAGTCAGGGTTGGATAGGGTTGCACAGTCGTGATACAACATAGATGAAATAAACATACAATAGAGTGAGAGAAGAGGGAGAACATGAAACGACGGAGAGTGAAGGTGGCGAAGGCACCTATGTACGAAATCATGTCTTGGGGCCCGCATATACACTGCCCTGCACGGGTTCTTCATCTACTGGGTTGATCCCACACAACCTACGGGTAGGACGTCCCACGAACGCACCCTGCTCATATGAACACCAAAAGGGGGTTGGATCGAGAAGCTGATGGAACTACTGACGAGCCATCATGCTGGGTAGGTATGTCGATCGTGATTTGATGGTGTGCCTGCTGGCGAATGATGCAAGCAGCGAATGGCTGTTTGGCGAAATGCGAGGAAGGGCGAACAGAGATGACATAGGGGAGGAGTGGTCGAGGTGGAGGGCGAAGCCAAGCGAACACGGGGGAGGAGTGGTGAAAGGGGAAATGGGGATAACAAGGTGCAGGAAATACACAAGTCATGACAATCCGATCATAGGAACACCATCGAAAGAGGATCAAGCAGAGGAGGTGATAGGTCCAGCAATGACTGCCAAGTCAGTCCAAAGACGTTGATTGTGCTTTGACGGCGTGGCTATGGTAAATGGCACGAACAGCGAAGATTAGTTGCCGAACACGGCAAGGGCGATCGGAACGAACACGGAGGTGGAGTGAGAAATGGGAGAACAGAGCATCTGAGTATGGGAAATAAACGCGTCATGACATATTAGTATGAATAGTTATAATGAGAAAGTATTAGAGTACAATATGAAGTAACAGTACTTGTCTAGATATTTGTAATATATATGAGAAGGAGTATTAATATGAATAGTTATAATGATAAAGTGTATATTAAAAGTGGGTAGAAAAAATAAGAAGAGGTGTTATCATCGGCGGAGCCGCCGCTCAGGGAGGGACAAAAGTAAATTTATTTATATCCCAACAATAAAATTGCCATATACTTTCACCCTCTTCTCTTCTATAATCTGAGAATAAAATGGGTGAAGCTACATGTAATAAAAAGTTGCGAGCATCCGCCCAGAGGTGAATCAGGCTGGCATTGGGACATTCCATGGATAGACCAAGCTCTTCCATGACAAGGCCAGGAGGAAGAAGAGGAGGACCCTTCAAGTGACAGGTGTGTGACCATGTCAAAATACTATCGTTATCGTCTTTTTCCAAGGGAGGGTGAAGCTGAAACTCTCTTCCTGGCTGGCAAGCTCTTTCAGCAATACATTGTGGATGCTTGGGCAGCGACTGAACAGCAGAAGCTAAGTTGGATCAAATTCCATCAGAATGAGCTGCGAGCTGAGGTCTACAATCAGATAATTGATACATTCGGACCTGAGGACAATCAGGCCAATCCAGCTAACTTGGGAAAAAAGGTCATATTGCCTGCTACATTTACTGGGAGTGCCAGGGATATGCAGGAGAAATTTCAAAATTCAATGGCTATCACTAGGAAGCATGGTCCATCAGATGTCTTTGTGACAATGACAGCAAACCCCCTGTGGAAGGAAATCAAAGATGCTCTCAAGCCAGGCCAGACTCCCAGTGATTGACCCAACTTGGTTGCAAGGGCTTCTCATCTCAAGAAGGAGTAATTGATCAAATGTATCATGAAGGATGGTATCCTTGGTCACACAGTTGCACATGTCCATGTGATCAAATTCCAGAAGCAGGGGCTCCCTCATATGCACCTTCTTATATGGTTTGAAGAGGAGGATAAGATCAGAACACTGGAAGCTGTGGACTCTTTGGTTTGGGCTGCCTTTCCTGATCAGCAAGAGCATCCAAGGCTCTACAAATTAGTTTGTGATCTAATGACTCACGGCCCCTGTGGACAAGCACATCCTTAGTCTCCTTGCGTGACAGAGGGCAAGTGAGCATTATGTCTGGGAGAAGCCAGCCAAGCAGTGGAAACCTCACCAGTGGGGTTTCAGTCTCGATCGCCTTCATTTTGCGAGTCCAGCCTCTGGAGAGTGCTTTTACTTGTGAACCCTCCTTACAGTTGTCAGAGGAGCAACGTCATTTGAGGAGCTTAGATCATTTGATGGTGTCCTTTGTCCTACTTACAAGGCTGCATGCTGGCAAGGGGCCTGTTAGAAGATGATTTAGAGTGGACACAGTGTCTTCAGGAGGCTGCACATATACAAACAGGTTTCTAGCTCAGGAGGTTATTTGTCACTATTCTCCTTCAGTGTAACCCTGCTTGGCCAGCTCAGATCTGGGAGGAGTTTCGGGAGCATATTTGTGATGACCTGGTGTATCAGCTTCAAAATAGGCATATAGCATTCACCATCCTACCAATGATCAAATCTATGACTTTGGTCTCGTTCTCATTGACAAGATCATACATCAGGGGGGGAAGTCTCTGGATGGGTTCCCAGATATGCCACAGATAATGGGGCACTGGGAGGGATTGGTAGGGAACCGTTGGATAGCAGGACTATGACCCAGCTACAAAGCTGGAAAAAGCCGCCACCAATATTGACAAGCTTAACATGGAACAGAGGCATGTCCATGATGAGATCCTCCATTCAGCCATAAATGAAGAGGGTATTCTGTTCTTTGTCAATGGCCCTGGTGGTACAGGCAAAACTTTACCTGGCTCATTCTATCAGAGGAAGGGGTCTTATTGTCCTATGCATTGCATCTTCAGGAATTGCAGCATTGCTTCTGATTGGGGGCCGAACCTCACATGCTATGCTCAAGATTCCAATTCTGATTCATGAGGGTTCTCTATGTGACATCAAAAAAGGCTCACCACTGGCAGAACTTCTCAAGCAGGTCCATTTGATCATATGGGATGAGGTGCCTATGCAGCATCGTCATGTAGTTGAAGCTGTTGACAGAACCTGCAGGGATGTCCTAGAGCCTCCAGATCGTCCATTTGGTGGTATTACTGTGGCTTGGGGTGGATATTTCCAGCAAACTCTGCCTGTTGTTCCTCGAGGTAACAAGGAGGAGATCATAGGGGCTTCTATCCAAAGATCTCCTTTGTGGCATCATGTCAAGGTTCTCCATCTTACTCAAAATATGCGGGTCGACCCTCATGATCCCCAGAGTGAATAATTGGCTCAGTAGCTCTCTGATGTTGGTCAGGGAAAGGATCTCCCTTTGGACAATTCATTGACACTTCCTCAGCACATGATCTGTGGACCACAGGTCTCAGCTCTCATTGCAGCTATCTATCCTAACATTTGTACTGGGGAGGCACTCCAAGACGAATACTTTTTGGACGTGCCATCCTTTGCCCTTGCAATATGGAAATGGATGAGATTAATGCTGAGGTGCTTAATGTATTCCCTGGGGATGAGCATCTCTATCCCAGTGCAGACTCAGTCAAAGGAAATAAAGATGGCAATGTGTATCCTTCTTACGATACGATCCGTCGTAAGGTTGACCGAGGTCGGGAGCGAAACCCGAGGTATGGTCCGAGGTTTGGATGGGGAAGTCGGAGAGGGACTAGGCTTCAGCTTATGTGCTGCGCCGACCCTACGCATGAGTCCCAACTTCGGAGGCAAACGAATAAGAGGCGAGGTTTGGCTTAAGAGGCGAGGCTTAGAAACTAACTAAGGATCAAAGTTATACGATAGTTGATTTTCAGACTGAGGAGTAGGAATGCATACAGGGGGGTTTATATACAGGGTGAGGGTACGAGTCAGGGGCGAACATATTAGTGGAGATCAGGGCGAGGTCAGGGCGAGGTAATATGTGAATGATGCGTGATGGAGCGGAATCAGTAACTAAGGGGATACGGGCATGGGATCAAGGTCGGATATGAGCTCTAGCTCGGGCTTGGGCTCGGGCGCAGGATAAGAATCATATGTACTCGGGCACGAGTATCACAAGGCTCGGGCTCGGAAGAAAGTTATACCGGTAAGTAACCGGCCAAAGGCCGGGTTCTTACAATCCTGTGGAGTATCTCAACATGGGTGGGCTTCCTCCATCTCAACTCAGGCTTAAACCTGGAGTGGTACTCATGCCTCTTCAGAATATTGACCTTGGTCATGGACTCTGCAATGGTACAAGGTTGCATCTCATCAATATGACCAACAGGGTGCTCTTTGTGAGGATCATTTCGGGACCATTTGCAGGAGAGACTGCATTTATCCCTAGGATTACACTGACACCCACCTCAGAGCAATTGCCATTTGAGCTCCAGTGTTGCCAGTTTCCTGTCAGGCTGGCCTTTGCCATGACTATCAACAAGTCTCAAGGGCAGTCTCTTGGCACAATAGGAATATACTTGCGATACGTGGTATTTTCACATGGACAGTTTTATGTTGCAGTGTCAAGAGGCACTAATTGGAACAGAGTCCATGTTCTTTTAGGGGAGGGAACAAAACTTCTAATATTGTATACAAAGAAGTGTTGCTGAAGCCTAATTAAATATGTATTTCCATTTGTATTTAGTGTATGTAGTTTCTTTTCACCAAATAATTCTTTAATTCTATTAACTACCCTTGTGCGATGTTAACCTGAAATACCCCGTGCAAAGCACGGGTCTATTGGCTAGTGAGGGAAAAAGGAAGAACACGTACAGGGAAAGAGTGATTGCATAATACACAGTGAAACCTCGGAAAGAGGTGTCAGAATTCCCACGGGATTTTCACTTCCCAGTGCCCTTGACGAGCAAGGGGATGAGTAAAGAACAATCGGTCATAGGAAAGGACAAGGAACAGTGACTGGTCAGTCGTCATCTGGATTTCAACATATTTGGCACATTGTAAGGCTGTCAGTCAGATTTTGATAATATATTGCTCCAGTACACAGCAATAGTGGCCGCTAAAACAGCTGCCTTCTGTTTGTCATAGCTTTCCTGTGACATTCAGGACTCAATTGGTGAGACTCTGGGTCGACGGCATTGACTCAATCTCCGACTAGCATAATAATAGATTCATTTCGCACCAGTTTTCAACTGGTGCGTTCGGTGGCACATCAATTTCCAAAACATTTAAAAACGGTTTTAAGGTGCAGAAACTGAAATTACTTTTGGAAATTGGAACGGTTTCCAGGCACCGAACGGGCCCTTACATTCACCAGGTACTTTGGGCCCCAGGCTGACGAAAACCTCCGACTTGATGACCAAGTGACCTTCCCTTTATCAACACCATAAACATGACTTTAAATCCATCCGGCTGGATACCATGGATTACGTCGGCTTACTTGGCATAAACTTGCGTCAGGAACTTTTGGGCGTGTAGTGGTGTGTCGGCTGACAAGAGGCTGCAGAAAGAAGTCGTAGGCCGTGGGATTAGGCTGCGTCACATCGATGTCACGTTGGCCGAATCTCCCATGGATTACGACTGCATAGTCCTAGGGACAGGGAACGCTGCCTTATGTGCTGCGATCGCCGCCGTCGAAGCAGGATGTGAGCCCTCGCGTGTGCTTATTGTTGATAAAGCACCGGTGGAATGGGCAGGCGGCAATAGCTACTTCACCGCTGGCGCATTCCGAACCGTCCATGGAGGACTCCAGGATCTTCGGTCAGCAGTGAGAATGGCGGAGAAAGACGAAAGTCGGTTGAATCGGATCGACATCGAGCCCTACACGAAAGAGCAGTTCGTCGAGGATATACTCAGGCTGGGGAACAGAAAGTCGGACATGAAATTGGTGGACGCTCTCGTGGGAGATAGTAGAGAAGTGATCACATGGCTTACGGAGAGTGTTGGAGTAAGGTTCGCATTTCCCTCACATCGCCAAGCCTATGAGGTGGGAGGAAGAATTAAGTTCTGGGGAGGACTGGAGCTGGCGGCACAAGCCGGGGGTAAGGGTCTTGTGGAGGCTCTGATGGACAAGGCCACGAAATTGGGAATACAATTCAGGTGGGAAACCACTGTCGTTGGGTTCGTAGTGGTACATGGCGAGCATGTGAGGGGAGTCAATGTCACGTATAACCACCATCCACCGAAACAAGAAACGCTCACGGCCAGAGTTGTGATCTTGGCATGTGGTGGATTTGAGGCTAATAAGGATATGAGAGTCAAGTACTTGGGCCCGGGCTGGGATCACGCTCGAGTAAATATCCCGCATCAGGGTAGAGTACATGTTTCACTCACAATGTCCCCAGGTGCGCGGCACGCCCTATAACCAGGGTGACGGTTTCAAGTTGGCACTTGATCTTCCTCCGGGTCTACGGCCAGATCTCGTGGGCGACTGGGCTGGATGTCACTCGACGTGCTGGGACTTTAACTCACCTAGACTTGGAGGCTCTCGTGATTTGACCAACGCATACACGAAGTCTGGATACCCTCTAGGATTGATGGTGAACTCTGAAGGACGACGTTACGTCGACGAGGGCGCGGACTATCGAAACTATACTTATGCCATATACGGGAAAGCGACGCTAAGGCAACCAGGTGGCTTTGCTTTTCAAGTATGGGACCAGAAAGGGACAGGGATGTTGCGGATCGAAGAGTATGGCGACAATGTGACGAAACGAATTGAAGCACCCTCAATCGAGGAGCTGGCCAGGCTGCTTGAGAAAGAGGGGCTTAGGGATTCGGCAGCTTTTTTGGAGACTCTGAACGAATATAACGAAGCAGTCAAAGCATTCGCAGCGGAATTTCCAGGGAGACAATTTAATCCGGCAGTTAAGGATGGACTAGGGTCGCAGTCATCAGCAAAGAGCCTGGAAATACCCAAGTCAAATTGGGCAAGGACATTGGATGAGCCTCCATTCGTCGCTGTGAAAATCACATGTGGTGTTACGTTCACATTTGGCGGGTTACCAATCGATGCGGAGACGGCTGCAGTAATAAAACCTGGCGGAGATGAGACGATTGATGGATTACTCTGTGCTGGGGAGATGGTTGGTAACATATTCTGGGGAAATTATCCTGGAGGGAGTGGATTGACTTCTGGCGCCGTTTTCGGTCGCCGAGCGGGGAAGGAGGCTGGGCGACTGGTCAAAGAGAGCAGAGCATGAAAGTGTGTTGATGCGGTACTCATGTCATTCATTGAGATTCAGCAGGCAACCTTTCCCAACCTCCATACCATGCATGAAAGCGCGAGGTCGGTATTCGAGGCCTTACGGTGGTGTCCCGAGACTTACCTCAGGATATATCAGGTATATACCGTGTATTCCCGACTCCTGTGGAAAAGCAAATGCGACTATATCATCACTGACAAACATCAAATGTCGAGCTGACCGTGAGGAGTTTTTTCGTCGATAGGACACATCTGCTTATCACCGGTCACTTGATTAAATTTGTGACCTATACTTACGTATGGTGAAGGATTCTTATGGAGAATTTGAAGTCCAGTCAAATCACGTGACACGTACGCGTGTTCCAAGCGCGCCCTGTCACGTGCGTCCACGGTATGGCTTCTACCAAAACATCCACTTCCCATAAATCGCATAAGCCAAAGACACCTTCCCGTTCACGCCCTCCGCTGACACCATCATTGACAGCTGGGCTCAACGCTTTGTCTCTTGGTGGCTCACCTGTGAAACCACGACGCACACATATCCAAGATCTCACCGGAAACCCATTTCTTTCGCGGCCGCCTTCACCAGACAAGCAATCCAACAATGCCTTTGTTGTCAATGCCGAATTACAAAGACAGGCAAACTCAGGTGTGGTTCGAAGGGGGGGGATTGAGAGTCGGATGGATGTCGTCCGTCATGATTATTTCCCTCCTGTGCAGACAAAACGGTCGCCGAAGCGATCAAAATCTATGGGAAGACTCGGCACGGAGGACCGTTTTTTGCCCCGATCACGAGGCCTCGATGATAGCGACATCGCAGCAGTTCCTATGAAGGAGTTTCATCCAGATGGTTCGCCGAGACACGTTGCCCGCTTAGCTGAAGCAGCAGGTATTGCTGTGGGGGATAGAGTTTTGAAGTACCATGAGGCTCCTCCAATGCCATCGGCTGACAAAGACTTGAGTCAACAACGTCTCCAAGCTCGGGCACTTTACCAACGACCTGGTGCAATTGCGAATTCGGTGTCCGTCAGTACGAACAAAACCCGCAAAATACCGTCTCAGCCGGAGCGTGTGTTGGATGCCCCGGGCATGGTTGGTACGTATTCTCGTCGCTGTTGCATGCCCCAGTCTCATACACGATATGCCAGATGACTTCTATCTCAATCTTCTTTCTTGGTCTTCGACAAACGTCGTGGCTGTCGCATTATCCGAAACGACCTATATTTGGCGCGCCGACAGTGGAAGTGTCACACAAATAGCTGAGGCACCTGAGGGTTCCTATGTGTCTTCGGTTTCTTTTTCCAACGATGGGATGTTCCTTGCCATTGGCATGGGCACAGGAGATGTTGAACTCCGAGATATAGAGACGGGATCGAAGTTACGTACAATGGCAGGCCATCAAGGACAAGTTGCCTGTATGTCATGGAATGGGCACATAGTCAGTTCGGGCTGTGGTGACGGGAGCATCTGGCATCATGATGTAAGGGTCGCGAGACACAAGGCATGCGAATTGTTAGGTCACACCGGGGAAGTTTGTGGATTGGAATGGCGCGGGGATGGCGAGTATATTGCCAGTGGAGGAAACGATAATGTGGTCAATGTCTGGGATGCAAGAATGGGTGATGCTGGGAGTGATCACGACGGTGTTCCGACAATGACCAAGAGAACACATACGGCTGCTGTCAAGGTATAATGTCCGAGCAATTCCCTTTATATTGTTTTAATTGTTCTTCTTCACAGGGTCTCTCCTGGTGCCCGTGGCAACCTGCCCTCCTCGCTACTGGGGGCGGCACTTCTGATACGACCCTTCATATCTGGAACATCACCACAGGGGCTCGTATTCATTCTGTGAAGACGCCTTCGCAGATTACGTCCGTCAAGTTTGCGCCACACAAAAAAGAAATCTTTACAACACATGGATATCCAACAAACTCTCTTATGATACATGCGTATCCCTCGATGGAGCGCGTGGCCGAAATACGTGACGCCCATGATTCCCGGGTACTATTTTCTCAGGTCAGCCCTCAAGGCGATGTTGTATGCACTGGAGCTGGGGACGAGAACCTCAAGTTTTGGAGGTTGTGGGAGGTTCCCAAGAAGAAGAAAGAACACAAGACGCAGAGGGCGGCTACTGGAGAAAGCATCTTACAGCTGCGGTGATCCTAGTAAGCATGAGGATAGGTTTTGGATAGCTTTGTGTTTTGCAGTTTGAACCTATGCTCTTTTATATAAAATAGCGTAGACTTCATCTTTTAGTTTTCATGTCGACAAACGCCTTAGGGCGCATACCAGTAACTTCGATAGACTTCCTGTAAGTAAACTTTTGGGAAGGATTCACGACACCAGATTGGCGTGACGTGACATTATGACGTCATGTACAGCGCATTTGGCTGTGCCTGTGTGCTGTGCACTTTAAGTGGCCAAGTAGTAGAGCGGCCGCAGTTGCCCTCAGTTATATCTTGCAAGCCCCACATTATGTCCTTGACCACCACCGAGATGCCTACGTTCCCAAAGTCAGCATACGATCCACACCAGTCAGGACCTGGTGCAAATAACGAGGCATTAACCGTCTCAATGCAGCCAAAGTCTTCTGCCACGATGACCACGAAGCTCGATGAGGTAGAGCAGCAGCAGAATAAAGCCATGAGACTTCGAGGAGGATGTCTTCCATGTCCCGTACGTATCATTTCATTTTGTCGCCGTAAATGTGGAATAACACATCGTTTGGTGCCTAAGGGTGGATGTTGTGTCCTACTTCCTCTGCCGTGCTGTTGTTGTTAAGCGGGCGTTCGGGCGACTATGCAGTCCTGACACCAGATACATATCGAACTTGAACATTAATTGTGTTTGACTATTAGTATGGGATGTGTCATCCTGATATAGTCGATCATTGTAGATCCCATTATATGTCTTTGCGACGGTGTGCTTAAAAACGCTCATTGTGGACCTGTGGTGGTGAGGAACCCATTGTTCCTTTTTCCGTGTTGGACTATATAACCAGTTCAAGATGCTACGACTGGGCTTTGGTTCAGCTGAATGCAGTGCCTGTATGTGTTCCCTCAGGAAGATTTAGGGCGATGTCATCGGTGTGTGGAATGCATACATGAAATATGGAGCTGTTAACACTGCAGAGGTACGATTGTACATACCTCCCAAGAACTTGTGTGCGTGTATTCTTCTTCCGAACAACTGATTTATGAAGCCATAAATCAGTGTTCATTGAAATCAAGTTCGCACCCTAGCACTCTAGAAAATAGAAGTGATCGCATGTATACCTATCAGCCACAAACTAAAGGATTATCTCTCAAAGCCGAGGTGGCTGATGCCGACAGGCCTTGAGCTAGCGCTTGAACATGGTGATGGGTCATGAGCAGAACGACAACTTTCGTTCAATCGACTCCAGATGACCAGGGAATTGGCGCTAAATTAGTTGCCAAATCTGGTATATCCAGAAAAGGGCAATAAGCTGCTTGTTCGGGCATCAGTAATGATGCATTGATGAACTGCAACGCCTGACTAAACTGGAGGCACGCCTCGAGGGCCGTGTCTTCAGCGTTGTAAGTGAAACTTCAGAAAAAAAAAAACAGACCCTCCCCAGAGCAAGCCAGCTAGTTCAGATTGGACAGCCATGATTATATGCCGTTGTATGCACCCAATTTGCTAATTTGCAACTTGGTAATAGCACACTTCGTTTCATTGGTCAGGATAAAGGGGTCCGAAAGCCCGTACGTCTACTTCCGTTGGATGAGTTGGTTCTGGATCACAGACAGTAGTGAGTATACCAATTCCAATCGCTATGGAAGGGTATGGTCAGTTTTCAGATGGTCCTGAATAAGATGGTGAATTAACAGACAGGCGCATTTACTTGATGTTCTCTAGCATTCCTGACTAACTCGCCCAGTATCGCTTCTACTTCCATTGGGCGACCGTACTCAAGATCATGCAACATACTTGGTCGATGAGTGATGTCCGTTCCTTTATGTATTTCCTCGGTGCTCTTGAGAACATCATCCACCACGTCCGACGGCAAGGCTTTCTCATCGAATCCCATCGCGCGACCAATAGCTAAAATCTCGAGCATCATGACACGGACTTGGGGTATGACAAGTGCTTCCACGATGACATCGTTGAAAAAAGTACCCAGGGGATATCGGACCAATGTAGCACAGGTCCCAAACGCAGCATTCCTTGGGACAAGTAGTCAGCATGGCCTTCCTCGCTGCTCTCTGTTTTTGCCCACCAGAAGTTCTTTTTGAATTTGATTCTTTGTATTTCGTCAAAGACAGAAACTGGGCTGTTACTATCTTCTAGAAGGCGGGCAAATTCATGGAGGATCGCCCTTTCTTCAGGAGTATTAGTGACATCGGGAATATAGCTCGGTCGATACATTCCAATGGACATGCGCTCCTTCAAGGACTCATTACCGTGTTATACTCTGAAGAAGGCTGATCTCTCACTGGGTGACTGTGATCCACGATGTTCCCTTCGAGCACATTTGTGCCTATCCAAAGAGCTGTGCTGATGATATTAGGTTCTTTCTGGTGAACTTTCTTCACAACTTCGTACAGATCTCTCTCAACAGAGAGACCATTCTGTAAGAGGACAAAGATTGGTACGGGATAAGGGCTCTTCTCCGAGAAGAGAGGCGCCAAGAGGGTGGACGTCGGTGCATTCGAGAGGGCCTTTGTCGTGACAATTACATGCGAATACGGCCTATCCGCAGCATCAGCTACTGTCCTGAAGACTGGCAGGCAAATAGACCAGTTAGAACACGACAGAGAGCGCAGAACTCTACCAACGTCTATCGGGCTTCCAACCCTGTACATCACCATATTTTCGGGACTTGATATAAATACCATTAGCTTGTAAAGAGAAAAGAAACCGACATAAGTGAGACGATGATTTTTCTCAGACTTTCGTAGCCACTTGTTGATTACCTTGAGTTGCTTCATAGTTTCCTCGTGCAACGCAAGTGACGTTCGCTTTCCCGCCACGTTTGATAATGAAAGAGTCTGCAAGAAAGATCGATGAAGGTACGGTGATATCGTGCCAGCCTGTGTTAAGCGACTCACACATTATGCCTACCGCACCAAATCCTGCAAGTGGATCAGTGTTTGGAGGACGTACCAAAAAGATACCCAGTCAAAAAGCCTGGCCTTACCTACAACTAATACCTCTTTTCTACTTGCCATTTGGGAAATCACTCGCTGTCGCGGGAAAGAAGTACTATGAGTACGTGGGTGATATTATTAGCTACTGTATTAGGAATCCACGTAGGTGCCTGTAGGTAGATGTGTCATCATTTAGTACATAACGACTCGGACTACACTAGGTTCGATCGAAGTATACAATCGGGTAAAATATATCATTATAACGAGCGCTCCAAAGTGGTAAGTAGTACAGACTTTCCAACATGATGATTACCGATACAACCGCTTGCAGGAATACCTGTACACCCACGTTCCTTACTCAACTCTCCTCTTCTTTTGACGTTCCATCTCCTGCTGTGTAAGTGGTGTATTAGATTCCGCCTCACGCGGTCGTGCTCCCTTCATAGATTCTGTAGCACCATGTAAAGCCCAAATCTCCCCTGAGTCGCCAAAGACTCCACTTTGCGCGTCAGCCACTAGTGGGTCCCGGTCAACTGGTTCATCATCCCCTTTGGTTCGCTCGACAAGCCGTGCGACTGCCCAATGATCATAGCCAGTCTTGCTTTGCTCCCACGGCCGTTTAGATGGGTCGTGGAGCTGCAACAAGGAAGGCAAAAAAGAGGAAGGGTCTGGTGGAATTGGGTCAGGTAGTGCACCAGTAAGCGTAGTAAGTGACTCCGTGACCGTGGGAGAGACCGGACGTGAGGGGAGGAAGGAAATGGAGTCGAAACGGGCGCGAGATCGGGCCAGCTGTGCTCGAGAGACAGGTAACGCAGACTTCAATAAATGATTTAGACGCCTCCGCTGCATCATTGGGTGAATAATAAATAAAGGGAGGATTGGGTAGAATACTCACGTTCTGAAGTTTTTTACGCAACTCTTCGATTTCATCAAATAATGCCGTTTCTCTCTGAGGCTCATAGTGCAAGTCGAGGCCACTTTGATGTGATACAACAATAGGAAGGTCAGGAGGGACAGTGAAAATGTTGCGAAGTGTCCAAACTTCGAAGTAATCGAAAGCTAGATCAACATGCGACTCCAATAGGGTTTGGAACGCGACAAGACCCTGTATGACGTGTCAAACGCGAATACCACTCAGTAGAACACACATTTACCTGTTCTATCTCCTTAGAGACATCCTCTTGATCTTTTTTACTGCTTTGTTTGCGCTCAGTCGCCCAACGAACCATAAATTCTGAAAGGAATTCTGTGCATTGGTAGATGGGGTCATTAGCGGCGTTTATGATATCATCCAGGAGCAACTGTGGGTGGAAACCCAGAATTTCCGGCAGAAGCGTGCTAGAAACAGGCTCCAAGGACGTGGACATGTCATTGGCTCCTAACGGTGTTGGTCACGGCTTGATCACGGCGTGACACAGGGTGCTGACATCAATGCTACGGACGACAGATTCCACGTATTCACAATGGACAAATGGACCACTCTCGAGCCCACCAGACTATATGCATCCGCAACCACAGGTCTTCGCTCCCGCACTGTTACCAAGCCCGACCCTTCCACGTACATAGGTCGACTACCAAAGGACCTGCATGTCTTGATTATCACCTATTTACCTGTATACCAGATCCCGGCGTACAGTCGTGGAAATCGTGCTCTATCTAAGCTGACACGAGATGAAAGAGTATGGGAAGCCAAGTGGAACGCTCTCCTGGGCGAGCAGGAAGGTCTCGCCGACGTGCTGGATAATTTGGAGGTGCTGGCCAGAGGAAAGACGGCTGAGGCCCGAGCTCGAGCTCCGCCAACACTCCCGGTGGACGCGGACGACGAGTTTGGAGACTTTGCGTCCGTGTCCATGGGTCCTGCTCAGCCAGGAGAGATGGGCGACTTTGTTGGTTCTTTCAACGTGACTCTCGCGCCGCGGACTCCTTTGCCTACAAAACCTACTTTTCGCTCCAAATACATTAGAGCCCACAATCTCCTCAAATCGCTATTGCCTAGCCTAGATTCTTCTCCTCATCTTATTCTTTCAAACCTGTTTCCCTCGCCATTGTCCACTTTACGACATCAGTCACAGACTTTGCACCTGCTGCGTCTCTATCTTTCACCTTCCGTCCAACCCTTACGCAATTGGCCGGCCCTACGCTCCTCACTACGAAGTGCTATCGACCGATTTGAAGCTAGCTTGCTGGCCGCATTTGAAAGAGCAGACGGTCTGAAGGATGAGGATGGGATGAAAGAAGCTGCATGGTCCAGCTGGGAAGTGTGGGATCGGGCACAAAGAGGAGAATGGGAAATCGGACGCGTATGGGCCGAGAAACGTGAGGTGTTTTACGAGGGTGAGAGGTGGGATCCCCTCAAAAACTTTACGTGCGTGGCTCCTGGGCTCAATTAAACTTCATGGAAATGAGGTCAGTGATTTAGGAAAGACGACGCCCTTGATTTCGATGCGATGGTGGAATTCATGACTTATGAGCTGAATGTCATTCGGGAACACGGTTCCACCGCCGTGCGCGTTTTCCCACCAGCTGCCAATGTTTTGACTATGTTTGCTGGACGTATATCTGTCGAAGTGGCAAGTACTTCACATTTCATAAAGTCGATGTATTGTGACCCGCTGACAATCAGGTCGCTGAGTATATTCTGCCGTTGCTCAATAGAGCACGCGAAATCTCAAATGAAATTTTCTTGAGAGCTACTGCGGCGAGTTTTGCACAAGCCTGGCGGATGGTAGATGTCATGGTGAGCGTGGGTGGTGAAAATATCACAAAGACACAAGCGGAAGACGTCGTGTAAGAACAATAATGCTCCAGCTGTTTAGATCAAATAATAACGGCGACGTTGTTTTGCAGGTACCAAATGTTCGAGCAGAATATGGACGAGTATTTGGACGAAGAAGTTGAGTCTGTGAAAGCTACTCTCGAAACTATCTGTCGTGGTTGGGAGCGCCAGGTAGGCAGAAGCATTGTCGCTTAGTGATGTTTGACAACGAGTAAACCCAGCTTGCGAGTCAATCACAAGTAACTGCTGCCAACCAATCAGCACGCTTCCTCGATTCCCACAATCCTGCGCTCATGAAACGCAATGTCCTTGCATCGTTCACAAATGTCCTCCTCCTTCCGGTGACCATTGTTCCGCGGACTGTTGGTGCATTTGTCACTACGAGCTCCACAGCCGCCGTGAACGGCATTGCAATGCTAAATCCTCAGCGTTGGGGAGCACAAGCCGCGAATGGTTATTCAGCCGACTTGACCGGAAAAAATGGTGATTTTTACTTGGATAATACAGATGTAGAGGAGCATGAACGGGAGCATGAGAAGAGGCCGTGTATGTCCTGCTCTCGATGCCTCATGTTCAGCTAGTGTACTTATCCTTTCGGAAGCATCGATTTCATCCCGCGCAACACTTGACCCCCCGTCTTCGACGGCAGGGACGAGTGCGTCAAGCCGTTCGGCATCCCCCAAGCCATCTCCGGCCGCCTTTGATCGGCTGCAGATGTTGCTTTCTCTAGATGTTGCACTGGAACTAATTCATGCTGACCGCGAATCACTGAAACGGGTGGAGACATTCCAATATTATCCTGGCCACTATGGTCACAAAGTGAGGGAGACAGTTGAAGAATTATTCATCCTTATGCTGCAAGCATTGAGCGATAGGCATATAACCCCGGGCTTTAGGCGGTGAGTCTTCTCTCCAGTTCACAGTCAAATATTTATTTATATATGCAATTAGAGCGACGGAACAGATGCATACCTACAAGCCTGCTGAGCACGAAGAGACAACGAGTGTCGCACCTTTGATGCAATTTTTCGAGCTTGTGCACATTGGGGACACGATTCAATCGATGGCTCAGGTCTACTTTGACAAGGAGATGGTGTGTTTCCATGCGTAATAATTTATGATCTGGCGTTTATAACAGCTACCCGTAGGCACCACACATTGATCGGACGGATTTCCTGAATGGCGTCGTTCGAGAGAAGAAGCGGTTCGAAAATGCACTGGATGACTGTGTTGCTGCAGGCCTAAATGCTGGCACGGAGGTGCTTATGAATCAAGTATGTACAGCTCTTGTATAGTCTCACTCCTCGGATTTCATTGTCAATTCATCCAGGTAGAACACATAATATGGACCCGAACCGGCGCGCGAGAGTACTATCCTCAGGAGGGTGACACTCTTGAGTTGGGCCCAACACAGGGTTGTCGGGAGGCCATTGCATGTCTTGAGATGCATTGCAAGCTAATACGCGGCAGTACGAGCAAGGACGTGCTTGAAGTATTTTATGAGGAAGTTGGGATTCGACTTCACGCGTGAGCCCCCGTCTTTAACGTCTTACCTTTGCTTATACATTGGACAGTGTCATACAGAAACATCTCAAACGACAGATCATCTCACTGGACGGAGGGTTCCAAGTCATAGCGGATCTGAATGCATACCATACTTTCATCTCTTCCCTAAAAGTGCCTCAAATTACAAACGACTTTGCAAATCTCAAGATGCTTGGTCATGTTTTTATAGTATCCGATGCGAAAGATCTTGCACAGATTGTGCGAGATGTAACGCGCTATGGCGGATCGTTTCGTCCGGAGGTGACCATGCTCTTATTGTTTGGAGCAGAACAGGTCTCATCGATTTTATATAGGATATCTATGAATTCATTCAGCGACGAAGTGATTGGAAAAAAATTGAGAAAACCGTGGATAAGACGATGTATAATCTGAGCTTCAAGGAGGACTGTGTCATCTGTTAATTGAGCCACGTTGCGTGCATTAATGTTCATGCCATGACTTGTGATTAGAATGTTTTATAATATTGGCCTTGTAATTGTTTATACATCCCATCACATTTGTATGAAACGATCCCCACTAGTTACTTGGCTTCACCTGATAAGCCTGGCCCCATTTCCGCGCCATAGTCATTTCCGATCCCACTTCCGATACCCCCATTGATTCTTACAGTTCTCAAGTCAAATGTCAAATCCGATTAAATTTCCGTTACGCTAAATTCTGACACTTCAAGAAATTATTTAGAAGTACTTCGACCCCTACTCCTCCATCATCGTTTCTGCCTCGACCTCTTTCTCCGCTTCTGGACCTCTTTCCGCCTCTCCTACCTCGACCCTCACCAACTCCGTTTCCACCGTTTCCCTCCTTTCCGTCCTCTCGCTCGGACCCGCTTCCACTCCAAATCCCTGCTCCCGCAGTCGCGCGTCCATTCGATCCCGGACCAAATCGTTCCGCCAACACATTTCCTGCGTCAGCTGTTCCAAGACTGTGGAAATCACAGTCATTTGGTTCTGTATGGACAGAACCTGGTGTTGTTGGACCTCCGCCATGTTGATCAAGACGTCCCGGATTTTGCGCTGCTGTTTCCTCATGGCCCTTAAGGACCCGGCAATGTCAAGGAGTGGGTAGGACATAGTAAACCGGTTCAAAACCGCCTGCTCCGATTTCCCGGTCACTGGAAACACTTCCCCAGAATTCCCTCTGCTCGGTCCCGGTTTCGACTTTGGCGTCGACCCTTCAACCTTCTGTTTTTTTCGCTCCACCCTCGAGGCACACCCGTCCACGACACAGTGCCTTTTCTTGTCCCAGCACTGATCACACGATGTTTCCCGTGGATTGCTGGACCACATGCAATCCAGCCCCTTTGACTCGCATGGGTCACAAGGAGCCTTCTCCTCTTCGTCATCATCTCGTGTTTTCCGCTTTTTTGTAGTGGGATTTTCTGGCCCCAACTCCTGCAACTCCAGCATCTGGGCCAGCTTGTTCTTCCTGGCCTGTTGGAACTCGTCCGCCCTCGTTTTCATTCCACAACGACGTTCAGCGCAGGGGCAACTTCTTTCTGTTTCCCCTTGCCCTCTGGAGATGGCGTGCTTTCCGCTATGCTTTCCGAGTCTGAATCCAACTCGGATTCAATGATCTTCTGGAAGGACTTTCCGTGAATTCCTGGATCTACCCACACAATTTCCGACTCACCCGTTGTTTTCCTGCCTTCTCCACAGCGGCCTTGTCCCCCACAGCTTTTTTGGCCGTGTCCTGTTTCCGCTTCTCCTCGCCTCCTCCTCATGGCATTCACGGTCTTTCTTCTCCTTCTCCTTCCGTTCCTGGTCCTGGCGTGCTTTCTCCTGGTGCTCCTTCTCCTTGCGCTCCTCCTCCAGCTGCTCTTTCTCTTTCCGCGCAGCTTCCTTGGCCTCACGTTTTTCCGTCAATTCCTTTTGCGCGAGTATATCAGCAAAATGCTGTTTCATCTCGGCACTGGTCATTTTGGAGAAGTCAACTTGGGAGCTCATGGTGGATTAGGATGAAGACGCGTTTTGTTTCCTGCCTATCTTTCAAACTCCGACACGTTTGTTCACAAGTCACGTGATCCAACTTGTGGTCTCGCAGCGCTCAACCTTAGAAGGGAGATACTGTTACGACCGTGCATTTCTGATTTCCAACCTTCAGTTCCATACACATTCCGCCCCTCCGATGATTCCGACATTCCACCCCTTATTCTACTCCTTTGTTCTTTTGACTCTATTACTCGGACCCACCGGACCCGCTTCATTGTTCATCAAGATCATATATCCGGTCACCCTTGTAGTTCGTTGTCAGATATGTTTTCCGACCCCTTGTTCTTTGCCATTGTTTTACCTTACCCTGAACCCCCCTTGTAGTCACATTGTTCCCAATTAGTTAGTTCCCACGTATGTCTACCCGACTTCCGCTCCCCCTGGAATTTGCTTAGTACCATCTCATTACATGTTGTCTCAGCTCTTTGTATAAAAGCCTCTCATGTATGTCTGTTATTCTGCAATCAGATAATTGCCTTCGACACTTGATTTCCTTCGCTCCATCTCCTGTTCTTAGCACAGTGAGTCTAGCAAGACCTCCATCTCTCCGCTTTCCGCCTTCCGTTTTCCGACTCAAGTTCTGACTGACTCTTAGTTCAATACTTTCTGACCTCCGACCCATTTCCGAAATACTTAGGACGATAGTTCATTGGGGGCGCAATGTACAAGTTGAAGCCGCTGTCCTTTCCAGTTCCGACCTAGCGGAAATCTCGATACGTAACAAATCACCAACGTGAGCCACCACCTACGTTTTCACCGGGTGACAAGGTTTCCCTCTATGTGAGTGACATACACACCACCCATCCTTCAAAGAAGCTAGCTCATCAGCAACTTGGCCCCTATGTTGTCAAATGCCAAGTTGGGTCACATGCCTACTGTCTCCACCTCCCGAGGTCTCTGAGTCGCCTCCGCTGTTTTGGAACCCTTCAAGACTTTGGTGTCAGAGCTAACACTTTGGTCTATCAGAATGTGTCGTATACGAAACTGCAAGAATATTAAACACTACTGTCATAATGAATAACAAACTATTAGTCTGTAGGTTCGAGGACGACTATTGGGGTCCAAGTATTCCAAAAAGATAGGAATGGCTTCACAGGAGAGTTTGTAAGTGGACTGACCCGATTAACGTCAATGCACTGCAATAAACAAGCGACTAGGGTTTAAGAAGTGACTTGTGAAAGTCACTGAACAGGAAAGTCACTGATCAGTTTGTCTCGGGTATTGGAGAGCTAATTGACAAGGAAATCGATTGTCAGACTCACTCTGCAGAATTTCACCTGGAGTGTTAGTCCGGGTGGCTAAGTAGAAACGCAACTACTTAACTGAGAATTAATACACTAAGTAAGTGTAATAACCCTAGCTGGGGTTAGCAGCTTAGTAAGCTGTGCAAGCTTGGCAAGTCACACAAGGTACGTGGATAGTAGATGATGATGTATTGGCTGATGAAAGGTGGGCAGTAAGGCCTCCTTTTATATTGTATCTACTATCTATTAATCGACTAGAATGAGTCACGAAGAAATAGGGTAGTGAGTCATTGAGAAAAAGGTAGTGAGTCAGAGCATGTGTTGGCCAATCGCAGTCCACGAATAGGGTGTGAGTCATGCACTGAGTCACACAGAAATGGGGTAGTGAGTCAGAGAGAAAAAGGGTAGTGAGTCAGAGCATGTGTTGGCCAATCGCGGTTCATGATTAGGGAGTGAGTCATGCACTGAGTCACGCAGAAATGGGGTAGTGAGTCAGAGTGAAAAAGGGTAATGAGTCAGAACTCGTGTTGACCAATCGCAGCCCACGATTAGGGGGTGAGTCAGGCAGAAGTCACGTCTAAGAATAAGATACACCCTTATTCTTAAAGAGGATTAGCTCAACACAGCCTTTCATTGGTAAGAGGCCTCTCAGCCAATGATACGCCAGAGTCCGAGCATGAGTCACGTGCCGAGCCAGGCTCTGAGTCATGCAGGAGTCATTTCCCAAGTCACAAGACTTTGGACCAATAATACTCCAGCTTGGCAGTGAGTCATGACCCTAATTCTATTTAGGAGTGTAGTCATGGCACAGCACAGCCTAGCATAGCCTTGTTGCTATGGTAGCATAGGTTGGGCTGAGTTTGTATTGCACAAACTGTGTTGTGGAGGCTTGGGAATAAATTGCTATTTCCAGAGTGCTGAGTCCGAACCGGTAGGTTGGCCAGAGTTTGTGGGTGCGTAAGTGTCCACAGGCTCGAGTTCGGGTTCGCGCGCATCGGAGTTTGAATAAGCAGAGTTGTGGATACATGTGGATTCATAACTCTGCTGCAACAGAATAGAAGTGTTTTGAGCCAAAGACTTCGTTAAAAATGGCGAAAAAATGGTAGGAAGTTAGAGGAAGTTTAAATAGTTCATCCCCAATGATAGCAATACCTGTATGCTATATTTTAAGGTCACTATATCGAAAATACATGGAAGTTCTCCTATTTGACCGGCAAAGCAGGATCCCATACATCCGCTCTGTTTTCCCTGTCATCAAGCTGACTCCTTCTCCACACGATCCATTCCTGGGTCAGCGACCAGCCCCACCACCCACACCCATCCTTAGGGACGGCAATGAGCACTTTGAAGTCAAACAGGTGTTGGACAGTCGCATGCAATCAAATCACCTGCAGTTCCTCATCAAGTGGAGGGGGTATGGCTATAAAGAGAATTCATGGGGAAATGAGGGTGACATCCAAGTGTCATGACCCATCTATTTTGTATACCCAGTAACCTCGACACCCCACTTTTACGTTCTCCCTGTTCGCTCCTCGCTGAATGCACCGAATGTTTATTCACTGTCATGTCATTCACACGTAGCAGTGCTACCTGTACCTGATCAACGCCTTCTCCCCAGCTCAATGGTCCATCATGGGTCCCCTCACCTCCCTGGCTCAAACCCTGTTGGATGCTCCCCTGATCAGATGGCGCAACTCATTTATTTCCTGTACCCAGTTAGCCTTATTATCCATTTCCCCAGTCCTCCTCTATGTTCGCGTGGCTTCTCCCTCCCCTTGGGCCATGGCTCTTCGATGATCATTCTATTCACCCTTCACCGCATTTCGCCAAACAACCATTCGCTGCTTGCATCATTTGCCAGCAGGCATGCCATCAAACACGATCGACATCCCTTACCCAGCATGATGGCTCGTCACTGGCTCCATCAGCTTCTCGATCCAACCCCTTTAGGTGTTCATATGGCCAGGGTGCGTTCATGGGACGTCCTACCCGTAGGTCGTGTGGGATCAACCCAGTAGACGAAGAGTCCGTGCAGGGTAGCATATATGCAGGTCCCAAGACATGGTTTCGTACATAGGTGCCTTCGCCACCTTTACTCTCTGTCGTTTCATGTTCGCCCTCCTCCTTCACTCTATTGTATGTTTATTTCATCTATTTTGTATCATGACTGTGCACCCCTATCCAACCCTGACTCATGACGGCCTCTTTCCTATTTGTGTTATGACTGTTCTGCTCAACCATCTCTGCCACCTCTGCATATCCTCCACGTCACCTCCACGCTACCTCCAACTCTATTCCACAACATCCGCACCATCCGCAACCCTCCACCTCGACCCCTTGTTCTTTCAGTACCCCTGGCCACCTCCAGATACCGGCCCCCGTACTCGACCCTGAACACAGCAAGATACTATTTCTGTAATTCCGTTTGTTCCGATGCCCATTGTACTTACTCGCCTTGTTCTTTGCCATTGTACTTACTCACCTTGTTCTTTGCCATTGTACTTACACTACCCTGCACCCCCTTGTCATCCCCTTGTTCCGCATTAGTTACTTTCCCCGTAAGTCTATCCGATTCCCGCACTCTCCGGAATTTGCTTAGTACCATACCATTACCTGTTGCTTCTGCTCTTTGTATAAAACCCCCTCATGTATGTCTCCGTTTCTGCAATCAGATAATCGACTTTGATACGTGAATCCTTTCGCACTGTCTCCTGTTCTTAGCACAGCAAGTTTTGCTAGTCTTGTCCCTCTCTGTTCTTGATCCTCTGTCCTCTGCCTCTTCCACCTATTCCAACCTTTGTTCTCCGACCCTCGACCCTTGACCTTACTCTTGACTTCTGCCTTCTCTGACATCAGGAAGTCAAATCCAAAATACTTAGGACGGTAGTTCATCAGGGGCGCAACATATAAGTTGAAGCCATTGTCCTTTCCAGTTCCGACCTCCGGGATTTCCAATATGTAACAATTTGCTGATACCTTACGAGCGTTCAATATAAGTAGTTTACATTCGCATGTATATTCCCCAGTTCAATTATCATACGTCCATCTTGTGCAAACTTGACCTCACTGTGATCATCGTCTTGAGCCCTCACCTGTAGATTCTGATCTTCAACCAGAGGAGGACTTGAGTACCACTGGTGAGTTTTCGTACTTCACCTTTGTTACCTTAGCCTTCGAATTATCCTCTACGCTGTCGGCGAAAGGATTGTTGCTACTTAGACAACCTTTCAGTGGCACCTTGCATGTTACATTGTCAAGTGTCACGGGCTATTTCACTACGACTATAGATAGGGTGAGCCCTGTTCTGACAGCCCTCTTATCTTGTGAACATTTATTGGTTCACCCTCTTCGCCAAACGGCATACTTATTCACACAAGTTATTCGGGCATTCGCTGTGTTCACTAATACACGATATTAATGCCTAAAAACCAATCTTGACATCAAGCTCCTGACCTCATTGCTGACTTCCACCGTTTGCATCCAGGTGCCCCTCGTCGCATTCTCTCCTCGGAGGCTGTCACCTTTCAGAATCGCATCCCGGTTCCACCAGTGGGCCTTCATGCGTCTGGTTGCCGCATTCTAGAGGGGGGGTGATGTCAGGGGAACCCCAATTATACACTGCTTTATTGCGAAATGCATTATTGCAATGCACATTATCACAGTGAGCATTGTTGCTGTGTGCATTGTCATGATGTGCATTATCGCTGATTGTGCATTATCGCCATGTGCATTATTGGCGCTTGTGCATTACCATGGTGTGCACATTATTACAACATGTGATTGGTGGCCCCCAAGCTTTGCCTAGCATTCGGTATCCCTCTGTCTTGTGTTCCGTTTATTTCCCTTCCTGTTCCGGCCCCTTCCGACGTCATTCCTCCCTTATCTGGCCAGCCCTGTTATCGCTTGTTGGGTGCATTTATGCTCCTGCACCAAAATCAAGCATAATATATTCGATTTATTGTATGGTGTTTCAATTTCTTCTCACATTGTTCTTGTACCATGCATTCATTTCTCTGATTATTTTCGAAAAATTCCAGCCACTCCTTATCTCTCTATTTCACTTTGTTATCTCTACTTTCACAGGCGGCTGCACCCAGCGGAGTTTGAAATGACTTCGACGCGCGAGCTCTTGAGCGCTAAAGGGCCGGGTGCATGTATATGCCTTCTGAGACAGGATTGTACTCCTCTCTCAGTGACAATAAATTCACTGAGAGAGGCGAGTAGTATCTTTCATATTTACATAGCATTTACATAGCATGTTGACTGAAAATCATGTAGTGTATTTGATTCTAGGTATTGTATCAATATAACAGTGACAATAAATTCACTGAGAGAGTGTATTTGATTCTAGCTTTCTAAGAACTCTACCGAACCTTCCCTGCAATAACCCCAAGTTTCTAACATCGCTGGCATGATTACTTCTGTAAATTGGGCATTCGGTGATCGGGCTAGCATCCCCAAGCTTACTTATAGTTGTAGCTAGGTGGTGAAGGGGTTCCTTAGAGTTTTATCTTTGGATCCCCCTTTGCCAGGTATGTCTGTGTCATGTATATAGTTCTCAATCTTACTTTGGATCCCCCTTTGCGTCCGCCGCTTGAGTGTAGAGTGTCTGCCTAGGTTGCCCCTATATGGGCCTTCATTTGTGAGTTGAGGAGAAAGAGGGATTGTGTCAACAATGGCATTAGGATCAGACATTGAAACTTGGGTACTGTACAGTACTTGGATGTCAAGAGATAGTCAGCTATTCCACTATTTGTCATACAATATTCAAGCAGTGATTCACCATGCAGCATGCCTGGACAAGGTAGCGGAACCCCTGAGCAACTGGGAACAAGGCTGTGTTGAAAAACGCCTTGCGAAACAATGGCGCAGGAATGGAAGGAGTAGGCGGAATGAAAAGTTGCGCCGGGTTTTGGATCTGACATTCATGACAAGTTTTGATAAACCAGGAAGTCCAGGCCACCAAAATGTGTCCAGAAGCATGCACCACATCAAATACAGCCCCTTGTGTCCCAACTGGTCGTGTGCTTGCAAGAACCAACTCTTGAGCCCTACCCTCCCATTGTACCTC
Source organism: Gautieria morchelliformis (assembly GCA_015179125.1). Taxonomy (NCBI): domain Eukaryota; kingdom Fungi; phylum Basidiomycota; class Agaricomycetes; order Gomphales; family Gomphaceae; genus Gautieria; species Gautieria morchelliformis. The sequence goes on along the minus strand of WHVA01000215.1, from coordinate 126,541 downwards.
CGTCTTTATCAAGAACAGGAACATCACTTGTGAGTTGACACCATCAATTCTCCTTACTCCGAACCCTTGGAATTACTCTGAGCCTGTTGGCGAAGGCCTCTAAAGAGTGCCTTCGCCAACGAGGGGATCATCTATCTCAGATAACCCTCCCTCATCACTTTGGACAATTCTGCCGAGTGTTGTAAAGGCTTCACTTCAACTGTAGACTTGGGGTTCATCTACTGTGTACACCCACGTTGTACTAGTAGTAGTCTGGTACTCTTCGCCAACTATGTAGTCATTTCCCACAAGGACTTCTTGGTTCGCTGCATTCAGGTGTCTCGAATTCATTGACACCCCACTCTTAATCCCTAAAAGAACCAATCCTGACATGAGGGTCAGAAAAACTATTGTGCAGGAAGGGGTCCAGGCTTGCCTGGATATGCCTTATGGAAATCAGAGACGATTTCAGAGGTGTGGTTGCATTCTGTAGCAGAAATCCATGAGGTTTCTTCATTGGTGTTTTCATAGCCTGCCCACTTGACTAAGTACTGGAGTTGGCAGCGGTATTGCTTGTTTGCTTGTCGAGCTTGGAGTTGAGAATTTCCAAAATCTCATATTCTTGTTCTCTGTTGATGATGACTCACAGAGGCAGAGGCTGTTCATGATTATGGTGTTCAGAACTGATGGTTCAAGCATAGAGACATGGAAAACTGGGTGTACTGCGTGCATATTGTCAGGAGGTCTGAGGGTGAAAAAACGACTGCCAGCCTTAGTGAACCTCCATCTTTGCTGTGCGGCCCTTGGCTTTGGCAGAAGAAGAAGTGGCTCAGGTGCATTCACAGGCAACGTGACCACTTTTGCTGCAGCAAAGGCAAAGGGTTGTCCATACAACACTGGCATTCTGCAGGGGTTGGTTTTCCATCCTTCCCAAGTTTGTTGGAAAGGTTGGGAGTGGTCTTATTGGCGTTTGTGTTGGAGCCGGATGCCTGGTTGTTGTGAGATGCAGGAGTAGAATTTTGGTTGCCGGAATTGGTGCTGGAATTGTTGTTGTTGTTATTTCTGGCATTGTTGTTTCCAGAGTTGGTCTTCTTCTTCTCCTTCTCAGACTTCTTGTTGGAATATTTAGCATGCTTGCTCTGCGTGGAAGTTTCACAAGCGATCTCAGAGTGACGTTCCCAGTAGCATGCATTGATGGATTGAGCAAGGTTGCGGAGGTCGGTCAGGGTGGAGGGTTTTCCGACATGGGTGATTTCGTCTTTGATGCGGGATGGAAGACCCAGGTAGAACTGTCAGCGAAGTGTGGCTTCTCCCCATTGAACTTGAGGAGTGAGCTGCTGGAATGTAACGATGTATTTAGCTATCTTATGAGTGTCTTTCATATGAAGCTTATTGAGTTCATTTTCCACATCGGCTTCCATATCAAAATGTCCAAAGTTATTGCGGAGTTCGGAAATGAAGTAGGGAAAATTGTCTACCCAGTCGACGATGGTGTAGGGATCTATGAGGGCTGGTTCAAAACAGTCAAGAGTGGTGCCATGGAGCTAGGAAAGGGCATAGTTGACCTTTTTCTTGTCATTGGCAAAGGCATCAGGACGGTTGCAGAGATTGAGCTGAAGCTGAACCAAAATGGGCTGAACCTTCTTTGGGTTGGAACCATCAAACTGGTCAGGTTCACAAACTTTGGTCTTGGGTCACAGTGCTTGAGCCAGGTGTTGGAGGTTGCCACAGGAGGACCTGGGTGTAAATAACCTATGTATCTACATGTACACTAGTTATTACATAATCCCAGTGGGCCCCTTCGGGACCCACTGTATAGTTTATGCATGGGAACCAGGCAGTGGTTCCCATCGCATCTTACTCTTACCTGTCACTATGTAGCATTTCAGAATACCACTCATTGGTCAAGTTCTGTTGTGCCCTTGTGATACAAGGTCTTCAAATCGACATCTTTACACCTTTTTGAACTATCCTGCGGTTGATTGCCATGCGACCAACTGATTGGGGATTCGAAGCAATCTTGAAAAAGATTGCTGCGTCGACGACTAAACATCGTTGATACCCTCCAGTAGACCACCCTCTAATGTCGGCTGCGAGCGTGATGATTCCACGCAGTCAAAGACAGACACGAGCGTCGAGCTCACAGTCCATGCCACAGGCACAGCCCAGTGACATGATGGCTGACGCTACCCTGGACCAAGAGTCCAGGATGCCAGAAGATGGAGGGATCATAGGTCTCACCACCCTCGTCCCCCAATAGAGGAGGAGGAAAATCCCGACCATGTCTCGTTGAGTGTGGTCGAGGATGAGACGGCGCCGGGCAACAAGCCGGTGCCGCCCCCCCAATCCCCTCTGCCCAGAGACAAGGTAAAAGGCAGAGAGGTCTCGCTGTCATCAGACGGTAGAGCATCAACACTGAGACGGGCACAAAGCCACGACTCGAACCGCCGCTCACGAAGTAGAGTGACGACGATCGTCCCCGAAGGAGGACGAAGGCAAAAAAGGCAAGCCCCAGACGACGGTGTCATGACGTGTTTAGTTCCCATACTCAGATGCTCTGTTCTTCCATTTCTCACTCCACCTTCGTGTTCGTTCCGATCGCCCTTCCCGTGTTTGGCAACCGATCCTCGCTGTTCGCGCAATTTACCATGGCCACGCCATCGAAGCACGATCGACGTCCCTGAACTAACTTAGCAGTCATCGCTGGGCCTATCACCTCCTCTGCTCAACCCTCTTTCGATGGTGTTCCTATGATCGGACTGTCATGACTTGTGTATTTCCTGGACCTTGTTATCCCCATTTCCCCTTTTGCCACTCCTCCCCCTGTGTTCGCTCGGCTTTGCCCTCCACTTCAACCACTTCTCCCCTATGTCGTTCCGGTTCGCCCTTCCTTGCATTTCTCCGAACTGCTATTCACCGCTCGCGCATTTCGCCAGCAGGCACGCCATCAAATACGATCAATACCATTTACCCGCCACGATGGCTCATCACTAACCCCATCATCTTCTTAATCCAACCCCTTTGGGTGTTCATATGGCCAAAGTGTGTTCGCAGGACGTCCCTTCCGTAGGTCGTGTGGGATCAACCCAGTAGACGAAGAGTCCGTGCAGGGTAGCATGTATGTGTAGAGGACAGGAATTATAGGCAGTAGGTATGGACTTGTTATTCAAAAGAATAGACTAGAAATCAATTCACTCTCTCAGTGAATTTAGTGGTCACTGTAAATATATTATACACTACCTAGAAATCAATTCACTACAGAGCATTTCTAGGTCAATAAATGCAAAGACTACTAGACTAATTTACTTGCCTCTCTCAGTGAATTTAGTGGTCACTGAGAGAGGGGGAAATGTGTTCCACTGCGCATGTACTACTACCCGGCCCTTTAGCGCCCAAGAGCTCGCGCGTCGAAGTCATTTCAGACTCCGCTGGGTGCAGCCGCTTGTGAAAGTAGGAATAACAAGATGAAATAGAGAGATAAGGAATGAGTGGAAAATTTCGAAAATAACCAGAGAAATGGATGCATAATACAAGAACAATGTGAGAAGAAATTGGAAGGCCACACAACAAATTGGATATATTATGCTTGATTTTGGTGCAGGAGCATAAATGCACCCAACACGCCCCCTCAAGCTTAATATATTCCGATTTGCTCGTTGAGAATCTTCACTCTAGGACTAGGAAGTCCTTTAGTGAGGATATCTGCCAACATTTGTTCGGTTGGCAAATAAACGAGCTTGGCTTGTTGATTTTTGATTATATCTCGAAGGAAATATAACCTGATGTCGAAATGCTTGGTTCTCGTGTGTTGTTGGGTGCCATACGTGATGGCAATGGCTGATTGATTGTCTGAATAAACTTGGATGGGTCTGTTCAGTGGTTGGAATATTTCAGAAATAAAATGGCGCATCCAAAGAGCCTCTTTGCCCGCATGGGTCAGGGCGACGAATTCGGCTTCAGTTGATGAGAGGGCTACTATCGACTGTTTCTGGCAACTCCATGAAACAGTGCCTCCATCAATCTGAAATAAGTATGCCGAATACGAACGCCTATGACTCTGTGAACCCCAATCCGCATCTGAATACCCCATCAAGCCGTCTTGATTTCTTCCAAGTGTGAGCTTGTAATGCTTCGTGCCTTTCAAATATTTGAAGACACGTTTGACTGCATTCCAGTGTGTGCCACCTGGATTTTCAAGGAATTGCGAGAGTAATGACACCGCAAATGCAATGTCAGGTCGAGTGGCTACAGCCGCCCACATCAGTGATCCTATAGCTTGCCTGTATGGAAACTTCGACATGGCTTTCTTGCCTCTCTCTGTAGAAGGACATTGGTCTTTAGATAATTTTACGGCTGGATCAAGAGGCGTAGCATAAGTCTTTGCATCTTCGAGATTAAATTTTTTGATGATCTTCTCGATGTATGCAGGTTGTGAAATTGCAATGGTCTTCTTCTGCCAGTCTCTTTCGATTTTGAGATTCAATAGCCAATGAATCTCGCCTAGATCTTTCATACTGAAGACCTGAGCAAGATCTCGTTTGACTTCGTCCAGGACTGATTGATTCTCAGCTGTGATGGTAAGGTCGTCCACAGCTGTTGCAATGATCACATGCCCCTTTCCGCCACGTCTATAAAATACAGCCCCGTCTGTGGCTGACGTAGTGAATCCTAACTTGTGGAATTCACCACTTAGACGTTTGTACCATTCTCTTCCAGATTGCTTGAGGCCGTAGAGTGCTTTCTTCAAAAGTAGCACTTCGCCTTTGTCTCCTGACTCATATCCATACGGCTGCTTCATGTAAATAGGTTCGGGCAACTTAGCATTGAGGTATGCATAGTCCACGTCCATTTGATGAATAGGCCAGTCATTCCTAGCAGCAATGGCGCATATGATCCGTAGGGAGGATAACCGAGCAACAGGTGAGTATGTCTCATCATAGTCGATTCCAAACTTCTGCGTGAAGCCTTGGGCGACCATTCTCGATTTAGGTACTATTGGTTTCCCTTCTGGATTACGCTTCCAAAGGTAGACCCATTTGTTGCCGACAATGTTGGCTCCAGGAGGTGGTTTGGTTCTTTCCCACACTCCCTTGTCGATTAGGGCCTCATACTCTTTGTCCATTGATTTCTTCCACATAGGATTATTCAGAGCTTCGTCTGCATTGCTAGGTTCAATTTGACTCAAATCCGGCGCCTTAATGTTGTTTTGACCGTCGGTTAGAAACGCACTGATGGCACACTCATAGCTACTGATGCCATCAATCTCGGAGGATAATTCTTGGTCGAATAAAACTTCTTCATGGTCCTCAACGTCCTCGTAAGCTAGCGTAGTCATATGTGCGCCAGTTTGTCTCTGAGTTTGAGATCTTGTCACGGGACCTGATGGGGCCGGCTGCACTTGTTGTTGACGGATCCTTTCGCTTCTCCTTATCGGTTCAGCTTCTCTAGGTCTGTCATCAACTCCCTGAATAGGTTGCAGCTTTTCAAGATATTCTTCCGGTGCACTTTCATCAATTTCTTCGATCTTTGCCTCTTCGCTGACTAAGCGACCGGGCACAGGCACTGATGCCGGAATGGCTTTCTTCTCTTCTTTAGACGTAGGTAGCTTGGATTCCTCAATAGAAATGATTGGGACCTTTCCCTTCTTCATTTCTGAATCAAAGACAACGTTCCGCTCGACAGAAACTTTGTGCGAGTCAGGCCAATAAACATAATGACCATGGCTCTGCGCAGAAATTCCTATCCACCGAGCTCTTTTGGCACGAGCTGCCAATTTATCTCCCTGAGTGATTTTAACGTAAATTTCAGTTCCCCACGCGTGAATGTCTTTGAGATTCGGTTTTTCATGGTGAATCATCTCGTAGGGCGTTTTATCTGGTAGAGCTCTTGTATGCGTCCTGTTCCTAAGATAATTGGCATGCTGTATCGCATAGCCCCATAATATCTTAGGAAGGCTTGATTCTAGCAGCATGGCACGAGTTCTCTCAGTGAGGGTTCGGTTCAGGCGTTCCGCAACACCATTGGACTCTGGTGTGTCATGTACCGTCAACTGATGCTTCGTGCCTTGTTTGGCTAGATGCTGTTCGAATTCAGAGCTCGTATACTCGCCCCCTCGATCAGAAACAAGTGCCTTGATGTGCACATTTCTCTGTCGAAGCATTAAAGCCTCGTAGAGCTTGTACTTTGAGAATGCTTCTGATTTGTTCGCCATGAGATAGATCACCGATTCTCTTGAGTAGTCATCGATAAAGGAGACATAATATGACTTCTTATCGATCGTGAGGTGTCTTGCAGGTCCCCAGACATCAGAATAAATTCTGTCACCGAATTTTGATGTTCGGTCTCTGGTTCTCGAGGAAGAGGTTTGCGCGCAATCTTGGCCTGAATACACGCATCACAGACAATTCTATCGCCTGTGGAGCTCAGTTCAATGCCCAATATCATGCCATGATTTAATAGATGTTGTAGGGACTTCTGCGAGATGTGCCCCATCTTTTGATGAATTTCCATGGCAGATAAACACATATGGGCTTGAGCACTTGGTGACTGGAGGTCTAGTCGATATAAGCCATTGACTTTCGGTGCTTGCATCAATACTTTTCCAGCAGCATTAGATATTGTGCATTTCTGGCCACCGAGTCGAATGTCGTAGCCAGCATCATCGCACCGACCGATCGAGACGAGGGTAGCAGCAATTTTGGGTGCATAGTATGTATCTTGCAACGTGACTTCTACTGTTCTATCTCCAACCTTATTGGATAATACGAGCAGTCCTGAGCCGAAGGCATCAAAGGTACCTTTGTTGGCTGCTCGGATAGTCCTCGGCTGTGAGAATTGACAGTAGTTCCTCAATAAATTTTTGTGAGGAGTCATATGCGATGTCGTTCCGGTGTCGAGTATGACTATAACTCCTGAGGATGTGCTCAAATTGAAATTAGAGCACTCGTCAAAATTGGTGAAGGCAAGATGCCCATCACCACTTTCCTCAGAAGTAGACTCTTCTTCGGCAACATTCGCTTTTGCTTTACCCTTCTTCTTCTTCTTGCCTTTGGCTTTCTTCTTCTGACGTGGTCCTTGACCTTCTTTACCACCTCCTTTAGCCCAGCAATTTTCGATGGAATGTCCAGGCTTTTTGCAGTTGGTGCATACATGCACCTTCTGCCCCTTCTGGTCCTTCTTAGTAGATGAACCAATAAACACCTGCTCTTCTTGCGGGAGTGTTTTCTTCCTGTCATACTGAGCCTTTAGTACCCTAATAATATTATCAGGGACCAATGGCATCCCGCATTCTTCAAGCGAAGTTGTAAGGGCATTCATGACTGCCTCATAGGATGGTGGAAGTGACGCAAGGATTATGTCCATGAATTCTTCTTCAGAAACTCTAGCTCCCATCTCATTAAGACGAGCATATAGGTCTTGGGCCTTGTCCAAGTGATCTCTCAAGTCTCCATCCTCAGGACATCTCATACTGCGGAGTTGTCTCTGCAGGCTGGTGAGGACCATCTTGGGCTTTTTGATCATTTCATTGACCAGTGCATCCCAAGTCTCTTTTGCTGTCTTCTGCTTCTGTAGCATCAGGGCTAATGACTCTGACACTGAGACGATGATTTGGGTCTTGGCTTGTCCTTCTCTAGCAAGGTATCTCTCCAGCTTCTCCTCGGCCTTATCCATCTGAGTTTCCTCAGCTTCTGTTAGAATATGGCCTGGGGGCATGACTGGAGGATCAGGAGGTCGAGTGACTCTCCCTTCTACATGCTTGAGCAAATTTTTGGACTCGAAATAGCTGATGAGAGTGGCTCGCCACAATGGCCAATTACTTCCATCAGTAGCAAGCTTCTCAACACCCAACAGCTTCTCAGAAGTGTCTCCGGGGCCCATAACCCTGTAGAGGACAGGAATTATAGGCAGTAGGTATGGACTTGTTATTCAAAAGAATAGACTAGAAATCAATTCACTCTCTCAGTGAATTTAGTGGTCACTGTAAATATATTATACACTACCTAGAAATCAATTCACTACAGAGCATTTCTAGGTCAATAAATGCAAAGACTACTAGACTAATTTACTTGCCTCTCTCAGTGAATTTAGTGGTCACTGAGAGAGGGGGAAATGTGTTCCACTGCGCATGTACTACTACCCGGCCCTTTAGCGCCCAAGAGCTCGCGCGTCGAAGTCATTTCAGACTCCGCTGGGTGCAGCCGCTTGTGAAAGTAGGAATAACAAGATGAAATAGAGAGATAAGGAATGAGTGGAAAATTTCGAAAATAACCAGAGAAATGGATGCATAATACAAGAACAATGTGAGAAGAAATTGGAAGGCCACACAACAAATTGGATATATTATGCTTGATTTTGGTGCAGGAGCATAAATGCACCCAACACATTCTGCTCGCCGAGCTCGCGCAATGGCTGGCCCGCTACGCCGGCATCACTCACAAATGAGCGGCACGCATTGAACATTACGTTCAACGCAGCCTCACCGGCGCGGCATTCAGTGCCGCCGCTCGGGAGGGCCAACAAAAGGTCCTCGAGACCAGCCATGTGAGGGCCACAGTGCCATGACTGCTCACCCACGCTCAGCTCGATAAAGAGCTGGCGCACTTCCGGCCTTCTCCCCAGGCTGAGGACCCGGCCGTCGAGGCCATGCTCCACGAGGACACCGCCCTCGTCAACCAAGCGGAAAACCCCGCCAGTGGTGAGGCAGAGCCCCCTCACCCAACCACCCCTGCGGATGCGGAGGTGCCTCCGGAGGAGTCACGTGCTCCACCGGCCCCATACGATGAAATCAGAATCACTAGAGGATGCCATCATGGATGACCTCTATGAGTCCTAGGTGGTACCCTATAGTTGTCTATAGAGGGGGAGGGTGTAAATAACCTATGTATCTACATGTACACTAGTTATTACATAATCCCAGTGGGCCCCTTAGGGACCCACTGTATAGTTTATGTGTGGGAACTGGTCAGCGGTTCCCATCACATCTTACTCTTACCTGTCACTACATAGCATTCAGAATACCACTCATTGGTCAAGTTCTGTTGTGCCCTTGTGATACAAGGTCTTAAGATCGACATCTTTACACTGGGGGTTGTGGTGGAGGTGGTGCTGAGTGTCCAGATGACATAGATGTATGTTTGCTGTTGCTACTCGAGGAGTTTCCGTAATAGCTGGGATTGCCAGGGTTGATATCAGTAACATCTTTGATGTGGCTTGGTGGAATATTGTCAGTAAACAGGTCATTGGCATGGGAGCTGGAATGATCTGCACATCTTGGTGATGCTGTGGACCTAAGTGTTCTGAAATAAGAAAGAGCTTCAACAGCTCCTGCACGAGTTGAGGTAGCTGTGGTATGAGGAGGCATAGTGATAGTTATCAGGTGTGAATCAGATAATACTGTTACGTATGGCAATTTCTGGCAGTTGGGACTAGAAAGGACAGCAGCTTCAACTTATATGTTTCACCCCAATGAACTATTGTCCTAAGTATTTCAGATCAGAAGTCGGAAGTTGGAAAGTATTGAGGTGAGTCAGAGGTCATAGACCAAGTCAGAAGGTGGGAGGCAGAAGGCATAGAGGCAGAGGTCTTGCAATACTCGCTGTGCTAAGAACAGGAGATAGAGCAAAGGGAATCACATATTGAAGGTGATTATCTGATTTCAGAATAAAAAGCATACATCACTGGAGGCATAGTAAGGTTTTTTGGTCCAAAAAACTGTGAAAAAAACTTTAAAGAGTTTCCAAAAATTTTGAGTGATTTTTATGCGACTGTGATTGAGCTTAGCTAGACCTGTATCTAATTACTTTTTCAAAATTCCAACATTTAACCGGTGGACCCCCTCCAAAATTTGGACTTTGAGTGGAGATGTCAGAGTTTGTTGTTAGCTGAGTTTGCCGGTCGCCAGTGGTTGCCAAGTGACATTCCTGTGCAGCACATAATAATAGTGTAAAAAATATATCAATTATTCTAGAAAGTATTTAGACAGGATTGTCTAATATTCCAAGGCTTCATTGTGACACTAGGCCCACATTGGTGGTGGGATCTGAATTTTTTCACTGCAAACTCGGCTTGCTTTGCATTTATAAACTTTAAAAAAATCTTGGGTTTTTTAAAAATTTCTCAATCCCAAAAAAGTGTGATAAAACTGTAAAAGAAAACCTCAAAAAACTTTACAAAAATACATAGGAAAATTCAAAGTTTCTTAAGACTTTTATGGATCAAGAAACTCTCCGAAAAATTTTGATTTTTTTCAAGATTTTTTGGGATAAAAAATCTTTCAAATATTGTAATAAAAATAGCCAAAAACTTGGGAAATTTTTCAAGTTCTTATTAGGGTTTTTTTTGGTATGAAAATCCTTGAGAAACTGAGGTTTTCCAAAGGTAAAAATTCTAATGAAATTCACTGTTTTTTTTAGAATTTTTTGAGCAAGAAAATCTGGAAATGCTTGTAAAAATAAATGTCAGAAAATTGTAAAGAAATTCAAAGTTTTTTTCAAGGTTTTTTATGTTTTTTTTTTATGGGTTTCTTTGTGAAAAATATCCTTGAAAAATATCAAGCTTGGGTTATTATGGGGTTTCTTGGCTCAGCTAAATAGCACCTTGGGTACCCAGACTCCCCCCAACCCCTGATGCCATTCTATAATGGGCACCAAGGGGGGCAGGTTAGCGCAGGTGGAACTAACCCAAACCAAGCGCCTATTTGGCACGAAGGAAGAGCCTCCAGTTTGAACCACCCCCCTCCGCATTTGTAGCAGTAATTACTACAATGTTTCGCCCCACCGATAGGTGTCGATAAGTGTTAGGATTACGAGGCTCCTGGACTTCCATCTGGCATATAAGACCTACTGAAACTGACCGGTACTGACATGTATCTAAGGTGATTAGGCATTGTAAACAAACAGGAAGTATCCTATGTTGGTGCCAGCATATCTCTGGCTTACTTCGGTAACTATGATACCCTAGCATGTAAAACACTTTGATTACTCTATTCCGCATTCCGGGTAGAGACTGCCTATATAGGGCCCGGCCCCAAGGTGGCAGTATAATAAACGGAATTCTAAAAAAAAAAAAAAAAAAAAAAAAAACAAAAAAAAATGGGCACCAAGACTGAAGACTTGGGAACTCGGTTCCTGCAGGAGTGGTACCCAGCATGGAAGGGGGTTTCCCTGAGACTGACACCAACATCAATACTGATGCTACTACAGTGTATGGTACCATTTATGATCCCTTGTACACTACAGTGGATGCTACTGTGTACACACTACTGTGCATGCTACAGGGTATGCTACTGCTAATGCTACTGTTATGCTACTTCTAATGCTACCATATTCCTCTTCACATTGAGCAGCTCATGGAAGTCAAATAGGTGAAGGTTGCCTTGGGATCCATTGAAACATCCGTTGTGCAAGGTATACATTGTGCTCTCATTCTTTTGTCGATCTGATATCCTTTGCAGGGTGGGAATGAGGCATGCTTGGAATGTGCGAGGGCGGGAGGCGCTTGATCATGATACCCCCTAAATATGGTTACCGAGATCAAGATAGAGCAAACATTCCTTCAAATTCTACATTGGTCATTGGTATGCATTCCCATCAAACATATGATCTGCTTGTTCATCCTCACATTTACTATCCCTATGAACATGCAGATTGTGTCCTGATATCTGTGATTTGCTGGATAACGACACATAGCTAGCAGCACTAGTCACGACCCCTCATGTAAGTATGCCCTTAAGCGGGCCCATGGGACTTTTAGCACCCATTGACATGTGAGACCCATATTGGACATTCACATATATACTCCAGCAGATTGAGACTCAATCAGGCTCAAATGCTATCTTGAATAAGAGCATTTGCCCACATCAGGTGAACAAGTCAATTAACCCATGGTACACAAGTAATTTCACTGACACTGATCCATTCCCACTGAAGGGAAGGCTATAGTACTTATTCTGTGTTAGCCATTGGCTCTGGCAAGCTACCAAACATACATCATGACACTGCAGGCATATAAAATTTTTCTTGTCTGAAAAACTGTTCAAAAAACTGTAAAGATTTTCAAAATATTTTTAGTGTTTTTTATGTAAAAAAAAACTATAATAAATTTTTGTGTTTTTATTAGAATTTGTTGAGCAAGAAAATTATAAAAAAATTCAAAAGTTTTTTTCAGGGTTTTTTATGGGTTTCTTTGTGTTTTCACAAAGAAACTTATAAAAAGACATAAAAAACCCTGCAAAAAACTTTAAACTTTTTTACAATTTTCTTGCTCAACAAATTCTAACAAAAACACAAAATTTTGTCAAAGTTTTTTTACATTAAAAACACTAAAAAAAATTGGAATATCTTTACAGTTTGATGAACAGTTTTTCAGACCAGAAAACTTTTATATGCCTCCAGTGTGACACCAATAAACAATAGAGTCTATGTGGACTCTTTCTTTTCCTATGTGTCGAGTGGGTGTTGCAAGGAGAAAACACCATAATTATAGCATATATTGTACCCATAATCTACCCACTGATATGCGCAGTGCATGCTTGCTTTGATTTGTTTTGATCAATAGCATTGGTTCATAAGCTGCAACCAAGATAACTGGGAGATAGGCTGCAACAAGTAGGACATATTTTGGCCACAGGGCAGCCTTGAGAGCTCTGACCTTTGTCAGAAAGGCCGTTGGGTACAAGTAAATGCTAAAATATTGGAAGCCTACCTCATAATAGTGCCATATCTTAATGGAAATGTTCCTACCATCTCTAGTGGTGGATGAACTAGCTAATCGTTTCAAAGTGCCAGACAAGAAAGCCTGGAGATAGAGCATTAGTGGAAGATGTAAGCATCGAAAGAAAAGTACCTGTATTGCTTGCACTAAAAATTTAGCTAAAGCGAGGTCAAATTAGTTAGATGTCAAGTTGACCAGTAGACCAAATTAACATACAGTTAGAATGTGATAATTCTTGAATGAGCCTACCTTTGTAATTCCAAAGTTGCACTACACCATAGTCTGACCCACTCATCATAACTTGGCCACCATGAAGATATCCGACCTGCTTTGTCATGTTCACATTAATTTCTTGTTCATACCTGGTGATATGACATAGGGCCTTTGTATCATAAAGATCAACTCCAGTTGAAAGGTTTCCCATGAGGAATGATGTTCCATCAGGTTCAAGTCGGTAATTTTTATTTCTTTCCGTGTGTGGCCGCCACATCCCTTGCCGGTGCCCTTCTTGTTAGCGTTCTTCCCTTTACCCAATGTGTGATGGAGTGACTCCATGTTCTTTACCAATAGTTAGAGAACTGAGGATGAAAATCTAGAAGAACTTACGTCATCAGGAACAATAATCTCGATAGCAACAGAGGCTTGACTTTTTTTCTTTCCTTGCACAGTTTCTATCTCCTCGTTCAAGCCCTCCCAGTCTTTGACAGACTGGAGCCGCATGAGCATTGCCTTGGTAACACGTGTAAGCTTGTACTTCAACTTCGGCTTCGATTTGACACCGGAACAGCCGATTGCATCATGAAGGGTGTTACGGATCCACAGGTACCTGCGGACAGGAAAACTGCCACTCCATCGTTATGGACGATATCATTCCTCAATTCTCGAGGATGAGGACTTACAGTAATTAATCCAGCTACAGCTACAGTCAGTTGCTAAAGAAGGATATATCAAGGCCAAGGATATTGTAGACTTCCTCAAGACTGATGGGATGCAGGGATACGTGGGTACTAAGGATATATCTGTTCGCACAGCCAGAAGGTGGCTCCACAAGCTGGACTGGCGGTACAGGCGAAAAGCAAACGGGATGTACATTGACGGTCATGAAAGGGAGGACGTTGTTGACTACCGCAAGAAGTTTCTTGAACGATGGGCCACATATGAAAAATGAATGGTGATCTATGACAAGGATGGAGCGATAATCTCCCAACTGGTTGGATTTGCTGTCCCAGGGGGCCGCTTCCGAATCATCCTTGTCACACATGATGAGTCGACATTTTATGCAAACGATTGTCGGAAAACAAAATGGACACACACCAGTGAAAAGGCAACCCTGGAACATAAAGGAGAAGGGCCATCCCTTATGGTTTCCGATTTTCTTACCCCAGAATGGGGTCAACTTATAGATTCTGATGAGTGAGTCTTCAGTTCGAGTACAGCACAAACTTACCAAAAACAAAAAAAGAACAGTGAGGCACGCGTTGTCTTCAAAGCTGGCAAAAGCCACGAGGGGTGGTTCACTGCTGATGACCTGCTACAACAGGTTGAAAAGGCAGTGGATATATTTGAATCAAAAACAAATGGGGTGTCCACAGGTCTTTTTATGTTTGACAATGCACCGAGTCATCAGAAGAGAGCCGCAGACGCACTATCAGCCCGAAAGATGATCAAAGGCCCACATGCCATTTGGACACATCACAAAGGGGGCCCAAAGATGCGAGGCGGCAGGTTTGCCAATGGAACACCACAGTGCCTATATTACCCAGATGACCATCTGATAATGCCTGGGTGGTTCAAGGGGATGCAGAAAATAATTGAAGAGTGTAGACTGTGGCCAGTAGAAGGCCTCCATTCACAGTGTGATGGCTTCAAATGTGAGACAGGACAGTCATCACCTATTATATCAAGCAACATCTAAATAGCTTGATGACAGTATGAGAATGGTATTACCACTGCTGGCCAGGGAAATCCCGTGGGATCGAAGGCCATAGTATTGACTGGTTTCAAGTGCCCTGATAGGCATAAGGTTTCCATCTTGTATCACTGAACCTGAGGCCTGGTTATAGAAAACTATTTATGTAAGTTATAGTAAATGCTCACAATGTTTCCAAGATGTGCAAGATTATAACAGACTGATGCTGAACAAGGGAGGAATGTTCAATGTAACATACACAACCTTACAGCATTTAATTCTCATGGGGTGGTAGTCTGGCTTAGGACCCCCCTGCCTTAGGGCTAATGTTACATTACTTGATAATGGCCTCTCACTAGCTACATGTTTGTATTATCCTACATGAGCTCACTCAATGGATATAAATGGATACAAAAAAAAAAAAAAAAAACATACACAACAATTGGTGTTGGAAAGCACTTGTAAATGTGATGCTGAACTTGTGTAATTCCGTTGCCTTGGTGATTACAAGCCCTTTGTTGAAAAAGCCAAGCTAACATGAAGGAAGCAATGAACAACAACACCAATTGACTGATCACCAGTGGCTGCCTGACAACGCCAGCGCTTGTGTATGCATGTGTACATGTGTACATGCCCTTGTATTTTCGTGAGAATTGGGATCAGAATTCTTTTGCATCAATGTCCAACTGTGATTTCACATGACCAGTAGTGCTAAGGGAAAAACGATTTGGAAGTAGCCCAAAAGGGGGCAATGGAAAAAAAAAAACACCAGGCCCAATTTACTGCTATAGGGCTAACAAATGAACAAAGGGGAAATACCCAGATTGTCCCCAATGACTTAAAGCCAGCAACTTTATGCAACATAAGCACAACCTCCCCAACTCCTGTTTCTTTACCATGGAAGCTCAGAACAAAGATCAATCTGATGGTAGTGGGGTGGCCAAGCTGGCCCAGCCACAAATTTCCCTTTCCCAGTGAGACAGCCAATTCTCTTTGTTGATATCTAGCTTATTCCCAATACACACCTTAGTTTCCAGCATTCTTTTTGCCAGGTTTCTGTAAACATCCTTCTTTACACCTGGGTGTTCATATTCCAAATCTTGGTGTTTCTACGGGATGGTTTCACTGCTCTTCAACATCCTCTTTCTCTCATTGTTTATCCTCTTCCTATGTTTTATTGAGACCCTGCATTTGATTTTCAATTATCTGGGATCCTCCATTCAACCTCTCTCCACCTTCCGCATCCATTCGCAACCTCAATGTTCCAGTGTTCACTTGGGGGCCTGCTTCCAGCACTGTGTTATAGGCCATTCATCAGCTGCTGGCTATCATGTTCCTCTCTCCCCTTTTCCAAGCTTGTTAATTTCCCAGTCAACTCTTTTGATCAGCTGTGAAACAGTTCTGTTGCTGGAGCTGGCATTGCATTGGAGGTTAGTTGACTAGGTGCCACCACCATACCAAGTCTGATCAATACCATCAGCCATACAAACATAACAGGCAAAGAAGCTCTCATTTCATCCTTGAATGCCAGGGGTAGCATATAGGGTAGCCTACTGGGTAGCGTACCAGATAGCAAATAGGGTAGTGTACCAGATAGCATGCCAGGGTAGTGTCATGACCTGTCTATTTGCCTTACCTCGCTGTCTCTATGGCCCCCCTCATCACTCCCCCTGCATCTTCACCTGAGTTCGCCCTACCCTCCAACTGTCAGGGGACACCCCGTTTTCCATTTCCAGTTCCGACACCACACCCAGTTCCGACTCCATTTCCGACTCCGCTTCCGGTTCCGATTCCATCTCCGCATCCGCTTTCGGGAACGATTCCGCTTCTGGGAGAACTTCCACCAGTTCCGTTCGCCTTGCCAGTTCCACTCCAATTTCCGACTTCCGCCCCGGAACAGTGCCGGAAATCAAGCGACTCGCATAATAGGTGGCATCAAGGGTCGATCAAGGGTCAGGGGGATGCAGGGTTGATGGCGGGTGCCAAGTGTTGTCCCTGGCTGCGCAGCGTAGTATAATACGGGCTCGCTGACATTGGGGGTCCTTAGACTTTTCTCTTTGGATTTCCCCTTGTCAGGTGAGAACCCCCTCTCTTGTATGCTCTGTTCATTTATACATACTTTGGAATTTCCCTTGTCAGTTGTGTGGTAGTGTGATCTCCACGACTAGCCAGGGTTGCCCTTACAGCAGAAAAGTCTCTCCCCTAGAGGACCGGCGGTCGTACTGCACGTTGCATTCGCCATAGGTGCGTTCGGAATCGGAGACAGCGACTCGGAGATCGCAACCTCTTCCGCACATACAGCGTACGACAGCCCCTCTTCTTACGTCGAGCTCCCAACCCCGGAAATCCCGTCCCATATTTCTCCTTCCGACATGGATCCGGACGATCGTCTTCGGAATATGGAGGAGGAATTGACGCGGAACCAGATGAAGACCGACGCGATTGAAACAGCCTTACAAGCGATTTTGGCTAAGTTAGATATTCCACAAGGTGGTGGAAATGAAATGCTGGACGATCCAGGTTTCGGAAAAGCGGAACTAGCGGAAAAGAGGATGTCCGCGAAGTTAGCAAAGGTCAAACCCGCAACTCCGGCGGACTTTGACGGAGATCGGGAGAAGGGACGCGCATTCTTCAACACATGCAGCATCTACTTCGCAATTGTCGGAGACCTCTTTCCGAACGACCAGGCTCGGATTCACTGGACATTGTCCTTTTTCAAATCGGACCGCGCAGCCCGTTTTGCAAACAAGGTGATCCGACATGAAGCAAAGGGCAAGGGGAACTACTTCCGGGACTGGGACGCGTTCGAGAAAACATTTTCCGACCAGTTCTGCCCGAAAAACGAGCAGCTCACAGCCCTTACAAAGCTCGAGGGGACGAGCTGGTACCAGGCCAAAGATCCGGTCGATGACTACATCGATCGCTTCCAGGAGCTCATCGACCTTGCGGAATATGACGACGACAAGACGATCGTCATCAAATTCCGACGAGGACTTGATCCGACGCTCCAGAACCAAGTTGCGCTGCTTGGGGATGGAGCTCCGGATTTTGATGACCCGGAAGGGTGGTACCAAGCCGCGCAGAAGGTTTCTCGGAACAGGGACGCAAATGAGGCCTTCGTGGAGACGAGTCGGAACACGACACGCAGTTCCGCTCGTCCTACTCCACCTGTGCCAAAACCCGGAAGCGCATTCATTCCCACACGGAAATTATTTCCGATGCTTGCTCCGCCTGTTCCTATTAGGAACCATAGCCCTCCTCCCTCGAAGAGCGGCCCTGCCCCGATGGATGTTGACCGCATGCGCGGAAAAGGCCACGGAACTATCACCTGCTTCCGCTGCCGACAACCAGGCCACTATGCTCGCGAGTGCCCCCAAGCCTTTGATATCCGGCTTATGACCACAGAGGAGAAACTCGAGATCCTTCCAGAGTTCCTCGCACTTGCAGACATAAACGGAGTGCCCACTGCGGAAGAACTTTCCGAAAATGCGGAACATGGTCTACCGGAAGCGGAAGATGCGTCGGATTTTGTGACACGCAGCGGGTGAGATGTGTGCCCCTGCTGCCTGTACATAACCGGTTTGCCTGTCTTGAAGTAGAGAATGAAAAGCCCCCACTCCCCTCACTTCGTACAGACCCACCGGATAAAGTCACACAAAAACCAAATCTGACACCCCGTCCATCCCGCATCCGCCCTTGGGAGAGACGCCTTCCGAAGCGCTATGTTGTTGCTGCCACCCCTGGCCCCAAGTCACTAGTCATTAAGGTAGAGATCCAGACGACCGATACGGCGGAAGTCAAATCCGGACCCGCCCTTGTCGATTGCGGGGCCACTGGTCAGTTCATGGACCGGGACTATGTGGAACGGAACCGACTGACCACGCGGAAGTTGCAACGTGCAATCCCGGTGTTCAATGTGGATGGAAGCCCCAATGAGGCAGGGTCCATCACGGAGATAGTGGACACAATTCTCCGCTACGATGGACACTCGGAACGCACTTCCTTCGCTGTCACCAGCCTGGGGAAGCAAGACATCATCCTCGGGTTTACCTGGCTTCAAGAGCACAACCGGAGATCAATTGGCAGACTCGGAAGGTACTGATGAGTCGGTGTCCAGCCAAGTGTCACATGTGCCGGTCGGAAGTGCGGAAGGAGCGCCAGGAGCAGCGGAAGACCGAACGGCTCATACAGACATGTCGTTCCGGCCCCCATCCACTGCTTGCAGAAGAAGACTCGGAAGCGGAATTTGACCCGGATCCCCCTTCCGATTCCGATTCCGACGCCATCCGACTCGGCCTGGAAGGCACTCTGACGGAAGGGGAGCGCTTGCTGTACGTAAACCTTCCGCCGGAGGCGAACACATCCGCGCCACCGGAAATATTTCGCAACGCCTTGCTGAAGCCTCTAAGAGGTATGATAGAGTGGAGGCGGAAATTCCGGAGTACCTGCGGGAGTTTGAGGACGTCTTTTCCAAGGAGTCGTTTGATACCCTGCCTCCACGGAAGCTGTGGGACCACGCCATCGAGTTGGAGCCTGGGTCAAAGCCCACCAACTGCAAGGTCTACCCGCTGTCACCCAAGGAGCAGGTAGAGCTCGATGCATTCCTTGCGGAAAACCTCCGTACAGGGAGGATCCGCCCCTCCAAGTCACCCATGGCATCTCCGGTGTTCTTCATCAAGAAGAAGGATGGCTCGCTCAGACTTGTGCAGGACTACCGGGCCTTGAATGCGATCACGATCAAGAACCGGTACCCCATTCCACTCATTTCCGAACTGATCACACAACTCCGCGGGGCGAGGTACTTCACTAAGCTGGATGTCCGCTGGGGCTTCAACAATGTCCGGATCCGAGAGGGAGACGAGTGGAAGGCCGCATTCCGCACCAATCGAGGACTCTTTGAGCCACAGGTCATGTTCTTTGGCCTCACCAACAGTCCCGCCACATTCCAGATGATGATGAATGACATTTTCCGTGACATGATAGCAGAAGGGGTTGTCTGCGTCTACCTGGATGACATCCTCATTTTCACGAAAACAATGTCCGAACATCGGGAAGTCGTGCGGAGAGTGCTGGAACGGCTCCGGGAGTACAACCTGTGTCTCAAGCCGGAAAAGTGCGAATTTGAGCGGACGCGGATAGAGTATCTTGGGGTGATTGTGTCGGAAGGGAAGGTGGAAATGGACCCAGTCAAAGTTTCCGGTGTATCGGATTGGCCCGTGCCGCGAAACAAGAAGGAGGTCCAGTCCTTCATTGGGTTTGTCAATTTCTACCGGCGGTTCATCAAGGACTTCTCCTGCCACGCCCGTGCCCTCTTCGACCTCACCAAGAAGGAGGTTGGATGGCGGTGGGGAGAGCGGAACAGACTTCCTTTGACAAACTCAAGGAGCTGATCACTTCCGCTCCGGTCCTGATCTTTCCCGACGACTCTCGCCCTTATCGAGTCGAGGCGGATTCTTCCGACGCAGCTACCGGAGCGGTCTTGTCACAGCAGTCATCGGAAGATGGTGGGGGGTGGCATCCGATTGCCTTCTTCTCTAAGAGCCTTAGTCCGGTCGAGCGGAACTATGAGATCCATGACAAGGAGATGCTGGCAATCATCCGAGCGCTGGAGGAGTGGCGACACTTCCTCGAGGGTGCTCTATGCCCTTTTGAGATCTGGACAGACCACAAGAACCTCGAGTATTTCCGCACGTCTAAGAAGCTGAACCGACGACAAGCACGGTGGTCCCTACACCTGTCCCGGTTTGACTTCATGCTCCACCACCGCCCCGGCCGCACCATGGGCAAGCCCGATGCCCTATCCCGCCGCGCGGATCATGGAAGCGGAAGTGGAGACAACGCGGATATGACACTGCTCCGCCCAAGTCTCTTTGCAATCCGTGCCCTAGAAGGAGTAACTGCAGTTGGGGCGGAAGCGGAAATGCTCCGGGATATCCGGAGGCAGTACCGGAATGGAGAGAAGGAGGAGTCGGTGGTGAAGGCAGTGGAGGAACTCCGGAAAGGGCACTCACGGTCTGTACGGGCAGCGGAATGGTCGGAACGTGATGGACTGCTCCACTTCAGAGGCAAGGTCTATGTTCCGGGTGGGGCGGACCTCCGCCGTCGCATCGTGTCCCAGCACCATGACACACGGGTCGCTGGGCATGCTGGCAGGTGGAAGACGCTGGAGTTAGTGGCTCGGAATTACTGGTGGCCTCAGATGTCCCGCTACATCGGACAGTACGTGAAGACGTGTGACCTTTGTCTCCGAACCAAAGCGCAACGACGTCCGCCCGTCGGAGAACTTGTTCCGCTCCCGATTCCCGAATCCCGCTGGGACACCATCAGTGTCGACTTCATCATTGAACTCCCAGAGTCTCATGGCTACGACGCGATCATGAACGTCGTGGATTCGGTGAGCAAGGTGTCCCACTTCATCCCGACGCACACGACGATCACAGCCCTCGGAGCGGCCCGCCTGTTCCTTGCACATGTCTGGAAGTTGCATGGGCTCCCGAAGCAAGTTGTTTCCGACCGAGGTCCGCAGTTTGTCGCGGAACTGACTCGGGAGCTCTACCGCCTGCTCGGCATAAAGCTGGCTACCACCACAGCGTACCATCCGCAGGGTGACGGACAGACGGAACGGGTCAATCAGGAGTTAGAGCAATATCTCCGCCTCTTTGTCAATGAGAGGCAGGATGACTGGGATGAGTTACTTCCGCTGGCGGAATTCCAATACAACAACCATGTCCATTCCGCCACACAACAGACTCCCTTCATGCTTGACTCCGGACGACACCCGCGGATGGGCTTCGAACCACGCCAGGCTGAGTCCCGACTCGAGACGGTCAATGAGTTCCGAGACCGCATGGACTCCACCCTTTCGGAAGCCAAGTCGGCCCTTGCGAAGGCCAAGGATGACATGGCAAGGTACTACAACCAACGCCGGGTTCCTGCCCCAGAGTACCAAGTTGGAGACAAGGTGTACCTAGATGCAAGTGACATCCGCACCACACGCCCTTCGCAGAAGCTTGCCCACCGCTACCTTGGGCCCTTCACAGTGACGCGGAGGGTTGGACGGAATGCATACCGCCTCCGACTTCCGATGTCCATGTCCCGCCTCCACCCCGTCTTCAACGTGGTGAAGTTACTCCCTATGCTTGAGGACCCAATTCCACATCGGAAGGCTCATCCGCCACCTCCGCCAGAAATTGTAGATGGGGAAGAGCACTACGTGGTGGAACGGATCCTGGACAGCCGGTTTGTGCGAGGACGACTCCAATTCCTCGTGAAATGGGAAGGGTATGGGTACGAGGAGAATTCTTGGGTCCCGGAGCAAGATGTTTCCGCTCCTGACAAACTCCGGGAGTTCTATAGGACACATCCAGGTGCCCCTCGCCGAATCCGCTCGCTGGCATTTCAATCCCTTGTGTCCCGTGCTTCGAGGACGCAGCACGCTAGAGGGGGGGTGATGTCAGGGGACACCCTGTTTTCCATTTCCAGTTCCGACACCATTTCCGACTCCGCTTCCGGTTCCGATTCCATCTCCGCATCCGCTTTCGGGAACGATTCCGCTTCTGGGAGAACTTCCACCAGTTCCGTTCGCCTTGCCAGTTCCACTCCAATTTCCGACTTCCGCCCCGGAACAGTGTCGGAAATCAAGCGACTCGCATAATAGGTGGCATCAAGGGTCGATCAAGGGTCAGGGGGATGCAGGGTTGATGGCGGGTGCCAAGTGTTGTCCCTGGCTGCGCAGCGTAGTATAATACGGGCTCGCTGACATTGGGGGTCCTTAGACTTTTCTCTTTGGATTTCCCCTTGTCAGGTGAGAACCCCCTCTCTTGTATGCTCTGTTCATTTATACATACTTTGGATTTCCCCTTGTCAGTTGTGTGGTAGTGTGATCTCCACGACTAGCCAGGGTTGCCCTTACAGATGGGCAACATGAAGGTCGGAATCCCTAACAGGAAAACAACTACACATGTTATACTAAAAGACGTGCTGTATTGCCCTGACTTAGCTTTCACTCTGGTGTCCTTGGCACACTGCGATGCAACTGGATACTCGGTCCTGTTGAAGGACCGGAAATGCCTGATTCGGGATGCGCAAGGGACTCTGCTTGGGCAGGTCCCGCTCTCGAATGGACTCTACAAGGTAAAACACAAGTCAACGGCAGCAGCGGCGAATGTAGTGCGAAAGCAACTTACGCTGGACGAACTACACTGCCCCATGGGCCATATCTCCCCGCAAGTCACCCAGAAACTCGTCCAAGATGGGACGGTCACGGGACTTGATGTCGACCTGTCTAGCGCCAGCCAGGCCTTTGCACGGCATGTGCACAGGCCAAGCCGACATGTAAGCCCATCCCACAGAAGCGGGAGGGACCACGAGCCAGTACCTTCGGTGAGAAGGTTCATTCGGATGTATGGGGGCCAGCGAACCCCCAGAGTTACGATGGAAAAGAATATTTCATCAGCTTCACCAATGATCACAACAGGTGGACGTACCTTGTGCCAATAGCAAGAAAGAGCGAGGCATTCGGCTGCTATAAGCAGTACAAGGCCTGGGTTGAGATGCAGCACGGCATGAAAATCAAAAAGCTGCAAACTGACTGTGGAGGGGAGTATCTCTCCCACAAGTTTACCGGCCACCTAAAATCAAAAGGGACGGTTAGGAGTCTTACTGTACATGACACACCGGAGGAGAACGGCGTGTCGGAGCAGTTGAACAGGACACTACTGGAGCATGCACAGGCAATGCACCTCACAGTAGGCCTGCCAAAGTTCCTTTGGACTGAATCAATCCAGCACGCAGTGTGGCTAAAGAACCGCTCATCGACGCATGTGCTCGACGGCAAGACCCCATATGAGCTTGTTCATGGCACCAAGCCAGATCTGAGCAACTTACCTGAATGGGGTACCAGGGTCTTTGTCTTGAAAGAAGACAGGGGGAAGCTGGAGGCTAAAGCCGAGGAGGGGAGATGGGTGGGATACAGTGACAAAAGCAAAGGGCACAGGGTTTACTGGCCTGGGAAACACCGCATCACCGTCGAACGTAATATTACGTTCGACGCCCCTGTCATAGTCACGCCCGCCGATGCGCTGACTGAGGGGGAGTCCACCACCGGCAGCCAGGGCATCGGCGGCACCCCACAGCCACAGCATGTGGACCCAGCAAAGGTCAACCCCCTAGAGGGACTCGAGGCTCCGGACCCCCCAGTGGACCCACCGCAAGGCAGAGGCCACCGCACACGGAAACCATCAGCGTACATGCGGGGAATCGCGGACAGCACCAGTAGCAGCACAGGACGTGCGAATGCACCCATGTACCCACGAGGACTACCTGTACCCACGAACACGTCAGCCCTGGTCACCCTCATCAAACTAGAGGAGGGAACCACCGCTGAGGCTGAGGGGGAGTCGAGCTGCGCCTTCGAATACTCGATGGCGGCAGCAGCGAACGACACAGGACTCGACCCCACGAGTCTCAACGACACACGCTCCTGCGACAATTGGCCACACTGGGATGCTTCTATCAAATGGGAACTGGATCAGCATGCAAGGCTGAGGACATGGGACCTTGTAGAACCCCCTGACGGCATAAACATCATTGGAAGCAAACTCGTGTTCCATTATAAGCACAATGCGGACGGTAAGGTGATAAACCACAATACCAGGCTCATTGCACAAGGGTTCACACAGGCAGAAGGTATAGATTACACAGAAACCTTCTCCCCCACCACCAAACTCTCCACCATATGCATAATCGCAGCAATCATAGTCAGAAACAACTGGGAACTCGAACAGACCGATATAGACGGCACATACCTTAACATGCCGATCACAGAGACAGTCTACATGCACCAGCCAAAGGGGTATGAAGCTCCTGGCAAGGAGCACTATGTCTGTCGTCTCAACTGCACGATCTACAGACTGAAGCAGTCCAGGAAGGAATGGTACGAGATGCTGAGCGGCATCATGTACTGGTTTGGATTCATGTGTTGCAAGGTTGAGCATGCAGTATTCCATAGGTACACTGGACAGGACATCCTCATCATCGCAGTAGACGTCGACAACTTGACCATGGCTGGCAATTAGAAGGACGTGATCTGGCAGTTCAAGGACGAGCTGCGCACCGTCCTTAAGATAAAGGACATAGGGGATTTACACTGGTTGCTGGGGATAGAGATGAAACAGGACGCATGCTACGCACAATTTCATTCTCACAGCGTGCATATGTACAAAAGATACTCAAGAGGTTCAATCTACAGGACGCGAACCTGCTCGGCACCCCGCTTGATCCCCACCACAGATTATCCTTGTCCCAGTCCCCCTCCACCCCTCTCCAGTATGATGACATGCGCAACGTACCATATAGGGAGGCCATCGGGTCACTCATGTACACAGCCTTGGGCACGCACCCAGACATATTGTTTGCCATGTTGTTCCTGGCACAATTCATGCAGAACCCAGGAAGACCGCACTGGGAGGCGGTGAAATGTGTCTTCCGCTACCTGAAGGGCACCATGAACATGTGCCTCATCATTGGCGGTTCACAGAGCGGCCTGGAGGCCTTCTCAGACGTGGACTGGGCATCTCAAGAGCACCACCAGTCCATCTCCGGGTATGTATTCACCATAGACGGCGGAGACGTCTCCTGGAGCTCTAAGAAGCAACCAATCGTTGCACTATCTACAACAGAGGCTGAGTATATCACTGCAACACATGCAGGGAAGGAGGCACTGTGGATATGCGCCTTTTTGGCCGACATCGCACGCCTGCTAGAGAAACCCATTACCATACATCTAGACAACATTTCCACCATCTCCATCATGAAGAATGACAAATACCACGAAGAACATCGACATACGCTATCATTTCATACGCCATGCCACGCGGGAGGGACTCATACACATCGACTATGTCCCGACAGACGATGTGGCCGCTGACATGTTCACGAAAGCTCTTCTGCACCACAAGGTCGCACACCTGAACACTATGGTGGGACTGCGCTATGCTTAAGGGGGAGTGTTGGAGGTAGTATGGATAAGCATAGAACGCAGGGCCGCGGCTGGTAACCCACAACCCAGACTCATATCTTCATAGTTGTCTCGGTCATAGTTGACCAAGTTGATATATCTACTGGACTCGTAGTTAGTGGCTCCTCAGTGAATTATCCATTCACTGAGGTGCGCATCATTTCCTGTACATCATCACGTACCGACGCTCACTCTTGTGTAGTTATCACTACATAGGTACAGTACTATATACACACAGTGAATTATCCATTCACTGAGTTATCAGTACATAGCTACTGTGCATACTCCTAACACCCTGTGCATTCACATTCCCACCCTTCTCTATGAGCAACTGGACAGTTGTATCATCACCCTGTGACGCCGACATCTGCAGTGCACTCCCATACTCTCCTCCATGAGCATTCCCGTCTGCACATTTCTCTAGGAATAACCGGACAATTGTATCATGACCCATTAATGCTGCCACCTGCAGTGCCGTGCCACAGTATCCTCCATGTGCATTCACATCATATCCTTTCTGCAACAGATGTTGGCATACTCGTTCCAACCCAGTGTCAGCCGCTATGTAAAGAGGATTCTCAGGCATTGACCACCTATGACTATGATTGTAAAGCCATGTCCAATTGACATAAACAGCACTTGTGGGCTCCAAGAGTGCCATGATCATTTCATGTAGGTCATCCAAGTCACCAGCTGAATCCGACTTAGCATGACCCATCCAGTTATTTGCGGCATAGCGAGATAGCGGATAGCACCTGAATGTAGTCCACCATACACTATTGTCCTGTTCAAATTGCAACAGGTAAGCCAGGCATGTCTTCGCAATGAACACATCTGCAATCTTTTCATTAAAATGAAAATGCGAAAGTGAGGCTGCACTCGTGCGAAGGTGTTCCGAGATCAGATATTCTCGAACAGAAAAGTGGGCCAGTGTGATCTCTCCTGCTTCGGTGAGGAGTGCCCTGTTGTCAACATGGTAGTCAATACTGCCCCCATCGCTACTGCCCTCGTAGTTGTCCTCTCCGTAACTGTCGTAGTTGTCCTCAGAGTTGTTCCCCACAGAGTTGCTGTTCACTTGAAATGTAATGGTGACAAGACTCAAACATATGGTCAGAATATCTCGTGGATCCCGAAGCCGCCGGCGTCGGTCAAATAGAGGTCCATCTTCTGCATCAGGATCTGTAGCGATCACTTCCACGGCTTGATCCGTTGATAACGGGCCAAAAGAGAAAGCCAACCACTGCAGTAAGCGCAGAGCATCCCGCCTATCGTCTTCATCGATGGCCTCCAGAATTCGATCGTACGTCTCATATAGCGTCTTTGGGAGACGGGTGAGTGCTTTCTCAAGTGCCACAGGAGTTCTGCATTTCCATAGTGCATCCAGCTGACAGACAACCCATCGAAACCTTTCCGTTCTGTCAGCAGCTATCTCAAAATCATCAAATGACTACTTACATTCCATGGGCACCATTAATCAATGTAGTCTTCACCATCTCTTTCTCCTCTGCTGAGCACATCCTGAACCTTCGATCATCATCAAGTGTCCTGGAGACGTGAACTCGGATGTCACCGTCCACAAGACTCTCGTGCATGTATACCGCGTGTGAAATCAAGCCACCCAGTGTTTCTTCGATGTCCCGCTCTTTCCGACTCGTTGCCATCAAGTGCAATGTGTCCAACTTCCAGTCGTTGATTTCTTCGATCGCTTCCAGAAACCTGGATCGTTCCGGGCATTCGTCAAGGGCGTCAAACACGATATACACCGTCTGGTAGCCCTTGACAATGGACTTTAAAGTGTTCATTAGCTCCTCTTGACCCAGGGCTCGGGGCTCATCCCGAGCAAATAAAGATGCCAGGACTTGGAAACTGTTCGCGCGTACAGACAATTGCTTGATCAGAGATCGAAGCACAACATTTGGAAGGGTGTCCTTGTTGTTAAAGTCAAAATAGAAAAACGCTATTGCGAGGGAGGGGTCAGAACGGCAGTGAAGTGAAAGTTCTTCAATGATGGTCGAGCTCGACGTGTTCATTTGTTAGATAGGGCGGATATCATGGCAATTGTGATACACATACCAAAGGATCGTCTTTCCCGCGCCAGCTGTGACCATCTATAAGCGAAAAGCAGAATAATGCAGCTTATCTGACTCACGTATACCGTGGAGCCAAAGGAACGAATGAGGGGCCACTCGCCATTCCTTGAAATGTTCTCCCCCCACGAACCATGAACCGGTCCCCTTCTGTCGGACGTCACGGGCATTCCTATGCTTTGATTCATGGTCAGGAGCCGCCAACCAATTATAGATCTTCTGACGATATTCTTCTGCATAACAAAGCCGTCTGGAGTCAGTGACCCACCCTGGCGATATGCGACGTACGCTGTTTGGCCTGCTCCATAGCCTCACTGATTCCAGCAGTCATTTCCTGCAAGGCCTGGACACCACTTTTCGTATCCTGGGTTAGCTGGCCATTCTTTGCACCCTGTTCCTGCAAGGCTTCGACCCCACTATCTATCTTCAGCATCAGGCATCTGCAGAGAAGATCAGCATCATATCAAAGATAGCAGAGGTAACATACGTCTGATCTACGTCCATCGCCGTAGTCAACAACTCTTGGAGCTTGCTTAGCTTTTCGAGAGTCTTGTTGACCTCGCCCTCCTTTAGGGGCCAGATGAATGCCTGTATGCGGCCTTTGCGTCCAAGGTCTCTTTCCAGTTTCGAATTGAGACTATCCAGCTCGTCACGGCAACGAGGAATCACCTCATTCAAAACCGGCAAACGGGAGGCGGCTACTGTCTCATCATGTTCTACTAATCGACGGATAGTTTCGAGCACTTTTTGGAGTCCGAACAGCTGATCAATTATCCTTTCCCTGTCTCTCGATGCGTTCTTGACGCTATTCCCATAGCTGTAGCATGCAGTTATAGTCGCTCCAGTGAGCTGGAGAACGGCAATGATAGCCGCTGATTGGGGTGGTTAGCACGCTACCATCGGCTCTGATAAACTGTCGGCTTACCTGTTAATCCTAGGGCTGCAGCCATGTCGAGTTGGTTAGATTAATAGAGAGCACAGCGTTGACGCCTCTTATCGCAGCGTCTATCGTGGTGCCATCCGGCCAGACGCACAGGCTTTGGGTCAATACCCATGTATTGAAGCAGGCGCGTCTACAGGGACCCACAGACAACTAATAGTATAAGTACTGCATGATCACTGGAGGTACGAGAAAGTTTCCCCACTTGCAAGGCCCTCAGGAAAATCCTGGGAAGCGGTTCAATCTTCCCACTAGAATATCATTTATATTATTCTGACACAAAATTCCTTTGCACCGTTATTTTTTTCCTATGGTTTTTGGATGCTGACGCGTCATTGAAATAAAAGACTCTGAAAATGTGCATTTATGTCGCTCTAGAAAAGCTTTCTCCGCGACCACCATCTCCTCGTAGCGCTGATACCTCTTTTCGCATTCGCAACTCGTCCAAATCCACCTAAAACAGCCCTCTCCACCATGAACCGACCAACTACAACCTAAACCAAAGTGCCGAAGACAGACAAGAACCGAGAAGAACGACGGCTTGCCACCGCTCGAATGTGCAGACGCTGTCCCTGTACCAAAGAACCGATTTCTCGCTAGAACACAGGCTCCGTCGCGCGTGATCATTTGGCAAACGAATGGACATGGCTCACATGGGTGCTAACGAGCCTTTCGATTGCTGGTACTGGCGTGGTATATTGAGCTCGTTTTCTAACCTCTTGGAAGCCCTTCTCACACGTCTATACCTCACGCCAACACTTGTAACGGACCAGCTGTTCACAAATCACTCAGTCCACAGCCCAGGCGTTTCCTTGCGGCACTTCCCAAGACCACGCGGCGCATTACGTTTAGCATTTGTTAGGCTTCACGCATCCTTTGCGTCTGTTCATATTGTACATGTACACAGGGCCAACGACTTACCTACTTCACGACATCTCACAGTCCCTCCCATACAAACTCATCCTTGATTTCAAACTCGCCACTCAACTGATGATGCACGCTCGAAGACCCCACCGCGATCCCATAAACGCCTTTCCTCGCCCTCCAAACACCCGTCCTCGCGCCTCCAGCCCCGTTTATGTCCCAGAAGGACACGGCATACTTGTCCAGCTTCACCAGCACCTCCCTCGTGTCCCCAGGCTTAAGATCTCTCACCTTCTTGAACGCACGTAATTGGTATTTTGGTGTTGTCGGGCCGCCCGCTGGAAGAGTAACATACACCTGAACGACCTCCGACCCAGGGACTTTCCCAGTGTTTGTCACGTTGAGAGACACTCCTAAACTGAATGTGCCCCCGGAAGTGAGAGGCGCGAGCTCCAACGAAGAGATCGAAAAGGTGGTGTATGAAAGACCGAACCTTTACGATTAGCGTCAGAATCCGGGACCCCGACAAAAAAAGAGACCCAAAAAGCTCACCCAAATGGATACAAAGGCTGAATCGCGCGGGCTTGGTACCATTTATATCCCACAAACAAGTCTTCCCTGTAGTGCACCTTCCCATTCTCACTGCCGTAATTTAGATGTGCAGGAATGTCTTCCTCCCGCACTGGCAGAGTGATGGGCAACTTCCCGGCTGGATTCACGTAACCGAACAAAACGTCCGCGAGCGCATTGCCAGCCTCGTTTCCGGAACACCATGCCTGAACAATTGATGAGACAGATGTGTGCCAGGGCATCGATACGGCTGATCCCTAACCACGACAAGGACCAACGGCAGAGATTAAGCACTGTACAGTCGAGAATAAAGTTGGAAGGGCGTACGGCTTGGATGGCAACGACGGTTTTGGGATTCGCACTCGCCACTGCAGCAATGAGCTCATTCTGCGCCCCGGGCAATTTCAGCGTGGGCCTGTCGAAGCCCTCGCTCTCCCAATCACTACTAAGCCCACCGACCACGATGACGACGTCGCAGTTCTTGGCGAGTGTCACCGCGTCTCGGATTGCAACATCCGGGTCGATTTTGGGTTCACCACCAACACGCTGGAACGAACATAGTTAAAACCAGGACACAATCACGGAATCTCAGGGAGAATAGTGTTATGGGGGGAGTGCAAGCCACGTACCAAACCTCGCATGAGACTGAGCTGAGAGTTGCTTCTGTCCCCGGCATCGGCAGGGAGTGTGTTGGTGTATTCGACATACATGTCTACGGCCTGATTCGCCTTGAGTTCATACACACCTGTCTCTTCTATGGTCCCTTGGCTAAAACGTGGAATTGATATTTCGAAAATTAAGAGACGATGTAGTTTCGCACCCATAAAAGAAATCTCCCGGCGTTTGCTTTGTCCAGTTATCCACCACCAACTTACCGTTTATGTAAAGTTTCGCGCGACCTAAAAGGCATGCCATGGACTGTGGAGAATGCAGAGTGCTAGAGTTGGAGGGTCACTAACCGGCGACAGTCAGCCCAAACTCGAAGGGACCTGTTTCCGGAACCTTGAGCTTTCCACTAAGCTTGATCGTCCAGGTCTCGGTCAGTCCCTCAGGGAGGAAGTCGTTAAGCTGGACGTTTGTGTCGTTCATTAGGAATTCTGCGACAGGGTTACCAACGGGGTTGCCATAGGCATCGTGGTTGTAAAAGGCACAGGCACAGCCAGGTTTGCCCGAAGGTGTCGTCAGATATTCCTCCAGCGTGGGCATGAACTTATGTGCTGAAGCATTGAGATGGGCTCCATTAGGCAGAACCTCTTCCATTATTAGTCCAGGAACTCACCATAACATCCCACAGAATATTCGATAGACACCCCCTCTGGCCTGTTGTTCACAATTCCTTCGAACGGGGTGACGATGTAGCTCGCTTTAAGCTGGGCCGATCCCCCTCCAGAGATGACGCGTGCCTTAGCATTAGGCCCGATCAGCCCCACCTTAGTTCCTGGTTTAATGGGGAGAACGTTGTTCTCATTTCTCAAGAGCACCATTCCTTCGCTTGCCAGTTTTCGTGCAAACGTGCGCATCTCTGGGGTATCCCTGGTCCGCTCTACGCCGTCACCAAACACGACCTCGGGAGAGGCCTTGGCGAGCTTCTGAGCAAATCTGAGAGCGTGTGAGCTCACGGGATTTGGTCAGACTTAAATAGTACCTCAGAATCGACTCTGCCCTCTCGTCGATAGTGGCTTGGGTCAGCTTCTGGGATGTGAGGCTGTGGTGGATGAGCACAGGTGTGCGCCAGCGAGGAGGACCCGGCATTTCAAGATCGAGGCCAGCGTTGAGAGACTCTGATACACTGTATGTTCCGAACCTTTTTGGGCATATGAATGTGTAGCGTATGGCGAGGGGGAAACGGGTAGACAAACCAGTCACTCATTACTAGACCGTCGAACCCCCATTCACCCCTCAGTACATCCTGCAGCAGACGGGGATTTTCTGAGCAATGGGTGCCACCAAGGCGATTGTAACTAGTACCAATTAAGTCAGATATCGTCGGGGTATTGAATAATAGTAATACAGACGCAGTCATATACGCCCATGGCTTAGCATCACGTTGGGCAAGCATGAAACTAACGCGAGTTGAATTATATAAATCGAAAATACCACAAAGAGCACGATCACTGACGGATATAGATATATTTCTCGGAGGGCACGTTCTGAAATGATCGAATCGACCGCCATGCGTTCATGTTCCTGGTCATTGGCGACAAAGTGTTTGATGGTGGCCGCCACTCCGTTACTTTGAAGACCATTCACATACGCAGCCGCGAGGGTTCCTAACGATATGCAATTATGTTAAAATCACGGCAGTTGAGCAATGCATGTACCCGAAAGATGAGGGTCCTCCGAAAATGACTCGAAAGAGCGGCCACCAAGCGGCGACCTCTGAATGTTACACGTCGGCGCTAGAAGGATAACTGCAGCCTTTGTTTTCGCTTCTTGAGCGAGGAAAGCACCAGCGTCCCGTATCAGCTCAGGGTCAAATGTCGATGCCAGCGAAGTCGCGCACTACCGACGAGCGCATGTAGGATATGATAAATGGATAGAATGACGCCACAGAAGCATCACAATGGCTTACAGGAAGACACTGTGCCGGCGTCGATACGAAATTGGATGAGCCTCGAACGCCGTTCGGTCCATCGCTCATCCTGACGGAGGGGATGCCTAGCCTGTCTATCCTATGCGTGTTCCACCAATTGGGGGCAGAAACCAAAAGCATTCTTTCATCCTTGGTGAGTTTGTTGAGCAGTTCTGGTATGGACGCGGTTCGGAAATCTGGGAGAGACATTGCACGCCTGTTGCTTATCGAGCTGGTGGTTGACTTCACCTACTCGCCTAACATGTGTGGACTCAGCAGTATATAACCTCATCAGCGGAGAAAGCTCGGAAAAAGGTCGCGTTAACTAGATCAAACAATAAGCACTTTATCATTCTACATGATGGGGCATGCCGCAGTGGAAGCTCTCTGTCGGGGGTAAGGACGAGTGAGGGGTCAAGTTAATCAGCCAATACCAGGACTCGTCCGTCCTTCCTGCATGCCTTGACTGCTTCTTTCAAACCCACGCCATTGATTAGCCTGCCAACTATGCGACAAATCCGAGCTTCCAAAGGACATAAGCTGGATGAGAAGATCACAGAGTCTGACGTCCATTGGCAATGAAGCTGCGGGTGACCTCCGCGTCCCAAGGGTCGGGAAGCGCCAAATGATTAGGACCAACTTGAAGGAGCTGACAGAGAGCCTGAACTTTCAGCAGCAGGTTCTGATTGAACGCACGGTACACGCATCGAGTGGGAAGTTCTAGTAAAGTTTGAGCGAACTGAAATTACAAATATGAGTTCCTGGAGGCACCAACTTCGACGACAGTTTAATGTTGGAGGACAGTGTGCGGTTAGATTTACGCTCCTGAGCGTAAATTTTCTGCCTGCCAACTTAGCGCTAGTCTCTGAATGATGTCAGTCATTATATAATCATGGCGTCCATACCCCTCCTCGCCGTCTGAGTATGCTGAGACTTGGTCTCCTGGACTCTTGCCTACTACAGTATTATTTATCTTCCAAACGCCTACTTAGTACTCCTATGAGACCTTTTTGGCCGTCATCGGCTAATTTGCACTTGGGTCACACGAAATCCACACGTGAATTGTTGTCACGGGGAGCTATTAGTAGCTAGCCGGGTGGGTTCTCTGGAACCACCATTAAGATTGCTCCACATACTGAATCGCAGCACCATGTCCTTCACTAACCTCCCGTCTTTCAAAGAGCTTCCCAGCTTCAAGGAGCACCCAGGGTGTGCGTGGGACGTGTGGGGAAAGGGTGACCAGCTTGGTACTGTCAATCTGCTCACCGAGGCGGCTGTAAAGCGTGCAGCCAGCGAAGAGATCAAGTGAGCTGCCACACAGCAGACTAAGTGCTCGCTCGTCTCACCTAGCTTTCAGATCAGGGAAGAGTGTCTGCCTCAATTGGTGAGTGCATTATGCCTGGTCGATGCCTTTCACATCTCATATATCAGCGCTTACAGGCCTATCAACTTCCCAGCTAAGGTCTGCACTCCAGAGATACAGCTGGACGTCATCTGACCGCAAAGTGTAGCCCGTGTACAACCGCAAAGAACCGGAGCACAAGATTGTCCCCTTCAGCGTCTCCAATGTGCCAATCTTCGACGATGAGTTACACATAGTAAATATTGTGACAGACATTCGTAACTTGCCGCTGAGCTCTCCTGCAGAACACTCAGTCTGGAACCCAGTGGGATGGTCTTAAACATTTTGGACTAATCTCACACGGAGTGTTTTATCAAGGGCAAGGGCCGTCGATTTTAGAGGAATGCAAACTGACCTCCAGTTCATCAGAGTTCCGGCAGACGACTTCAAGAGAGGCGTAATGGAGATTCCTGACCCGCTAAATGTTGATCCAGAGTTTGTCAAGCTCGGCATTCACAGTAAGTATTTTGACGTTAGTGTTCAAACTCTGTCCTCACTTCGCATTTAGACTGGGCACAACATGGTTGACAGCTTCTATCTGACATCCTATCTAACATCCTCAACTCACACTGATGCGGCAGGTATATGTGGACGTGGTGTATTAGTGGACCTTGTCAAATTTTATACCAAGTCTGGAACAAAGCCCCTGCCTTACGACCCCTGGTCCTCTTATGCGATTCCCGCAACGGATATCCAGGCTGCTGCCAAGTCACAAGGCGTCGAATTTCGACAGGGCGATGTCTTACTCCTGAGGGTGGGCTTCATGCAGGTTCGTGCTCGAGGACATGTTACCGACATCCGCTTCACGCTGAGATTTTTTTCCCGCGGTTGCAGCGATTCAAGTCCAGCTCTCAGACTGAGAGAGACGGCTTACGCGGAAAACCGGAGACTTTGTAGGCGCTGCAATGTTGTGTACGAATGAATGTTCTTGTTAATTTCAAGCTAGTGCCGGTATTCAACAAGGTCTCGAGATGAAGGAGTTCCTCTGGTAGAGCAGCTAGCGCATTCGTTCCGTGATAGAGAATGACCTCCTATCCAGGAACAACCACTTTGCTGCAGTGGCATCTGACCAGCCAGCTCTTGAGCGTTGGCCGCCAGTCGAGGGCGAGAATCACTTGCACCAGGTACGTTGCCGTGTTGACCTGCGAGCCTTGTTATCGAATTTCATATCCTGTCACCTGTCAGACGCTCATCGGGTAAGTGCCAATGGTTTTCTCATCATCAGATAGCTCTCAGTAACCTTCCTTCTCATAGGCTTTGGGGTATGCCGATTGGTACTGACCCGTTTCCCTGTGTTCCTGTTCAACACTGACAATCTCTCATAGGTGAATTCTTCGACCTGGAGGCACTCTCAGAGGTTGCCAACGAGACGGGCAGGTACACGTTCTTTTTCTCTTCGTGGCCTCTGAACGTCCTCGGCGGGGTTGCTTCACCGCCTAACGCTGCTGCGATATTTTGAACACGAAGTATGCGCAGTATGCAAGCTATACTGCTGCTTGACTGTATAATAACTGTTCACAATCGAAATTAAAGTCTTATGTATCAGTTTCGTTCGATCAAGATATCGCCTGCGGCAACTCTTACAGCTCTTAAAAGATATATGTTTCCACAGACGCGAGATATATATACGTATACTGATATGGATTGCACTCACGGTCACAGTGGTTCTAATTATTACATATCTTGAGACACGAGCATGCTAAGTAAAAAAAAATTTGACATAAGGTACAGTCGTGGGCTGAGCTTACACGCCTCTCACGAAGGGGTGCATCAATGCATCCTTAGGCGTCAGTCTCCTGGCCGGATCGAGCACCAAACATTTGTCAAGCAGATCGATAAATGAATGTACCATTTTCGCCTCGTCGTCTTTGAGTTTGGCGGATGCGGTTGGCATCAGTCTAGCTCGTAGGTCGCGTGATGGTTTCGAGATGTGCATGGTCCGGGTAACATCCTTGCCGAGTAACAAAAAAATCAGTACGTGTTCGCGCATCATGCAGACAAAACTCACGCCGCCAGTGACTTTGTCCTTTTCGACGCTCTGGAATCCCCCCATGTTATCGAAGTAGACGTCCCCAAATTTGGCTTTCTTGATCATCTTAGAGTTGAATCGTCCCTTAAGCTCCATCATCAACCGCAGCATATGATTGTTGGACCGTCCCGGGAAAAGAATCTTGCCGGTGTAGAGCTCATACAGCGTACAACCTATGGACCACACATCCAAGGAAGCGTCATAGGGCAGGCCCAAGACTGCGGCGGGCGAGACCGGATGAGTAATCTAATAGAGTAGGAGAAGTGAAGTAAAACTGACTTATCTCTGGCGCACGATAGAAGCGACTGACAAGATATGGTGTAATCTCATTCTCTGAAATATCAGACGCTGACCCCAAGTCACAGACCTTGAGCACGGTCTTGTTCTCGCTCACCTGCAAACTACCATGAATGGAACTGCAACATAAATTGAGGGTCCAGATACTTACGAGTATATTGTCTGGCTTTATATCAGCATGCATAATGTTGCACTTACGCAGCAAGCTGAGTGCAAGGAGCAGTTGACTCGTATACGCTCGCACGGCTCGAATGTTCAGCCCAACGTCTTTACCAAACCGTTTGATCACGTCACGCAAATTCATACTATCAGAGTTGACGTCAGAGTTAGCAGCGATATGAAATGGGAAGAAGACGAACCTAAGACTCTCAAAAACAAGGCACAAATGTCCGCGATGTTCAAAGGTACGTTCAAGGCGTACGACATGCTTTTTATCCTCGGGATCGGATTGTCTAAGTTTGTTGAGAATTTGTACCTCTTTCAGTCCGGCTCTGTGCCTAAAAGAGATATAAGCACGTGTGGGTGCTTCGACGTTGATGAAGCAACATACATGCTATCTTGGGCTCTGACAATCTTGATAGCGACTTCCTTACCCGCTTCAGAGCCTTCACCATCGAGCACACGAGCCCGCACGACATTTGAAAACATGCCCTTGCCGAGAGAAGAGAACACTTGATATCTACCTCCTTCAAGTTGCTCCCCGAGAATAATTTGGTAGTAGCCTTCGGGATCGGCAGCGGAATCCAGTGTAGTCGTGGTAATTACGGGTTTTAGAGTGGACTTGTGAGGCTTGAAATCAGTTGATGCCGGCGAGATGCAAATAGTATTACACACCGTGGCCACTTTGCCTTTCTTCTTTGCCTTCGGTTTTGAAGTGGCAATAGCGAACATATCCTCGACATCTTCCTCCTCCTCCTCCTCCTCTTCGACCACTTCTTCAATAATATCCATCGCATCTTCTTCCTTCACACCCATCCCTCTAACCCTGCGCTGCTCGTCCTCCCTTCTGTCCAGGCTCGGGTCGTAGTCTGCTGCTGAAACTTGTTCTCCATCACCTGGCCCCCGGGTACCGGCTTCAACCGCTGATTCTTCCTCTGCACCCTCCTTGATCAAAGAGAAAATATTATCCCCGTTAGCCTGAGCTACCGGAGATGCGGAACGCGAAACAGTCGGGACATGTTGCGCTGCGTCCGCCTCGTGAGTTATACAAGGCGACTCATGACGACCGGAGTTATCTTCAATAGTAAGATCTCGAACTAGTGGTTGAACAGACGTAGTTGGTGTTATATCGCGCTGTGGTGAAGGTTGGGTAGAAAGGCTGGTCGCATTCACACCAGCAGCGTACTTAGCGAGGATTGCGGCCCGTTTGGCGCGCCGTGCAGCAAGTTGCTCATCTAATGAAGGTTCTTCAGAAACGGCCAGATCTAATTCGGGCTCAGGGACCGGTGGCAACAATGGCGGTTTCGTAGATGGCGGCTCCAGTTCTACAGGTTGTCTGCTGACTTCCGGGTCATGATCTGGTCGACGCGGCGTGGATGTGTGGGATGATGACGGTGCGCGAGAATAATCTCTATGGGGGGAAATCCTGGAATGGATGAGGTACATTGGAATCGACCGAGAATGAACGAAGAAAGACACGCACTCTCCCTCTTCCTTGTCAGACTCTCGGTCCTTCGCGTCGCCATTGGCATGAGGTCGATTAGAAGATCGCCTATCATCATTTCTTGAATGGGAGTTGCGGGTATAAGATCGTCTGTGATCCCTATCTCTGCCTCTATCCCTTTCTCTGTCTCTGTCCTTCTCGCGATCCCAGGCGTCACGACGGTAGTAATCGTCACCTCTACGGTACCCACCTCGGCCCCGTCGGTCGCGGTCTCTGTCCCTAGCAGAATCCCTCTCTCTATGACTGTCAGTCCTTAGATGCACCTCGCGCCAGTCTCGAGGCCGGGACCTGTCGTCGTCTTCCCTCCGCCGTTTCCAAGCACCATTGCGTTCTCCCTCATGCGGACGCTTCGAGCCTGATGGAATGTCAGTCATACGTTGAAAATTAGATGGCACGGAGCACCGCACGGTTGAGAAAATGAGTGGAAAGGGAATATCAGAGCTTGCGAGGTCACGGTAATGAGCTCGCTTCAAGGGTGTATTGTGGGTGCTTATCTAGCGGAGACTCAATTACTAAATATTCAATTTTAATGGGCAAGAGCTGTGAATCAACGACTCTCACCCTAGGCAAAGGCTGGATTCAAGCGTAGGCAGGTTTAACCCTGGGTCCTGGTGTCCGAGTCTGTTTGCCACTTCTCTCCTGCTCTGCTCCTGAGCCTGGTGTCACTATCCGCCACCAGAGTCAGTGAGCGGCTACTAAGGCTTTAGACCAGTAAAGTGTCGTTGCGCTGCGTTGACATAACTGTAGTTCTCAGGCACATTTTCAAAATGCCACTGGACGCATTTAATGTCGGTAAGTGTCTCATGCCATGATTTTTCGTTACAGGCACCTGTCTATATTCTGCTAGATTATATCATGAATGCCGAACGAATCCGACGGACAAGTGGTGAGGTATGCTGGGTAAGAATCAGTTGTGTCTTGCTTTGCTCGTTTGTTGTCCTGAGTCCTATTAATTTAGGTATACACAGTCAGAGTACGTATCGAATGGTGTTGGATGTATTACTACCATCACACTTGGTTTTGATTACATAGTGGATAAATTTCGGCTATTTTAATTATTCGTGAGCCACCTTTGACTTATTTTATGAAGTCCGTTCTCCCAGAATGGGATATATGCATTTGTAGACGAGAAGATGAATGTCACCCATGTTTTAAACATGACAGATCATTATTGGAAGATTTTTGGGCAGCTATTGGCTCTTCCCCGGACGACTTTCCTTTGGGAGGAGATGTCAGAGTTGAACCGCCCACATTTTACATCGGTAAATCTGACGCATGTACCAGTGTGACAATATTAATACGTTATTCGCAGAAAAGTGTAGAAGTAAAAAGAAGTCTGCCGAAGCTGAATTGCGGAAGGCTAGTAGGGCAATTGATGCTAGGTTAGTGCCTATCAAAAGTCACTGGATGTTCCATTAAATTGTTGTCAGTTGTGTTACTCAGGCTGACATCTCCGAGTCTGATGACTGTGATTCGCTCTTTGGCGATAGTGGGTACATTAGTGCATCCACGCCTCCAGCTTTGGAGCCTGCACATCCTCAATCCACAAACCTACCGGTTACGTCGGTAAGTGACCCAGCCCAAGTTAATTGATGCACGGGGCGACTGTGTCCACATAGGCAGTTCTTCCGGTTTTTCGAGCACGGCCTAAGCATTCGTCACGATCAAGAAAAGACGGCGGTCTGGGTCCGAAAACAATCTCTTTCGCTACATATGACAAGAAGACGGGAAGCCTCGTTACGAAAAAACTGAAGTCGCACTCAATCGGGTACCTGAATCCCCCTTCCGAACGTTCGTCCTCTGTGCGGCTGCCTCCCTTGACTGGACAAGGGAACTCGATTTTAAGTGGTTACAGTCTGGCAGACGCAGAATCTCTCCCAGATTTTGATGATATGGTTGTGGATTCTGATGAGAGACCACCTCCAGTTTTCTCACAGACTGAGCAATATGGACCGCCTGAATTAGGTACTATTGACGATGATTTATATGTTCCAGTAAGTGCGAATCAAGTCTTGAGCGACTTTCCCGTTCTCATCATTTATCTCCAAGCACAATCCTACCATCGATATATCAAGTCCTGGCCAACATGATGACTCTGAATTGACCTCTAGTGTGCCAGGCAACAGCATAACTAATTTGTCAGTTTCGTTACGTTCAATACGCAAGGGGCTAATTGCTGGCTATGCTCTCTCGCCGCTCAAACTAGACTAGCATGTAATAATTTCTTAGATTCCTCGGTGACATGTCCCGAGGAAGGCGCCATTCATATCGACTCGCCACAACTGACTATGTGTGCCATTATCGTTGCAACTTGCCAGTGGTTGATTTGTCTCATGTCGCCCTTTACCAGCACTTCAGACCTCACCTTGGTTGCATCGGAGTCACTCCAGGGGCAGTCAAACAGGCGAGTGCCGTGTCAGAGTTTATGCACACCGGCTTAAAATGTCTCCTTTGCCTAGCACTGCAAACCACACTTTGGATGCATATGAATCACCCCGGAGGCAACCTAACAGGCATCCATCTGTCTTGCCGTTTCTCTACATCTTTCTCATGTCTCCTTTACTTAGCTGGCACACTTCCGGTGCATCTGAGTCGCCCGAGAGGATATCTAAAAGGCATGTATTTGTCTTGAGGATTTCTGCATAAAACATAACTCATGCATATACTTGGCAGTGCAACACCAGACTGTCCTGGTTTTAATCTGATATTAGACGTCGGACCGGAGTTACCGCTCGTGTTCAAAGATACGCCCTTTGACAGCTTCACTGGTCTACGGTGTTCTCGTGTTAGCTTGCCAGTCCATGGGTGTTACACCCACGACGACATCCAATCTATTATTGCCAACTCACCTGAAGGAGGAGGCATCGACACCGCAAAGGTTTCTTTGGACGTGGAGATAATGGACCAGCACAAAGCACAATGGAACGCTCTCCATCAGGAACTATTTAGGAATCAGCTGGTGAGCTTTACATGTCAACACCACTTTGCGCTAAAAGAGTTACCGAGCTTGTAGTGCCTGGTCATTTTCCTCCCTGAGACATCTGATGCTTTAATCATTTTTTCGTCGCAAAGCAAAGCATTTGGGAAGGCGATCGGTGCAAATACCCGTCGACTGGGTTGGGGAAATACTATTATAGTTTGCTGCGTGAAGGCCTTGTGCCACCCAGTCCCATTCGAGAAGCAAATTTGCAGCAGCTTGATGTGAACAATGATCACGGTTATTCTGGCAGCGTATATGTCGCATGATCATATCAAACAGAAAGGTTTCGTGAGTGTACGGAATCTAACCTGAGACATGACTTTCTCTTATAATAACTAAGAACCTGCGTCGCACTGTATCTTCACTAAATTTGTTCGCCAATATCTTAAGCTGGACCTCATCACCAGTTCGTAGTATATCATCATCCTCAGCACACCACGCCGCTTGAGACAAATTCTTCCCCGTAGATCTCTTGGACGAACGGAGTCCAGCGAAGTCCTTATCATGGCCACGTTCTAAATGGCGACGATATTGTTCTGCCTTGGAACGAACTGGGGGTGTGTAGTCATCGGAAAATATGCCTAGATCAGGAGCCGTATATTCAGCAGATGGAGCCTTCGGCACGCTCTGTAGTCCTTCCAAGGCCCTGTTCGTCGATCCACCGTGGTGCTTGACCTGCTCCGCGTGATCATCGATGACCGAAGCGTTCTCGGCAGCGATTCGCATGCGGAGTAGTAGTGTATCTGTCGCATCGAGATCCATATTCTGTTGAAGCCAAGCCCGTCGCACCACACTAGCGGAAAACCCATGATTCTCTTCCATTTTCTTGAAAATGGCAGCCAGCCCGGCATTCATGACAAGGCTGCACGTGGACGGCGACCACTCGTTGAACGCAGCTGACGAAATGTGCCGGGATCCTGGATCGATGACAATTGGGATGACCGTCTGTCGCGGAGGACGATGGTGGCCAACCCTTTGTTCCGTAACCCCGAGAGAACTGCGAGGAATCGATGCTATGGACTCTGGATTCGAAGCGTAGTCGAGTGAAGTTCGTCTGCTTCGGAATAGCGCTGGCATCCGCCCCGAAGCACGTTTACCAAGTTTTTCCGCTAAATCGATGTTCGGCAAACTCGGACGAGAGCCAAAGCCAGCAAATGTTCGTCTCCGAGCTTTACTATGAGAATCTTTGAAACGAGAGACAGGAGAATCGAAGTGCGCACGGACGCCTGACGACGAGGTGCTGGGCGCAGGTAGATGGGCGGTGCTTAAGACATAAGGGTCACTAGTGCTGCCCGACGCGATTGGAGTTTGATGTGTGAAAACGTCTGTGACCTGGGCTTCCGTTGGCATACGATCCTCCTTGAAACTGTCATTCCAACGGGGGGTATCCCCGGAAACATCTTCTACACCTGAGCCACGAATCGGGTATGGTGCTTTGTCGGGGATTGGCGTCGGTCCAGTGACGATGCCATTCGGCTGACTAGAGCTGATGTGCCTAGGCATTCCAGATGCAGCGGAGTGATTGGAGCGTTGATGTGTAGGGTCCGATTGAGTGCTGCCATCCACCGATGGAATAGTTTTCATAAGCTAAAGAAGGCATCAGAGACAGAAAATGTGTTAGAGGAATTAATCAATACCCATGATTGATTTGATTTCTGCGGTTCAGCTAAAGTCTTGACCCTTTTGTGATCTGTGACTTTCTCCCCTTCATCCATTTTGTGATTGGTCACATCATCCCTTAGGTTCTTCTGGTCACTATTTCCTGAGATTACTCGCCTCTCCCTGACCCAGTTGTTGTCTCGGAATGACTTCCCACCACGAGCCTTCGGAAGGCCTCTAATGACCTCGATGCGTCGGGGTGGTGAAGGGGGTGATGTTGCAAATGGTCCATCAGAACACAAGTCGTCTTCGCTATCTTCTTGCTTGCGAAGATTAACTCGTGGGGCGCCACCCGGTAACGAATGTGGTGAAGCGTATGTCACGGATTCCCGGAGGTCAGCGATTTGTCGCGGTGAAGGCGAGTCTACAAAGGGATCAGAAGAAGGAGCGGAGAGTGGGGGTTGAGCCGACAACAGGCGTGTCTGCCTGCGCTGCTCTAGTGATGTCGCCGCAGAGGGCAGAGGTGACCGACGAGATACAGCAACCGGTTTCGTATACACAGGCAGCACAGACGATGCAGGAGAGCTCTTCTCGACAGCAAGCACCGGCGAGTCCGATTCAGTTGGGGACTGGATTGACGCTTCTGACTGTACATTCGTAGGCGGAGGCGTTGGGTGATGCGAACGGCCTACTAGCATTGGCTGTCGCGACATCTCCGGGACCTCGCTTGGGACTTCAGAAGGATCAAGGTAATCTCCATCGGTACGAGCGAGATAGAGCCGAAGTGGAGGAGAGACGCGATGAATCTTCGATGTGCTTGGATCCTCGCTTGCGGGAGAGGGAGGATTAAGTGGCGGTTCATCAGGAATCATATTCATATCCCCGTTTGAAACCTGTATGGCAGTTGACGTAAGATTAGATTGATCAATTACATTGCTGTAACACGACGGGAAATCAATACAAGTCGTTCTGAGAGTTTAAGTAACATACGAAATATCGTTTGTCTGGAGGGATGAAACTTCTGGCTTATTATGCTTTTCATGACATGTAGGGGTATTTGGGCGAGCTCGTGTGTGAAGAATGTGAATATTGTCACTATCAACACAGTGTGAGTCTCGAAATGGCTTTCCGGGCTTGTAGTTACTTACGATGCGTCATTCGTCTGAGGAAGTGCAGGTAATGAACTACGAAGCCCTTCCTGGCATACATCTATTTTGGCGTGACCTGATTCGTCACTATATAAGAAAGTAAATTTCAGAAGTCATTGTCAATAACTGGGTCACATACGATCGCACTGATCTCTCATCACATTTCTCGTCCTCTCCAAGCTCGCACGGTACAACGTCCTCGTGATCTGTGTTATCAATTGGGTGGCTCAGGTCTCCTTCTCGACCTTCTCGAGTATCGTTGTCGACAACAGATGGCACCGACATATTTGACTCTGATATTTCCGCCAATTCTTTAGTTTCAACGCCACCTAATATAGGGCTGGTATGGCGGGGCGAAGGTTTTTGTCTCTTAGGCCGAGGAGGGCGGGCAAGGTCAGTGTCCGCTGTGACACCTTCATCGTCATATCTCCGCCTCTTGGTGCCATGCCCTGCATTGACCTCGCTCTCGTCCGACGCACATAGCTGCGCCTCATCCTGACCCAGTTTCACGTCTGGACCCTTGTCATGACTCTCCGGGGTTTCCTTAGACGGTTCGCTATCCTTGGCCGCAACATCGGGATCGAAGCCACGTTTCATTTGCCAGCGGGCAATACGTTCATCGAAATCCTTGCTACGTTTCACGTATCTGTCCCGCCAAGATTGCCAGGGATGAGTTCTGGCCCATGGATACTTGTGTGGCTACGATAACGAATGAAGATTAAACCTGCATGGTAAGAAAATTGTGAGCTGGACTGACATTGGCGGCTAAAACATCCTTGTATATAGCTCTTCCAGAACGTGAATATTTCGCCTGCTTACTCGACGACGACTTGGCCAGGAATATCAGCAGTTGCTTGTCTTCTTTTGGCGTAAATTTTGCACGTCCCTTGGGGGAGTTATTTGTTGGATGGGGAGATGGGGGTTGAGTGGCGTTCGCCCTCAGATATGCCTGAACTCTGTGATCAAAGGTTTCGCGGTGCGAAGCATATCGCGCCATCCATGACGCACGTGCGTGCCGCGCGGACCAAGGCCACTGGTCAGGCTTTAGGGCAGATTAATGGAGAATCATGC
The DNA here is from genome assembly GCA_015179125.1 of Gautieria morchelliformis. Classification (NCBI taxonomy): domain Eukaryota; kingdom Fungi; phylum Basidiomycota; class Agaricomycetes; order Gomphales; family Gomphaceae; genus Gautieria; species Gautieria morchelliformis. The sequence goes on along the minus strand of WHVA01000215.1, from coordinate 81,703 downwards.
ATGGACGGCGCGCTGCGCTCACGTTCTGCACTAGCTGCTTGTATAATTTCTCTTGTCCGCGATCTTCCTGAGTTGGACAGTTGACTGCGAAATACTCCACCAAACGTTCGTCGTCTTCCTTCGTAAAGTCGCTCACCATACAGGAGGTAGTGGACGGAAAGACACGTGACAGAGCGCGTAAGCGCTACGTCACTCTCGTCACTAAGCCGTGATCTGACTTAGCCACGATTCTAGTCTTAGGGACTCTCCCTGTTGCCTGTCTGTTATACTAAATATACAGATTTGAGCTATTTGTACACGACTGTGTCGATTTCACCATAGACCACGGCCCTTCTCTTTGAGAACACTTCTTTTCTCGCTTTGAATTTGCCGCCTCTGCACGTAGCTGCAGAATGGAAATCAGAGTGTAGTTGGGTGCCTTGAGCTGCAGGATCTCGAAGCAGTCTCGGCGACGGATGTCGCACAAGATGGGAGGGAAGAGAGCTGCTCAAATAGAATCCGGTGGCTCTTCAATTGAGGCGCAGAAGCGGGGACACCTGGTAGGAGGGCTGCTATTTCGGATCGCGCACGAAATCAATGGGGCCTGGACCTCACACACCCCAGATCCCATAGGGAAGTGAGTCTCGGTCCATGGTAGAAGAAAGAAAATAATTATATAAGTGTGCGAGGAGTCGTGGCCTAACATTAGACATCGTAGTGAGAATACTTGCATGAGCTTGAAAAGAGGCAGAATTTCTTCACATCTGCGCCAGGTAGTGGTGACTATCCGGTAAACCGTTTCCCAGGCAGGACACACTGAATCAAGGTTGGTCTACATTTGCGCCGCAATGTCAGACCAGAAATTCAGAGCCTTTACTACCCCATATAAACCAAATCATGGGTCTGTAGCCAGAATCTTCGCCACTTCAGTGAGTGACAGAAATTGTTGGGGGGGGGGCTCAGGGTTTATCAGATCAATCATTCACGTCATCCAAAGAACACAACTGTAGCTGTGATATCGTCCCTTTGACACGCTCAAGTCAGTATCACACGCTGAAGTACGCAATATATTGAGAGCGAACCAATATACTCTAGCACGCGGACTTCTCATACTCAGCAAAGCCTCTCTCAAGTCCTCATCGGCACCCCCAAGGGCATTTCGAATCAGGTGCGTAGCAGCGTTAGGATCGACCGTGACAAACTTCTTCTCAGCATTCCATTGTTGGTACCGAACAGATTTCTCCCCCGTCTCGGTTTTTTCGTTGCAAACAACAGGTAGGTCAGTTTCAGCCTTTGCTTTGCTACCCCACCACCAGTTCTGCCAGGGAGTCCGCTGACTGTCGTGTTGCTTGGCCCATTTCCCGACCAACCCAACCACTTCTTGATTGGTCAAGCATTCCCACAGACCATCAGTGGCTAGAACAAGGAAGTCTCCCGGTTGCACGTTCGTGGTCTTGACGACTGGTTCCGCAGTAAAGTAGGGAGGGGTTTTGAGAGAATCTAAAACTGTCCGGCCGAGGTAAGATCTTTTCAACTTGTCCTGGACATCCCTACTCCACTTCAACCGAGCGTCACCAAAAGCCCGGGCAGGGCCATAGCCCATGGTCCTGCCGTCTTTAACCACTTCTTCACCAGGATGCGCCGCTTCGACCCTCTTCTTTTCGTCGGGATTAAACCCTGTCTGGTCAGCGGTCAAAACCTCAAGATCATACCTGCCATCAGGGCGTTTTCTCCCCAGGACTGCTCGACAATCTCCCGTGAGTGCAACTCGTAGTTTCGAATTATTGGCGTCATAAAAGGCCATTAATGCGCAGGCTCCTGCGTATGCAGGTGCAAGAAGGTCTACCGCAACACTCCGCGAGTTTGATTGTAGTGCTTGTTCTACATTCTCATGTACAATCTTGTCATCCAACTGCTTGAAAGCACGAGTAATGGCTTCAGCGAAAGGGTCCGAAGATTCGCTATTCCCAGGAGCAACATCTGCAAGCTCTGTGACGACCGTGTCAATGAGCTCCTCCCTGAGTACTGCACTAGTTTCCCAGCCACTATGGCCGTCAAGCACGGTGAAGAAGCTCCAGCGAGAGTCGCCAGAATTGACAAATGCCTCTGAGTGATCATCCTCCAAGGGGTCGTTACTGTCCAAAGCACGAAATCGCTCAGATTCTGAGAAGCTTGTCAGACTTGAAAATTTCAGACTAACCTTGCAAGCTGTGCGATATCATAACGAGCTACTCCAGACGTGGAAGATGGGACATGTGACTCCTCATAGCGTTTGAGCAGTCCCTCTATATCCTTGGCTGATCCTGTCGCAAAGCTGTTCACCGATTTCCGTGAACGAAGGGCACGGGTATCTTCGTTTATATGTGAAGCTTGCACCTTAGTTTCGTGCTCACGATCGGGTGGTCGATCGGCATGCAGAGGTCCCACAACAACAGCATAGTATGCCGCTAAAGAAAGTCCAAGGGTAGATGCCACCGCCAGGCCAAATCCAGGTCGCTCGGGCCCTGTACTTCGAGTGGTAAGTAAACGACGTGTTACGGCACTGCCACGATGGATTGTTAAGAGCGGAGAACGAGTGATCGGGACGAGAGACCGTTGCAGCGAGGTCTGTCTGCCTAACATGGTGCACACGAGTACCAGCGCGTGAACAGCGCGTCTAGTTACTATACTAAAATTAGTCGTCCAACGTTCATAATCATGAATTGATCTTTGATTAAGCTACACGTATCTGATCTTTACCAGATAGTACGAGGAGTCCCAGAGAGGTGGAATACATGTGCCATGACAAGGATATTGGGATGAATGCATGCGGTCCCGAGGCAGAACTGAACGGAAGAGAAGAGGCTAAGTTCGCAGGGAGTCTCGTGTTTCACAAGTGTTATGGTCTGGCCGACCCAGCCAGTTCGTCTTCAAGGTCCATACCTCCATCGGTGTCCGTGTACGTGGACAGTCGCCTCGAGATGGGACGCGGGCTTGCTGGCGTAAATGGGGCTTCTATGTCGTCTGATACGACACTGGCGGGATGTCCATTGGCGGGATGTCCATTCCCATTCCCCACCGAGTTGCTCTGAATAGCACCACGACTGGTTCGCGGCTTGGGCTGCTCTACGTCGGGTACTTCCTGTTCTTCAAGAGACTTTTCGGGTATCTTTGCAATTAATGTGAGCCACGCAGACATAGACTTGGTGAAAGTGCTGACCGCCAGGCGCACGCAGAATGCCAGCAATGTGGAGCACGCTGAAAATACGAATACGCGACGAAGAGCGATGGCGTATGAATCACGTGCGTGCTGCTGCAGCCCAGGAGGTAGACTAGTCACCAGGCGAGACGAGTGTCGAATGCGCCGAATCGTCTGGTTACATTATTAGCTGCGAAGGCCCAGGATGAAAACAAGGCTTACATCACTCGCTCCAGGTCCAGTAATGCGGTTGCTCAACTCGCGATCCAGGATTGACTGGAATATGGCCGACGCCCCGGCAACGCCACAGACTTGACCTGGACCGACTATAAATATTTAATATCGGGCAGGAACGAACATACCCACCAATCCCGCGCCATAGTTGACCGAACCCAGTTGCAACAGCCATCTCCGAATCTACAGTAAGCAAATAAACCGGTCACAGTTACGATGGGTGCGGTTAGCACTTCGGCGCTTCGACTTACGTTCTACATGCACCAGCAGGGCAACTTTGGTACATCTTGGGTGAGCACAAACCAGGCACAGAAAATAAACACGCTCACTCAGGGTCGTTTGGAGTACAACAGCATTTCCGAAGCCACTCGGGATCTGAACAGCAAATTTAGAGTCATGTATATTCAAATGAGAATAAGTTACACGTACAATACTGAACCACTGTGCAAATATACCCGACTGCTCATTGAGACGAGTCATTAGCACCTATAACGCGGTATTAGATCGTGTCATGGGAGCGGTATAAAGGGTTAAGCACTGTTGCTATGAATGGGCCGATACCGAACACCATATCCAATAATCTATATTTGCCTGTACTCGACATAATCCAACTTCACGACGCATGTCATCAAAAAATGGCAAATGCAAAAGAAATCAACTGACCCTGCGAACAACGAGCCGAAGGACATAGATATACTGTTTGGCAATAGATGAGTACCTGAACAACCGCACCATCAATACAGTAGGTGCGGAGATAGCACAAGGTAAAACTCACCTGCGGTGGAGGACGACGTCAGCATGACAGTTTCAAAGAACATCGGGAAGAAATACATGACGGCGAAGTTACACATCGAGACCTGCCACGGAGAGCCCGAGGTGAATGAACGTGCGCAAGAGAGATGACGGTATGCGTACGAGCAGATTGCTTATACCAATTAACATAGGTACTTTTTTTCGCAAGAGGAAAGGGGCAAGGACTGGCTCCGGAGCGACAAGGACTTCGACCAGTATGAAGACAATGAAGGTCGCGACAGACAAGGAGATCGTCACAATCACAGAAGCTGAGTTCCAGGGCAATCCGTCGTTGTATTTGTAGCTGAGGAAGAGAAGTAAACTACCCATCTGGTGCGGTGTGTTAGTGGTGAAAGCCGACAGAATGTGCACTTACAGATGTTAAGAGGGTGAAGCTGCCGCCATAATCTATTCGTTTCAAGACATCCACTGTGCTCCTCCCCTTGCCCTAAGAGACTACTCAGAAATGCAACTCAGTGCATAATCCAGAAGGCTTACAGGGGTGACATAACGCAAATTGTATCCCGTCAACATGAAGGACACAACAAACAACGGAATTTGGATCAGAAAAGCCCAGCGCCATCCATATCTATAACTAAGAGTTAGTGCAAGATCGATCTAGACTGAGAAGTTCTGCACCTATCGCTAATATAACCTCCAAGTGGGCCGCCTAGTCCCATTCCGGCCTGGACAACTTTCAGAAGAGGAATCTCAAGAATTAGAGGCTGGGACTCACCCCATTAAATATACTTGAGATGCCTTGAGCTAAACTGCGATCTCGCAAGTTGTACATGTCGCTCGTAATAACCGTAGCCGTCGTGAATATCCCACCTCCGCCTATCCCACTCAGCTAAATGTCAACAAGTCAGCCCGTGAGAAAATACAGCAACCTCGGTATTCTTCTCGGGGATATATGTCAACTCACGAAGCGTGCAGCGATAAGCATCTCTAGGCTGGTCGACAACCCGCAGCAGAGAGTGCCTAAGCCTGCAAAGAAAACTGCTGTCTGGTTCGCCCCGCGTCGCCCCATCACGTTCGAGAGACGACCGTAAAGAGGAGTAAAGGTACATGTCGCGAGAAGAAACCTGAGATGCATACTACATATTGCCAGAAATTTGAGATCAGCAAATGCGACGCACGAAGTCCCCAGCCAACTCGCTTGGTTGGATCGATGGTACTCGGAGGAAATTGATGACACCACTGATAAATGCAGTCAGACGCCGAGAGAGAGAGTGGGAAGGTCACTCACATGTGGCAACGAGCGTCGCTGCCGACGGGGTTAGTCGATGTTCCCACGTATAGAGTTGGACTGAATACACTTACTATTCAATGACTGTAGCGAGATTATATAACTGTTGAGTGTCCTCCACAACTTGTTTTCGAACTACCCACGCACCGAAAGAAAAGTGGCCATCCAAATGCCCACTAGGATGGAATGTCGGTTGGCCGCAGTAATCTCCAACGGTCCTAGACGAACAGCGGGTGTTTTGGTGGCAGGTTCAGTTAGAGCCCTAGACAATGCGCCAGCATGGCCATTTTCAAGCAAAGGTGATCGTTCTGTAGACATGGGTGGTGTCGCTGGTGTGCACGCTGACGTCGCGTTGACTTGGTGCAGTCACGAACGTGTCCGACGAGGGCAACTATAACTAGAGGACAACGGCTGAAGCTTGGAGATCAAGAAACTCAGGGGAGGAAATGTGCGTTCGGACACTTTATAATAGCTTTTTTAGCTCGACTCGGTGCCTCTTACTCGACTCGGACGCGACCTCCTGCCGGTCTGCCGCTCAGGCTTGGTTATAAATTGCTACCTTCCTCCGTACGTATGTCCTTTAGAGGGAGGCCCTTCCTTCGTACGTATGTCCTTTAGGGGGGGCGGTTCATTTCTTACACATCCAGCTATTAATGAGCTCCGTTAGATAATTGCTTGCAGCAGCAAGCACGCACAAGTTGTAAGCATGCACAAGTTGTCTCCCACCGTTCCCGTGATCCCCCCATGTCATGCCTCTATGCGAGATCAGAAGTCTAAGTACCGTTATTGTCATGGCTACTTATTCCTCAAGTCTCATGCTACTAACCCAGCCGATGTGAAGTCCGTCAATAACTGATATGATATGGGACCTCGCGAAGGCGGGAAGCCTTGACTTCGAACTTCGAGTTCCAGGCCTCGTATACCGGCCCTCGTACCGTGCCAAGGATATCGCAGAGGGCAGCCTCACTGTTTACCGTATATCGTAACGGTGAGTACTCAAACAAACGTGCTGCAGATAATATGTGCGTCTAGTCGCACGCAAGCCAAGGGACGATACAGAGCAGCCTCTTCAACGTCTTGCTAGCTATTTCAGGCTCGCCACCTGATCAGACAAATCAACGACGATATATGGTTTGAACCTAATCGTCTACTTCCATCCCGTTTGGACCACTCGGTGCAGCTTCGTTAGCTGAAACCGCCTCCTTCGGTCCCTCCGTCGGCATGTCTGTCCCTTGACCGGCAGCTGGTCCTGTTTTGGGGTCAGGCGGTTTCGAGTTACCGTTGGTTGCACCGGACCGAACGCTATTTTCCTCCATTGGCGCGTTTGGCGTCACTTGTGCCGGCGCCTCTAGCTTGTCGTTCTTCTCACCCTTGGCCTCTTTCTCCTTTTCTTGCTCTATACTCGTCATGAGCATATCCACATCGCCTGTGCCTATCTTGCCGAAAAGGTGAAGATGCTCAGTACGAGCTCGCCTCAGTGCAAGCCACGAGAACCGGTCCTTTTGCTGTTCACGACCGAACAATCTTCAGCTTGACGATGAGGGGAATAGATGTGTGGAGACAACGTACTTCGAGGAGCTTAACAAGCTGAGGGTCCTGTTTTGGGGGTGGAGATACCACCACCTTAGCACCGGGCGTTGGAACTGCTTGGCTAGCAGGAGGTGCGACATGCCGATTTGGGGTCTGCGGTTTGTTGTACGGTGCAGGGCTTACGACCGGTCGGGGTGGAAGTGACGGGTGGAGCGACGCGCTAGTACCAGGCGTCATCACTGGTATGGCAGCTGCTGGACGTGGGGTCGGTGCCACTGGCTGCGATGCTGTCGTCACAGACGTAGACCCAGGGGTCGCAGCGGGTGCCGATGTTGACGCTTGAGAATTCGGAGGCTGGGAGACGTGCGAAGACGCAGTTTCTTGAGATGTCGTAACTTTGATACCTGACTCTGGAGATGGAGGGCTTGGCGCCTTGGGAGCGGCCATTTTTGCAAGCTGTCTCTTCCGCATCTCAACCCTCATATCGCTCTGTTTAATCCGCTTCGCGAAATCCTTCAACTCCCCAGACCTATGATGAAATATAAGGAATCGTGAAATGGAACATGCTCGGTGGCTCCTCACCCAGGGGGATTTTCACAATCGCGTATACTATGGAAGCCAGTCTCCCAAATCTCTGTCAATGCTTCCGTACCCCATTTGAAACGCCAGTCTGAGGAAGGTTCCATCAACTTCCTTCGCTTTTCCCGTGTTTGTTCTTCCAGTGGAGGCTGCAGGGGCTCCTTGTCAAACGGCGGGCATAAGTCGTTTTTCCATTTGATCTAAAACATGTGTGAACATGGGAAGGAACATTTGAAGTTCGTACGACTTACCCAATTGCGCTCTCTGTCGAGTATAGCCGCCACTGTGTCAGCAAAAGCTTTACCGTTAGGTGTTGTGGCTTTAAGTTCTTCCATAGCTTTTGCCCAAGTGTCTTGAGCCCACTTAGCATCAGTAGGGCTTAAAGTGAAATCCATATGCAGCGAGCGATTCCGCTGAACAGCCCACTTCGCTTTCTCAGATTGTGTGAAATGAAGCAGGTGCTGGAGGAGGATCAACAGCTGGAAGAGAAATTGTCGGCGGAAAAGCGTGTCGGCAATCTGTAGCAAAAGACGAAACGTGAGCAAAAGACCCATTCAGAGCTTGCCATCCGCACCTCCAGATCGAGTAATTCCGGGGATGTCAGAAATTTGGCAAAAAAGTAATCGAGCCCTGAGTCATCTCCCGCTTCCAGCGGTGACGGCTCGCGCTTGCGTTTAAGGTTCGCTGTAACCACTTTGCTTCCCATCATTGCGCGCTCCTTCTTGGTCGCTTCTGAAACCACCGGGAGTACCGCATTGACCGAGTCCTTAAACGACTCGAAGGAAATGCTGTGAGCAAACAAAGGAGGTCTCGAGAAAGGCAGCTGGAGGAACCAGAAGGTCTGGTAGAATTCTGAGGATAATATCAATATAGCACTAATATCCTTGGATTAATCACAAACCATCTTTCTTTTCGTCTTCGGTCTTGTCAGCAGAGGCTACAGGTTTAGCTTTGTCTTCTGACTTCGGCGCCTGCCCGTCATTCATCTCGTTCTCTTTCTTCGGTTCATGCATCTTAACATCCTCTTCCTTTTCGTTTTCTTTTTCCTTTTCCTCGACACTCGAGCCCTCAGGCGCGACATCCTTGGGCCTGGACACGACACCCTCCCACTGAGGGCCATAGTCACCTCTCAGATTGACGCCACTACGTTCGCCAAGGGAAAACACACTGCTTAGGAAAATAAGTATTCGACCACAGAACATTGTATTTTTTCCCGTCTTGGATAGACGCCGCAGTAGATCGTTCAGTGTGCGAAGAAGGACAAGAGATTTTCCCTTTGCTGGAATCATGTTCTGAAGAGTAAAGGTCAAATTAATGTAAACCGACATGACCCGATTGTTGTAGACAAACCGTTGTCAATCGCTCAGTTCTCTCTTCTATCCACGAAAATATATGCCAACATGACGCCACCGTCTGGGTCTCCAAGAGGTCTTCAAGCACGCTAAACGGGAAAGACGCGTCACATACGTCTGGGGTGTTCTGATGAGATCTGTTAAGTGCAGTCCAAGGAACACCCACCTCGCTCTGTGAAAGCAAGCACCAGGTCCAGCCGGGACTTTAGCTCATTGAAATAGCGTGGCTCCGGTTCCTTCAACGCATCACCCTCAGTAGCCTACGCCCCCCTTGAGATTGTTCATTCAGAACTGATGTGGTAGTGGAGCCCACCGCAAGCTTGAAGACCTCGTTCCTGAGTAGATACTCCCATTGTGCTCTGCGTGTGTCCTGTGTACGATCGTCCAACGTTTCCGAGATGGCATATGCGACCAACGGGTCAAGCTGTTGCCCGGAGACAGAGCGGGCTTCAATCAATGTTGACAAGTGCGAGCTTAGGATAGCTAGGTCCTTGCTCATGGTGGTATAAATCCAAAGTCGGCGGGATCCGGCTGCTTGGCGCCGTCCCCTGTCGCACATATTACATCACTTCCTATCGATCGTACAGGCCTGAATGCCTCCTCACAACGTATCTGTTACTGAATCGTCTCCCAACTGAGAATACTTAGCAAAACCTCTTACCACTGGGAACTTCGTGTCAATCAACTGCACCAGCAGCTCAAACCCTTTCCATACGTCTCAAAGTATTGGGTAGGCATCCAAGTAAATTACCAAAAGTCATGATGTATCATCCATGCTGGCCCGGCAGTCATATCATCCGTGAATATACACGTGCGTGCACGATTCTAAATTACCCTGTTAAGCCGTAGCTGGAACAATCGCAGCACTCGCTAGCATCAACCCTTCTAGTTCCCTCTTGATCTCAGCCTCCGTATCCATCTTCTTCAATTGCGTGGCCTCCAGCCGCTCTCCACGCCTGGTCTTCTCTTTGAGCTCTTCGATTGCCTTGATCTGTTACATCGCCAAAACAAACAGTCAGTCCTTATATGATTACGTCTCTCACGTCGACAAGTCGTACCTTCTTGTTCAAATTTCGGACTTTCTTAGCAATGGGATCAAGGCTGGCACTCTCGGTCACTGGAATGATAGCGCTAGTATTGTCAACCGGAGTAGCCGGCCGGACCACAGGTGTTCCATTGGCAGAGACTTGGGATGGTGGCGCTGCTTTTGAAGCACCATTTTCAGCCTCCCTGCCGTCTTTCTTCTTCCTCTTTTGTTTCCCTCGCTTTTCGCCGCCATCACCAGGTGGAGGTGAGGTTGGGGCACCAGGAACATGAGGTTTCCGCCCATTTCGTCCGCCTTTCCCGTTGTAGTCGCTATTGCCGTTAGGATTCGATCCTGGCACCGGACTGCGGGTGTATCCTCGCGGTGGTGTGGACATACCGTTGGAAGACCTATGTGGCACACCACCCTCGTCTTCGCGTTTGAATATAGACGGGGCTGCGAGGCCACGAGCACCAGGAGGGCGATACGCACCCGCAGGCTTCGACGGCGGCGGCTTTGATGTGGCATGCTCCAACGCCGACGCAGATGGAACCGGTGCAACCGGCATATTTTGACCAAACGGTGGACAGTCATCGACCGGGATAGGCCGCCATGATGCCTATATTGTTATGAGCTCAGGGCTGTGAAATGTTCAAGTTATCTCAACGCGCCTGATACAGTTCCTCGATCATGTGCACGTGCACCAGTGGTCCCGTGCAATGCCAGACTTTAATGCCATTGTCGACTCTCAGCCTCGGACTCAACGTAGCTGTCAATATGAACTTCCCATCGGGGCTCCACTCGCACCAGCTGGTGTTGGGTGCATCCAGCGTACACACACGGGTGAGACTACGTCGATCATAAAGATCAACTTTGCCTGCAAGGTTACCAAACCCTGCCAGGAGAATAAGCCGCCCCTGGGGATTGAAAGAGATGAAGTTGATCGGGCTCGAGCCAAAGTCATGCAATACGCGGACACGCTGATCAAACAGCACGGCTTTCGCAGGCATATCTAAACTTCAAGTTAAGAATACACCACTACTGTAAAAGCATATAAGACTTACATCCGTAAACCACACCAAACTCCTTCGAGTTAGGGCTCCATGCGAAGTCAGAGATCGGACCCTCCTTGTCAAGCGTGACGCGGCAATCAAAATTACCAGCCGCGCTCAACAGATACAAACCCGTCTCGCCGTAGTAGCTCTTATTGGTCTTGTCGACTTCTGTTTGCGTGAGGACCAACACCTGCGTGCCAAGTGCATTCCATTTGATTGTGGCACGATCGGATTTGTAGAAAGTCTTTTGACTTGTTGGCGGCGATGACAAGGTGAGAAGGCCATAGATGCGTATCACGGCTGGTGCACCCTTCTTCTCCGCCACGAAGACAGCTATGTGAGGATTGAGCCCGGGACTAAGTGTGACACTGGTGCAGCCTTCGACTTTGAGCTTATCTATAACACCTTTCGCCCAGTCTGCGGGATTGAATACTTGTACCTCGGATCCGGATATTCGGATAGCATGGGACTCCGAGGCAGTATACTGCAAGTTCCAACCCTCCTGCGATTTTTGGGTGATTGCGAAAACTTCTTCGCCAGTAGCGACGGAGAAAATTCGCAGATTTTTGTGTTGTGGGCCGTCTTCCAACCGGACTGCAAATAATATTGAAATGGTAAGATAGAATGAGGTTTACTTAGACTAACCTGGACGCTCCCAGGTAGATAAGAACGTGGCTTTCGGTGAGAAGCCTAGCTCGACGACGTTGGGCAGGGTGAGTTCTTGAATTACCCCTCCGTCCTCAGCTGCAACGATGCGTACGCTAGGAGTTGGCGTTCTATAAATGCGCTCAAGAAGACGAGCTAGACAAAGAAACACACCCAGTCGGGACGGCATAGGCAAACAGTTTGCCATCGGGGCTGTGCTGATAGGTCCGTGCCGTTTCCTCTGGCGTCTGAAAGCCCTCCAGATGGTCGTAAGAAGGAGTACCACCGACAAGGTCAAGCTGTTTCTGGGATCGGACTGCACCTCTCAACCACAGCACACAAGAAGCGTTGACATAGAGCTACGTACAAGCATATTGCTGGGACATTTGGGAGGCCATGGAGATGCAATCAGGTGAAGCAACTTAATGCTTCAAAAGAGCCCTAGGCGGACGTACGAACGGGTAACAGATGAGGACGAAGACAACGTGGCGGAGTTCGACCGGACTTTAAATATTTCACCGGAAGCGAGTAAACTCTACCGACAGCCATCAACGCAGTACAGTATTGTATGAAGCCATTGTGCACCTACTTATATCTAGATCGTGCTGACTACTTATACAACGTGGGAGTCCCGAATTCGACGGGTCCTGTAATTATTCCTTTCGGCTAGGGACCTCTGATGGAATAAGAGATTTGGAAAGGATCCTGATAGCATCAGAAACTAGGCGCGTTAGTTCACTCTCAGTGACTGGACAACTCACCGCACTTTGAACCAAAAAATCTCCTTAAGAAATTTGAGTAAAACTCAAAATATCTTCTGAGTATTTGCCAAATATCTCCTATCGAGATATTTAGCTTATATGTGAGCCAATATTCCAAATATTATCCAAGTCTCGGCCGGGGATATATATGGACTTGTTATTTTTGCTTCAGTGCATAGTAGTGTAAGTAATATATATATCATATACATAATTCTATGTTGCGCGTCATCACCCTCGACGCGTTGTTGACGCGTCACTGTTGCACAAAAAGTCCGACGTGCCGACTGCTACAGTTGTACCGTACCGTCAACATGCCATCCATACGTTCACGCATCCCTGCACCCTGCCACTGCACAGACTGCAGGGGGCACTTGCTTCAGATCCCTCGCACCCGTGAGCGTCACCTCAAGGCAGACGAGGTAAACCACGCACTCAAGCGCAAACGCCAAGCCGTGGCCCGCCAAGCTTTGAGAGACAAGTCTGCGATGAGATCTTCTCCTTATGGTCGTGATATAGCCTCGATGCACGTGAGATCATCAGGGAACGCACGTCATGAGGCATCAATCACCACGATCGGCGGCTTTGACTTTGAGCAAGGCCAATCAGGTAAGGATAAGCCCAGAATAGGCGTCTTCGATGTTCCAGCAAGTGAGGGAGATGGAATGGATTGCTGGAGTCACGATATGCAGGATACGCGCAGCGAGAGCGAAGGTGAGCCCGGCCTACAGGAAAGCACAGCTCCTAGTGGGCCATCTCCATTGACCAAATGGCCACAGAGGCACATGGCAGTGCAGCTGACTCTGAGCTTTCATCTATGGCTGGGTCTCGGGGACCAACTGTGGACTTTTTTTCTGATGACTCGCTTTCTAGCTCTTTTGCTGGCGATCTTCCTGCTGGTTGATTTGACTCATGACCCGGCCTTTGTACAACGGGGAACCTTGTTTCCGTCTGATGATCCTTCAGCTGAGCCAGATCCATCAGACCCCAATACTCCTTTCGATCCCACTCTTCTGCCAGCTGCTTTTGCTGAACATCCCATCGTCTGCGAGGCCTATGTTCGCGCGTTTATCGCCAGCACATTTGGAGGAACCACAAATATCACACACAAGCCATGCTAGAATCATCCCGAAGTACAATTGCTTCGTTTCTACAGCGAGACCCTGCGCTCGGCGAAATTGATCTCAAGAACTTCGCAATCACTATCGGTACAGTTTGTTTTTCTTGCCTTTGCCTCTCTTGTTCTTTGGGGCTGACTTTTCCTCCTCTTTTGCCTTCTTTGCGGAATGCGCGTTGACCTGCTCGGTCAACTCACCGATTATCTCATCCATATGCTCCATACGTCCCTCGATCTTGACCAGGTCCTGTTCCTGGCTCTCCACGGTAGCGGCAAGTTCTTCATGGGCCGTTTGAAGAGTTTTTATTTGTTGCTGTATGTCCTCCCCAATGTTTATGGCCTTTTTGACACGATTCTCAAGCGCCGGCAACGAAACCGACTTGAGGATGTGACCATTCGACTTCATTGCGGCAACTGTAGCCTGCAGTTCGGTCAGCGCATCGGTAAGACTTTTCATACCCGTTATTCCTTTGTTGCCTGCTAATACACCTTGCTGGACCCTCACAGACCCAGCCACTGACCCGGAGGAAGCACCAGCTAGGATCGGTGCTGGACGCATGAAAGTGCGTTTCGGTTTCGGTGAGATAGACCTATTCTCATCTTCAGCTGCTTCCTCTTCACCTCTATCTTTGTCCAGCTTTCTTTTCAATGACCTAGAAGCCGGATGCGGTGGGAAAATCGCGCCAGTACGGCGCGGCGTAGCAAACGGCTGTTTAGGCATCAGGAAGAAGATAAATCACCCTTTCAACGATTAAGTCACACTAGGTAAGCTGTATTTACTTATATAGTTCTACTCATACCTTCTGCAGAAGGTACTAACATTTTTGAGACAACTCCACTCAACGTCCGCTGCGCACACGCATGCGCATGCCTTCATTCTCAGCTCTCCCTTCGTCTCAGATCCATGTGTATATTATTATTGCACACTGCAGGTGGCCAGTGCATCAGAACAATTTATTTTATTTTATTTTTCATTGTCGAGCGTGATCAGCGGCTGGAGCAGCGGCCCCGCTAAATATTATTTTACCAGAATAATAAATATATTGGGGCGATCCTTGGTTAATATGTAGCAGGAACGCGGTAAGAACGTCGACATTTACCCAAGTATCGAGTCCGCGCTATTCGGTGAAAACGTTGAGGATATCCTGTAGATACGTAGAATATCATCTGGATTTCTAAGTCAGGTATTTAAAGCAAAGTGCGGTGACTTAGAGAAAGGTAAACAAAAATTGAACTGATCCTGGACCCCCCGTGAAAAGAGGTTGTGCTAGGATCGGACGCTGTCGGACGCAAAATCTGTAAGGGCAACCCTGGCTGGTTATGGAGATCACACTACCACACAACTGACAAGGGGAAATCCAAAGAGAAAAGTCTAAGGACCCCAATGTCAGCGAGCCCGTATTATACTACGTTGCGCAGCCAGGGACAACACTTGGCACCCACCATCAACCCTGCATCTCCCTGACCACCCTGACCCTTGATCGACCCTTGATGCCACCTATTACGCAAGTCATTTGATTTCCGACACTGTTCCAAGAGCGGAAGTCGGAAATTGGAGTGGAACTGGCAAGGCGAACAGAACTGGTGGAAGTTCTCCCAGAAGTGGAATCATTTCCGAAAGCGGAGGCGGAGATGGAATCGGAACCGGAACCGGAGTCGGAAATAGAGTCGGAACTGGGTGTGGTGTCGGAATTGGAAATGGAAAACAGGGTGTCCTCTGACATCACCCCCCTTCTAGCGTGCTGCGTCCTCGAAGCACGGGACACGAGGGATTGAAATGCCAGCGAGCGGATTCGGCGAGGGGCACCGGGTGTGTCCTATAGAACTCACGGAGTTTGTCTGGAGCGGAAACATCTTGCTCCGGGACCCACGAATTCTCCTCGTATCCATACCCTTCCCATTTCACGAGGAATTGGAGTCATCCTCGCACAAACTGGCTGTCCAGGATCCGTTCCACCACATAGTGCTCTTCTCCATCTACAATTTCCGGCGGAGGTGGCGGATGAGCCTTCTGACCTGGAATTGGGTCCTCAAGCATAGGGAGTAACTTCACCACATTGAAGATGGGGTGGAGGCGGACATGGACATCGGAAGTCGGAGGCGGTATGCATTCCGTCCAACCCTCCACGTCATTGTGAAGGGCCAAGGTAGCGGTGGGCAAGCTTCTGCGAAGGGCGTGTGGTGCAGATGTCACTTGCATCTAGATACACCTTGTCTCCAACTTGGTACTCTGGGCAGGAACCCAGCGTTGGTTGTAGTACCTTGCCATGTCATCCTTGGCCTTCGCAAGGGCCGACTTGGCTTCCGAAAGGGTGGAGTCCATGCGGTCCCGGAACTCATTGACCGTCTCGAGTCGGGAGTCAGCCTGGCGTGGTTGAAGCCCATCCGCGGGTGTCGTCCGGAGTCAAGCATGAAGGGAGTCTGTTGTGTGGCGGAATGTACATGGTTGTTGTATTGGAATTCCACCAGTGGAAGTAACTCATCCCAGTCATCCTGCCTCTCATTGACAAAGAGCGGAGATATTGCTCCAACTCCTGATTGACCCGTTCCGTCTGTCCGTCACCCTGTGGATGGTACGCTGTGGTGGTAGCCAGCTTTATGCCGAGCAGGCGGTAGAGCTCCGAGTCAGTTCCGCACAAATGCGGACCTCGGTCGGAAACAACTTGCTTCGGGAGCCCATGCAACTTCCAGACATGTGCAAGGAACAGGCGGGCCGCTCCGAGGGCTGTGATCGTCGTGTGCGTCGGAATGAAGTGGGACACCTTGCTACCGAATCCACGACGTTCATGATCGCGTCGTAGCCATGAGACTCTGGGAGTTCAACGATGAAGTCGACACTGATGGTGTCCCAGCGGGATTCGGGAATCGGGAGCGGAACAAGTTCTCCGACGGGCGGATGTCGTTGGCTTTGGTTCGGAGACAAAGGTCACATGTCTTCACGTACTGTCCATGTAGCGGGACATCTGAGGCCACCAGTAATTCCGAGCCACTAACTCCAGCGTCTTCCACCTGCCAGCATGCCCAGCGACCCGTGTGTCATGGTGCTGGGACACGATGCGCGGCGGAGGTCCGCCCCACCTGGAACATAGACCTTGCCTCTGAAGTGGAGCAGTCCATCATGTTCCGACCATTCCGCTGCCCGTACAGACCGGAGTGCCCTTCCGAGTTCCTCCACTGCCTTCACCACCGACTCCTCCTTCTCTCCATTCCGGTACTGCCTCCGGATATCCGGAGCATTTCCGCTTCCGCCCCAACTGCAGTCACTCCTTCTAGGGCACGGATTGCAAAGAGACTTGGGCGGAGCAGTGTCATATCCGCGTTGTCTCCACTTCCGCTTCCATGATCCGCCGGCGGATAGGGCATCGGGCTTGCCCATGGTGCGGCCGGGCGGTGGTGGAGCATGAAGTCAAACCGGGACAGGTGTAGGGACCACCGTGCTTGTCGTCGGTTCAGCTTCTTAGCGTGCGGAAATACTCGAGGTTCTTGTGGTCTGTCCAGATCTCAAAGGGCATAGAGCACCCTCGAGGAAGTGTCGCCACTCCTCCAGCGCTCGGATGATTGCCAGCATCTCCTTGTCATGGATCTCATAGTTCCGCTCGACCGGACTAAGGCTCTTAGAGAAGAAGGCAATCGGATGCCACCCCCCACCATCTTCCGATGACTGCTGTGACAAGACCGCTCCGGTAGCTGCGTCGGAAGAATCCGCCTCGACTCGATAAGGGCGAGAGTCGTCGGGAAAGATCAGGACCGGGCGAAGTGATCAGCTCCTTGAGTTTGTCAAAGGAAGCTGTTCCGGCTCTCCCCACCGCCATCCAACCTCCTTCTTGGTGAGGTCGAAGAGGGCACGGCGTGGCAGGAGAAGTCCTTGATGAACCGCCGGTAGAAATTGACAAACCCAATGAAGGACTGGACCTCCTTCTTGTTCGCGGCACGGGCCAATCCGATACACCGGAAACTTTGACTGGGTCCATTTCCACCTTTCCTTCCGACACAATCACCCCAAGATACTCTATCCGCGTCCGCTCAAATTCGCACTTTTCCGGCTTGAGACACAGGTTGTACTCCCGGAGCCGTTCCAGCACTCTCCGCACGACTTCCCGATGTTCGACATTGTTTTTGTGAAATGAGGATGTCATCGAGGTAGACGCAGACAACCCCTTCTGCTATCATGTCACGGAAAATGTCATTCATCATCGTCTGGAATGTGGCGGACTGTTGGTGAGGCCAAAGAACATGACCTGTGGCTCAAAGAGTCCTCGATTGGTGCGGAATGCGGCCTTCCACTCGTCTCCCTCCCGGATCCGGACATTGTTGAAGCCCCAGCGGACATCCAGCTTAGTGAAGTACCTCGCCCCGCGGAGTTGTGTGATCAGTTCGGAAATGAGTGGAATGGGGTACCGGTTCTTGATCGTGATCGCATTCAAGGCCCGGTAGTCCTGCACAAGTCTGAGCGAGCCATCCTTCTTCTTGATGAAGAACACCGGAGATGCCATGGGTGACTTGGAGGGGCGGATCCTCCCTGTACGGAGGTTTTCCGCAAGGAACGCATCGAGCTCTACCTGCTCCTTGGGTGACAGCGGGTAGACCTTGCAGTTGGTGGGCTTTGACCCAGGCTCCAACTCGATGGCGTGGTCCCACAGCTTCCGTGGAGGCAGGGTATCAAACGACTCCTTGGAAAAGACGTCCTCGAACTCTCGCAGGTACTCCGGAATTTCCGCCTCTACTCTATCATGCCTCTTGGAGGCTTCAGCAAGGCGTTGCGAAATATTTCCGGTGGCGCGGATGTGTTCCGCTTCCGGCGGAAGGTTTACGTACAGCAAGCGCTCCCCTTCCGCCAGAGTGTCTTCCGGGCCGAGTCGGATGACGTCGGAATCGGAATCGGAATCGGAAGTGGGATCCGGTTCAAATTCCGCTTCCGAGTCTTCTTCTGCAAGCAGTGGATGGGGGCCAGAACGACATGTCTGTATGAGCCGTTCGGTCTTCCGCTGCTCCTGGCGCTCCTTCCGCAGTTCCGACCGCACATGTGACACTTGGCTGGACACGACTCATCAGTACCTTCCGAGTCTGCCAATTGATCTCCGGGTTGTGCTCCTGAAGCCAGGTAAACCCGAGGATGATGTCTGCTTCCCCAGGCTGGTGACTGCAAAGGAAGTGCGTTCTGAGTGTCCATCGTAGCGGAGAATTGTGTCTACTATCTCCGTGATGGACCCTGCCTCATTGGGGC
This sequence comes from Gautieria morchelliformis, assembly GCA_015179125.1. Taxonomy (NCBI): domain Eukaryota; kingdom Fungi; phylum Basidiomycota; class Agaricomycetes; order Gomphales; family Gomphaceae; genus Gautieria; species Gautieria morchelliformis. Next base: position 62,987 of record WHVA01000215.1, on the reverse strand, counting down.
TTCCATCCACATTGAACACCGGGATTGCACGTTGCAACTTCCGCGTGTCAGTCGGTTCCGTTCCACATAGTCCCGGTCCATAAACTGACCAGTGGCCCCGCAATCGACAAGGGCGGGTCCGGATTTGACTTCCGCCGTATCTGTCGTCTGGATCTCCACCTTAATGACTAGTGACTTGGGGCCAGGGGTGGCAGCAACAACATAGCGCTTCGGAAGGCGTCTCTCCCAAGGGCGGATGCGGGATGGATGGGGTGTCAGATTTGGTTTTTGTGTGACTTTATCCGGTGGGTCTGTACGAAGTGAGGGGAGTGGGGGCTTTTCATTCTCTACTTCAAGACAGGCAAACCGGTTATGTACAGGCAGCAGGGGCACACATCTCACCCGCTGCGTGTCACAAAATCCGACGCATCTTCCGCTTCCGGTAGACCATGTTCCGCATTTTCGGAAAGCTCTTCCGCAGTGGGCACTCCGTTTATGTCTGCAAGCGCGAGGAACTCTGGAAGGATCTCGAGTTTCTCCTCTGTGGTCATAAGCCGGATATCAAAGGCTTGGGGGCACTCGCGAGCGTAGTGGCCTGGTTGTCGGCAGCGGAAGCAGGTGATAGTTCCGTGGCCTTTTCCGCGCATGCGGTCAACATCCATCGGGGCAGGGCCACTCTTCGAGGGAGGAGGGCTATGGTTCCTAATAGGAGCAGGCGGAGCAAGCATCGGAAATAATTTCCGTGTGGGAATGAATGCGCTTCCGGGTTTTGGCACAGGTTGAGTAGGACGAGCGGAACTGCGTGTCGTGTTCCGACTCGTCTCCACGAAGGCCTCATTTGCCTCCCTGTTCCTAGAAACCTTCTGCGCAGCTTGGTACCACCCTTCCGGGTCATCAAAATCCGGAGCTCCATCCCCAAGCAGCGCAACTTGGTTCTGGAGCGTCGGATCAAGTCCTCGTCGGAATTTGATGACGATCGTCTTGTCGTCGTCATATTCCGCAAGGTCGATGAGCTCCTGGAAGCGATCGATGTAGTCATCGACCGGATCTTTGGCCTGGTACCAGCTCGTCCCCTCGAGCTTTGTAAGGGCTGTGAGCTGCTCGTTTTTCGGGCAGAACTGGTCGGAAAATGTTTTCTCGAACGCGTCCCAGTCCCGGAAGTAGTTCCCCTTGCCCTTTGCTTCATGTCGGATCACCTTGTTTGCAAAACGGGCTGCGCGGTCCGATTTGAAAAAGGACAACGTCCAGTGAATCCGAGCCTGGTCGTTCGGAAAGAGGTCTCCGACAATTGCGAAGTAGATGCTGCATGTGTTGAAGAATGCGCGTCCCTTCTCCCGATCTCCGTCAAAGTCCGCCGGAGTTGCGGGTTTGACCTTTGCTAACTTCGCGGACATCCTCGTTTCCGCTAGTTCCGCTTTTCCGAAATCCGGATCATCCAGCATTTCATTTCCACCACCTTGTGGAATATCTAACTTAGCCAAAATCGCTTGTAAGGCTGTTTCAATCGCGTCGGTCTTCATCCGGTTCCGCGTCAATTCCTCCTCCATATTCCGAAGACGATCGTCCGGATCCATGTTGGAAGGAGAAATATGGGACGGGATTTCCGGGGTTGGGAGCTCGGCGTAAGAAGAGGGGCTGTCGTACGCGGTATGTGCGGAAGAGGTTGCGATCTCCGAGTCGCTGTCTCCGATTCCGAACGTACCTATGGCGAATGCAACGCGCAGTACGACCGCCGGTCCTCTAGGGGAGAGACTTTTCTGCTGTAAGGGCAACCCTGGCTAGTCGTGGAGGTCACACTACCACACAACTGACAAGGGGAAATCCAAAGTATGTATAAATGAACAGAGCATACAAGAGAGGGGTTTCTCACCTGACAAGGGGAAATCCAAAGAGAAAAGTCTAAGGACCCCCAATGTCAGCGAGCCCGTATTATACTACGCTGCGCAGCCAGGGACAACGCTTGGCACCCGCCATCAACCCTGCATCCCCCTGACCCTTGATCGACCCTTGATGCCAGTCGCTTGATTTCCGACACTGTTCCGGGGCGGAAGTCGGAAATTGGAGTGGAACTGGCAAGGCGAACGGAACTGGTGGAAGTTCTCCCAGAAGCGGAATCGTTCCCGAAAGCGGATGCGGAGATGGAATCGGAACCGGAAGCGGAGTCGGAAATGGAGTCGGAACTGGGAATGGAAAACAGGGTGTCCCCTGACACAGTCCTTCATTGGGTTTGTCAATTTCTACCGGCGGTTCATCAAGGACTTCTCCGGCCACGCCCGTGCCCTCTTCGACCTCACCAAGAAGGAGGTTGGATGGCGGTGGGGAGAGCCGGAACAGGCCTCCTTTGAGAAACTCAAAGAGCTGATCACTTCTGCCCCGGTCCTGATCTTTCCCGACGACTCTCGCCCTTATCGAGTCGAGGCGGATTCTTCCGACACAGCTACCGGAGCGGTCTTGTCGCAACAGTCATCGGAAGATGGTGGGGGTGGCATCCGATTGCCTTCTTCTCTAAGAGCCTTAGTCCGGTCGAGCGGAACTATGAGATCCATGACAAGGAGATGCTGGCAATCATCCGAGCGCTGGAGGAGTGGCGACACTTCCTCGAGGGTGCTCTATGCCCATTTGAGATCTGGACAGACCACAAGAACCTCGAGTATTTCCGCACGTCTAAGAAGTTGAACAGACGACAAGCATGGTGGTCCCTACACCTGTCCCGGTTTGACTTCATGCTCCACCACCGCCCCGGCCGCACCATGGGCAAGCCCGATGCCCTATCCCGCCGCGCGGATCATGGGAGCGGAAGTGGAGACAACGCGGATATGACACTGCTCCGCCCAAGTCTCTTTGCAATCCGTGCCCTAGAAGGAGTGACTGCAGTTGGGGCGGAAGCGGAAATGCTCCGGGATATCCGGAGGCAGTACCTGAATGGAGAGAAGGAGGAGTCGGTGGTGAAGGCAGTGGAGGAACTTCGGAAAGGGCACTCATGGTCGGTACGAGCAGCGGAATGGTCGGAACATGATGGACTGCTCCACTTCAGAGGCAAGGTCTACGTTCCAGGTGGGGCGGACCTCCGCCGCCACATCGTGTCCCAGCACCATGACACACGGGTCGCTGGGCATGCTGGGAGGTGGAAGACGCTGGAGTTAGTGGCTCGGAATTACTGGTGGCCTCAGATGTCCCGCTACATTGGACAGTACGTGAAGACATGTGACCTTTGTCTCCGAACCAAAGCACAACGACATCCGCCCGTCGGAGAACTTGTTCCGCTCCCAATTCCCGAATCCCGCTGGGACACCATCAGTGTCGACTTCATCGTTGAACTCCCAGAGTCTCATGGCTACGACGCGATCATGAACGTCGTGGATTCGGTAAGCAAGGTGTCCCACTTCATTCCGACGCACACGACGATCACAGCCCTCGGAGCGGCCCGCCTGTTCCTTGCACATGTCTGGAAGTTGCATGGGCTCCCGAAGCAAGTTGTTTCCGACCGAGGTCCGCAGTTTGTCGCGGAAGTGACTCGGGAGCTCTACCGCCTGCTCGGCATAAAGCTGGCTACCACCACAGCGTACCATCCGCAGGGTGACGGACAGACGGAACGGGTCAATCAGGAGTTGGAGCAATATCTCCGCCTCTTTGTCAATGAGAGGCAGGATGACTGGGATGAGTTACTTCCACTGGCGGAATTCCAATACAACAACCATGTCCATTCCGCCACACAACAGACTCCCTTCATGCTTGACTCCGGACGACACCCGCGGATGGGCTTCAAACCACGCCAGGCTGACTCCCGACTCGAGACGGTCAATGAGTTCCGAGACCACATGGACTCCACCCTTTCGGAAGCCAAGTCGGCCCTTGCAAAGGCCAAGGATGACATGGCGAGGTACTACAACCAACGCCGGGTTCTTGCCCCAGAGTACCAAGTTGGAGACAAGGTGTATCTATACGCAAGTGACATCCGCACCACTCACCCTTCACAGAAGCTTGCCCACCGCTACCTTGGGCCCTTCACAGTGATGCGGAGAGTTGGGCGGAATGCATACCGCCTCCGACTTCCGATGTCCATGTCCCGCCTCCACCCTGTCTTCAACGTGGTGAAGTTACTCCCCAGGCTTGAGGACCCAATTCCCGGTCGGAAGGCTCGTCCACCACCTCTGCCGGAAATTGTAGATGGGGAAGAGCATTATGTGGTGGAACGGATACTGGACAGCCGGTTTGTGCGAGGACGACTCCAATTCCTCGTGAAATGGGAAGGGTATGGGTACGAGGAGAATTCGTGGGTCCCGGAGCAAGATGTTTCCGCTCCAGACAAACTCCATGAGTTCTATAGGACACACCCCGGTGCCCCTCGCCGAATCCGCTCGCTGGCATTTCAATCCCTCGTGTCCCGTGCTTCGAGGACGCAGCACGCTAGAGGGGGGGTGATGTCAGGGGACACCCTGTCTTCCATTTCCAGTTCCGACTCCATTTCCAACTCTGCTTCCGGTTCCGATTCCATCTCTGCCTCCGCTTTCGGAAATTATTCCGCTTCTGGGAGAACTTCTGTCAGGGGACACCCTGTTTTCCATTTCCAGTTCCGACACCACACCCAGTTCCGACTCCATCTCCGCATCCGCTTTCGGGAACAATTCCGCTTCTCGGAGAACTTCCACCAGTTCCGTTCGCCTTGCCAGTTCCACTCCAATTTCCGACTTCCGCCCCGGAACGGTGTCGGAAATCAAGCGACTCGCATAATAGGTGGCATCAAGGGTCGATCAAGGGTCAGGGGGATGCAGGGTTGATGGCGGGTGCCAAGCGTTGTCCCTGGCTGCGCAGCGTAGTATAATACGGGCTCGCTGACATTGGGGGTCCTTAGCCTTTTCTCTTTGGATTTCCCCTTGTCAGGTGAGAACCCCCTCTCTTGTATGCTCTGTTCATTTATACATACTTTGGATTTCCCCTTGTCAGTTGTGTGGTAGTGTGATCTCCACAACTAGCCAGGGTTGCCCTTACAGCAGAAAAGTCTCTCCCATAGAGGACCGGCGGTCGTACTGCGTGTCGCAGCCGCCATAGGTGCGTTCGGAATCGGAGACAGCGACTCGGAGATCGCAACCTCTTCCGCACACACAGCGTACGACAGCCCTTCTTCTTACGTCGAGCTCCCAACCCCGGAAATCCCGTCCCACATTTCTCCTTCCGACATGGATCCGGACGATCGTCTTCGGAATATGGAGGAGGAATTGACGCGGAACCGGATGAAGACCGACGCGATTGAAACAGCCTTACAAGCGATTTTGGCTAAGTTAGATATTCCACAAGGTGGTGGAAATGAAATGTTGGATGATCCGGATTTCGGAAAAGCGGAACTAGCGGAGGAGAGAAAGTCCGCGAAGTTAGCAAAGGTCAAACCCGCAACTCCGGCGGACTTTGACGGAGATCGGGAGAAGGGACGCGCATTCTTCAACACGTGCAGCATCTACTTCGCAATTGTCGGAGACCTCTTTCCGAACGACCAGGCTCGGATTCACTGGGCATTGTCCTTTTTCAAGTCGGACCGCGCATCCCGTTTTGCAAACAAGGTGATCCGACATGAAGCAAAGGGCAAGGGGAACTACTTCCGAGACTGGGACGCCTTCGAGAAAACATTTTCCGACCAGTTCTGCCCAAAAAATGAGCAGCTCACAGCCCTTACGAAGCTCGAGGGGACCAGCTGGTACCAGGCCAAGGAGCCGGTCGATGACTATATCGATCGCTTCCAGGAGCTCATCGACCTTGCGGAGTATGATGATGACAAGACGATCGTCATCAAATTCCGACGAGGACTCGATCCGACACTCCAGAACCAAGTTGCGCTGCTTGGGGATGGAGCTCCGGACTTTGATGACCCGGAAGGGTGGTACCAAGCTGCACAGAGGGTGTCCCGGAACAGGGAAGCAAATGAGGCCTTCGTGGAGACGAGCCGGAATATGACGCGCAGTTCCACTCGTCCTACTCCACCTGTGCCAAAATCCGGAAGCGCATTCATTCCCATGCGGAAAGTATTTCCGACGCTTTCTCCGCCCGCTCCTATTAGGAACCATAGCCCTCCTCCCTCGAAGAGTGGCCCTGCCCCGATGGATGTTGACCGCATGCGCGGAAAAGGCCGCGGAACTATCACCTGCTTCCGATGTCAACAACCAGGCCACTATGCCCGCGAGTGCCCCCAAGCATTTGACATCCGGCTTATGACCACAGAGGAGAAACTCGAGCTCCTTCCAGAGTTCCTCGCACTTGCGGACATAAGCGGAGTGCCTACTGCGGAAGGAGTTTCCGAAAATGCGGAACATGGCGCATTGGAAGCGGAAGATGCGTCGGATTTTGTGACGCGCAGCGGGTGAGATGTGTGCCCCTGCTGCCTGTACATAACCGGTTTGCCTGTCTTGAAGTAGAGAATGAAAAGCCCCGACTCCCCTCACTTCATACAGACCCACCGGATAAAGTCACACAAAAGCCAAATCCGACACCCCGTCTATCCCGCATCCGCCCTTGGGAGAGACGCCTTCCGAAGCGCTATGTCATTGCTGCCACCCCTGGCCCCAAGTCACTAGTCATTAAGGTAGAGATCCAGACGACAGATACGGCGGAAGTCAAATCCGGACCCGCCCTTGTCGATTGCGGGGCCACTGGTCAGTTTATGGACCGGGACTATGTGGAACGGAACCGACTGACCACGCGGAAGTTGCAACGTGCAATCCCAGTGTTCAATGTGGATGGAAGCCCCAATGAGGCAGGGTCCATCATGGAGATAGTGGACACAATTCTCCGCTACGATGGACACTCGGAACGCACTTCCTTCGCTGTCACCAGCCTGGGGAAACAAGACATCATCCTTGGGTTTACCTGGCTTCAAGAGCACAACCCGGAGATCAATTGGCAGACTCGGAAGGTACTGATTGTTATTTCGTTATTTCATTGCCTTGCCAAAATGGGAAGGACTGGGAGGAGTCTGCGCATTAACTCGAGCGCAGGAGATGTAGGAAAAGGAACTTGAGACTGATAGTGAGGACACTGTTAACTCACTCGACTGGACTCAACAATGTGAGTGAATGGGCTAAAACCAATGATTTGTTGTAGCTAAAGTCCTAGCTACTTATACAGTGGTGAACAGGGGTAAAACCCTATGGAACATTGGATTAGGAGTGCATACATCACTAATGATGTCAATGATGATGCTGTGTGCCCCTAGGTGGATAATCCATTGATGATGGTGTATGCCCCTAGGAGGATAATCCATTGATGATGATGCATGCCCCTAGGAAATACCCCTCTAGAATCCAATAACACTGATGAGTCGATGTCCAGCCAAGTGTCACATGTGCCGGTCGGAAGTGCGGAAGGAGCACCAGGAGCAGCGGAAGACCGAACGGCTCATACAGACATGTCGTTCCGGCCCCCATCCACTGCTTGCAGAAGAAGACTCAGAAGCGGAATTTGACCCGGATCCCCCTTCCAATTCCGATTCCGACGTCATCCGACTCGGCCTGGAAGACGCTCTGACGGAAGGGGAGCGCTTGCTGTACGTAAACCTTCCGCCGGAGGCGGAACACATCCGCGCCACCGGAAATATTTCGCAACGCCTTGCTGAAGCCTCTAAGAGGTATGATAGAGTGGAGGCGGAAATTCCGGAGTACCTGCGGGAGTTTGAGGACGTCTTCTCCAAGGAGTCGTTTGATGCCCTGCCTCCGCGGAAACTGTGGGACCATGCCATCGAGTTGGAGCCTGGGTCGAAGCCCACCAACTGCAAGGTCTACCCGCTGTCACCCAAGGAGCAGGTAGAGCTCGATGCATTCCTTGCGGAAAATCTCCGTACAGGGAGGATCCGCCCCTCCAAGTCACCCATGGCATCTCCGGTGTTCTTCATCAAGAAGAAGGACGGCTCGCTCAGACTTGTGCAGGATTACCGGGCCTTGAATGCGATCACGATCAAGAACCGGTACCCCATTCCGCTCATTTCCAAATTGATCACACAACTCCGCGGGGCGAAGTACTTCACCAAGCTGGATGTCCGCTGGGGCTTCAATAATGTCCGGATCCGGGAGGGAGATGAGTGGAAGGCCGCATTCCGCACCAACCGAGGACTCTTTGAGCCACAGGTCATGTTCTTTGGCCTCACCAACAGTCCTGCCACGTTCCAGACAATGATGAATGACATTTTCCGTGACATGATAGCAGAAGGGGTTGTCTGCGTCTACCTCGATGACATCCTCATCTTCACAAAAACAATGTCCGAACATCGGGAAGTCGTGCGGAGAGTGCTGGAACGACTCCGGGAGTACAACCTGTGTCTCAAGCCGGAAAAGTGCGAATTTGAGCGGACGCGGATAGAGTATCTTGGGGTGATCGTGTTGGAAGGAAAGGTGGAAATGGACCCCATCAAGGTTTCCGGTGTGTCGGATTGGCCGGTGCCGCGGAACAAGAAGGAAGTCCAGTCCTTCATTGGGTTTGTCAATTTCTACCGGCGGTTCATCAAGGACTTCTCCTGCCACGCCCGTGCCCTCTTCGACCTCACCAAGAAGGAGGTTGGATGGCGGTGGGGAGAGCCGGAACGGGCCTCCTTTGACAAACTCAAAGAGCTGATCACTTCCGCCCCGGTCCTGATCTTTCCCGACGACTCTCGCCCTTACCGAGTGGAGGCGGATTCTTCCGACGCAGCTACCGGAGCGGTCTTGTCGCAACAGTCATCGGAAGAAGGTGGGGGGTGGCATCCGATTGCCTTCTTCTCTAAGAGTCTCAGTCCGGTCGAGCGGAACTACGAGATCCATGACAAGGAGATGCTGGCAATCATCCGAGCGCTGGAGGAGTGGCGACACTTCCTCGAGGGTGCTCTATGCCCATTTGAGATCTGGACAGACCACAAGAACCTTGAGTATTTCCGCACGTCTAAGAAGTTGAACCGACGACAAGCACGGTGGTCCCTACACCTGTCCCGGTTTGACTTCATGCTCCACCACCGCCCCGGCCGCACCATGGGCAAGCCCGATGCCCTATCCCGCCGTGCGGATCATGGAAGCGGAAGCGGAGACAATGCGGATATGACACTGCTCCGCCCAAGTCTCTTTGCAATCCGCGCCCTAGAAGGAGTGACTGCAGTTGGAGCGGAAGCGGAAATGCTCCGGGACATCCGGAGACAGTATCGGAATGGAGAGAAGGAGGAGTCGGTGGTGAAGGCAGTGGAGGAACTTCGGAAAGGGCACTCACGGTCTGTACGGGCAGCAGAATGGTCGGAACGGGATGGGCTGCTCCACTTCAGAGGCAAGGTCTACGTTCCAGATGGGGCGGACCTCCGCCGCCGCATCGTGTCCCAGCACCATGACACACGGGTCGCTGGGCATGCTGGCAGGTGGAAGACGCTGGAGTTAGTGGCTCGGAATTACTGGTGGCCTCAGATGTCCCGCTACATTGGACAGTACGTGAAGACATGTGACCTTTGTCTCCGAACCAAAGCACAACGACATCCACCCGTCGGAGAACTTGTTCCGCTCCCGATTCCCGAATCCCGCTGGGACACCATCAGCGTCGACTTCATTGTTGAACTCCCAGAGTCTCATGCCTACGACGCGATCATGAACGTCGTGGATTCGGTAAGCAAGGTGTCCCACTTCATTCCGACGCACACGACGATCACAGCCCTCGGAGCGGCCCGCCTGTTCCTTGCCCATGTCTGGAAGTTGCATGGGCTCCCGAAGCAAGTTGTTTCCGACCGAGGTCCGCAGTTTGTCGCGGAAGTGACTCGGGAGCTCTACCGCCTGCTCGGCATAAAGCTAGCTACCACCACGGCGTACCATCCGCAGGGTGACGGACAGACGGAACGGGTCAATCAGGAGTTGGAGCAATATCTCCGCCTCTTTGTCAATGAGAGGCAGGACGACTGGGATGAATTACTTCCGCTGGCGGAATTCCAATACAACAACCATGTCCATTCCGCCACACAACAGACTCCCTTCATGCTCGACTCCGGACGACACCCGCGGATGGGCTTCGAACCACGCCAGGCTGAGTCCCGACTCGAGACGGTCAATGAGTTCCGAGACCGCATGGACTCCACCCTTTCGGAAGCCAAGTCGGCCCTTGCAAAGGCCAAGGATGACATGGCGAGGTACTACAACCGACGCCGGGTTCCTGCCCCAGAGTACCAAGTTGGAGACAAGGTGTATCTAGATGCAAGTGACATCCGCACCACACGCCCTTCACAGAAGCTTGCCCACCGCTACCTTGGGCCCTTCACAGTGATGCGGAGGGTTGGACGGAATGCATACCGCCTGCGACTTCCGATGTCCATGTCCCGCCTCCACCCCGTCTTCAACGTGGTGAAGTTACTCCCTATGCTTGAGGACCCAATTCCAGGTCGGAAGGCTCATCCGCCACCTCTGCCAGAGATTGTAGATGGGGAGGAGCACTATGTGGTGGAACGGATCCTGGACAGCCGGTTTGTGCGAGGACGACTCCAATTCCTCGTGAAATGGGAAGGGTATGGGTACGAAGAGAATTCGTGGGTCCCGGAGCAAGATGTTTCCGCCCCGGACAAGCTCGGGGAGTTCTATAGGACACATCCCGGTGCCCCTCGCCGGATCCGCTCGTTGGCATTTCAATCCCTCGTGTCCCGTGCTTCGAGGACGCAGCACGCTAGAGAGGGGGTGATGTCAGGGGACACCCTGTTTTCCATTTCCAGTTCCGACACCACACCCAGTTCCGACTCCATCTCCGCATCCGCTTTCGGGAACAATTCCGCTTCTGGGAGAACTTCCACCAGTTCCGTTCGCCTTGCCAGTTCCACTCCAATTTCCGACTTCCGCCCCGGAACGGTGTCGGAAATCAAGCGACTCGCATAATAGGTGGCATCAAGGGTCGATCAAGGGTCAGGGGGATGCAGGGTTGATGGCGGGTGCCAAGCGTTGTCCCTGGCTGCGCAGCGTAGTATAATACGGGCTCGCTGACATTGGGGGTCCTTAGACTTTTCTCTTTGGATTTCCCCTTGTCAGGTGAGAACCCCCTCTCTTGTATGCTCTGTTCATTTATACATACTTTGGATTTCCCCTTGTCAGTTGTGTGGTAGTGTGATCTCCACAACTAGCCAGGGTTGCCCTTACAACTTCCACCAATTCTGTTCGCCTTGCCAGTTCCACTCCAATTTCCGAGTTCCACTCTCGGAACAGTGTCAGAAATCAAGCGACTCGCGTAATAGGTGGCATCAAGGGTCAATCAAGGGTCAGGGAGATGCAGGGTTGATGGCGGGTGCCAAGTGTTGTCCCTGGCTGCGCAGCGTAGTATAATACGGGCTCACTGACATTGGGCGTCCTTAGACTTTTCTCTTTGGATTTCCCCTTGTCAGGTGAGAATCCCCCCTCTTGTATACTCTGCCTATTTATACAGACTTTGGATTTCCCCTTGTCAGTTGTGTGGTAGTGTGATCTCCACAACCAGCCAGGGTTGCCCTTACAGGATCCCATCCGCCATCCGTGACAACGCGGATGGCACCTTCAACCTAGACGACATGGACGTCTGGATGTGGTTGAAGGCCCTTGCGCCCCGGGTCAAAGGGGTCACATCACCTCTCAGGGCGAGGCTACTCGACCTCTTCGGCTCGACAGACCAATGGTCGAGCCTCGTCAACGCCAGGGAAGTGCTGACGCCTCAGAGCACCACCCTGCGGCTCTCAATCACGGGCCCGTTCCCTGTGGAGGGCCGAGCTGGCCCCGACATCCCACTCGCGGAGATCGCGAGATGGTTGGCCCGCTACGCGGGAGTCACGAGCGAGCGAGCGGCGCGCATTGAACATTATGTTCAACGCAGCATCACCGGCGCGGCATTCAGCGCCACCGCCCGCGAGGGCCAACAAAAGGTCATCGAGACCAGCCACGTGAGGGCCACGGTGCCGCAACCCCTCACTCACACTCAGCTCGACCGAGAGCTGGCGCGCTTCCGGCCCCCTCCTCAGACTGAGGACCCCGCCATTGAGGCCATGCTCCGGGAGGACACGGGCCCCAGCACCCAAGCGGAGACCGCCGCTAGTGGTGAGGCCGACCAGCCTCACCCAATCACCACCGATGACACGGAGGTGCCCCCGGAGGAGTCACGTGCTCCCCCGGCCCCGTACGACGACGATGTCATCGTATCGGCCACTCTAGAGGACTCTCTCATGGACGACCTCTATGAGTAATAGTTAACCCCTATAGTTGTCTATAGAGGGGGAGGGTGTAAATAACCCCTGTATCTACATGTACATTAGTTATTACATAATCCCAGTGGGCCCCTTAGGGACCCACTGTATAGTTTATGCGTGGGAACCGGCTAGCGGTCCCCATCGCATCTTACCCTTACACTGTCACTACGTAGCATCAGAATACCATACATTGGTCAAGTTCTGTCATGCTCTTGTGACTTAAGGCTTAAGATAGACATCTTTACATTGTGGCACCAGTGGCAAGTCACTGAGGGGAAGCCATGTTCATATGTACGGTCCACATCCATTGGGGCCAGGCCATCTTCCACTGGTCCTTAGAGACAAGTTTTTCCTGCTGTAAGGGCAACTCTCCCTGGACAGCAGAAACCACACAGTCTGGCAGAGGAGGATCCAAAGAAAAAGACTATCTACATGACATCTGACTCACCTAGCAGAGGAGGATCCAAAGAGGAAAAGCTGTGGATCCCTGTTGCCAGCATGGTGCCTATATACCCTGCACCCCTGATTGATGTCAGGGACACCTGCTTCACTCCTTATGTAAGTCCAAGGCTCCATGCCACCACCTAGCACACATGACCCTGCATACACCTCTGGTGCCACTCCAGGGTTGTAGCTGAGGCTGAAGGCTTGAGAACTCAGCGCTCAGCTTTGCCCTTGGGATGTGCTGAGGTCAGACCCGAAGCTGAGCTCAAAAATAGCCTTGGGAGGGGGTTCCCCTGACACTGTACCTCTAGAAGGCCCTCAGTCTATTCTGCTGGACAAAATTGAGGGTGGGTTTGATGAATTAGAGAGACAAGGTGCCCGATCATCAATAATTGATCCTGAGTTGGACTGAAATGAGATTACTGCAGTGGAGGTATGGTCTGGAAGCACTCAACAGTGTTGATCGTGCTGAGCACCACATACACATGAAGAAGATACCCATATGCACCAAAGTAGTGACAGGGCAGCCTCTGAGTGTGGTCCAGAGGTGGTAATGAGTGTGGCTGTTGTTTACTAATGGTTTAACTTGTAAAATTAGAAATTCTTTCCGCCATATTCTGTCACACTCAGCAGAAAGGCCTTCTGCCATTTCTGCCTTTGCCGGCAATTGGCAGAATAAATTTCATTCTGCCCATGACCATACCCAGGTGCCCTCTGACTCTATCAGCCTCAGCCTAGATTCTATGTTTCAGTAGGTACATCATTACACAAGGCAAATTCTGCTTTGGGACTGGCTTAGTCATCATGCCGACTGCCTTGCCCTGCAGGCAGCGCCTGGTCACCTGTATAGTTCTGCATAGCTCAGCTGCCACAGCTAAGCTGGGGCTGAGGCCCAGCCGTTCACATTGGATGTCATGCAGCATAAGAGCTGTAGGAAGGTTTTTATTAAGAACACTCGCATTGCAAGGTGATGAATCATTGCCCAACACCACAATTCACAAGTCGCTGGCCATCCTGGGAAGTGAAAGACCCTTGTGCCCATCTCATGGAATTACTGGTGGCCTCATATGTCACGGTACATCGGTGTACTACAATGTGCACACACAAAGGCACTAAGGCAGCTAGCTGCCCTTGGCAAACTCCATCCGCTCCCTGTCCCTGAAGCTTTCTAGGACATGATCAGTGTGGACTTCATCATGGAGTTGCCTGATGAGCATGGGTACGATGCTGTGATGAACATGGTGGATTCAGTGTCAAAATGGGCCCACTTATCCCCACCAACACCACAATCACTGCAGCTGGTGCGGCACAACTCTTCCTGCACAACATCCCACGAGATAAAAAGTGGGACCAGAAAGCAAGTCTCTAAAGCCTGTAGTGATACAGGCCTTCAACACCTCAGCCTATTAATTCCATGATTCACACTATTACCATAGCATGTGTCCCCTTTATGGCTTTTACGGTAGCCATGCAAGGTGAGGTTCAGACAGACAATATAGCTGAAATATACAACTAACAGTCAAACAACATACTAATTAGACATTATGCATTATGGCCCATTTACTCTGCAGGCTGACAAAGGGATAATTCTAACGGCCAACCCCCCTGGGGAAAAACAACCCGGTTATTTTGTGTTTGCTTATCTGGCAACCCGGGATGCAGATATCGGGAAACTTAAACTTCATACCTCAGGGCCACCCTTGCCCGGGTAGAGTGCATAGTGGTTAGTCAGGGAACAACCGACGGGGCGGGGGTTGGCCGTTTGAATCATCCTTCTCAAAAGGTCTACTAGCTTTCTACGTTTCTCATGGTGGCGTCTGCGTCGGCCCTGTCCTAGAAGGCTCCTTTAGGTCTCATCACTGAAATTGTGAGTAGTGAATGATAATACCGATAAATACTGATCCATGTCGCCTCATTATTTAACTGTGCGACGGCCGATAAAGACGGCGAGGCTGAAACAAGTGCCACTTTGAAAGCCTGATTCTTCGAAGATCGGTTATCATATATACGACTGATGCACAGTACGTACACACCTAGGATTTTAGCAAGAGTTATATACAGCCAACGAATCAGCTAGAAATATTCACCTAATCACTGTTGCGGCGCTACGGGTGGCGCCATCGTGTTCTGTTTTTTGTCATAGTTACAAGCCACCCTGTATCATTGAGTAAAGATGGGCTGGCATCGCCTGAGAAAGCAACACCCATTCTAGATCTTGTCTTTAATATTGTCCCTGGTATATTGGTTCTCTGCTACTTTTAACTGGAGACATGGACTGCGCTACAATAACGGTAGATGCAGTAACGGTAGATGATTAGGCTTTACAACAGAAGTTTGAGGGGTGTTACAGAATGAGCGTGAATGTCATGAAAAATAACTTGTCCGTTGCAGACCCTTGCCTGGGATTAAGCTGGGTGGCGGCACATCCGTTTCGCCTGTAGAGGAGGCCTTGAAGCTGTTGTCAGACAGGCCTTGAAACTCGAACCATTGCTGGGTCCATGACATACCTGTTCGCGAGTAGTTTCTGATAGCACTGACATAACTCCGGAAGGTTCAGGCCATAACCCCAGGCTCAAGACCTGGGGGTCCGAAAGGACGGCGCTAGTGGAAGGAGCCTCGATATTTTCTGTGACGTGTAAAGACCGTCGAGCGTTCAAGTTTGCAAGCAGCGTGTTGGAATAGCTGGGGGCACCGTCAGTCCTCTGATCGTCCACATGCCCGAGAATTGCAAACAAGGTACGAACAGCTTGCTTAACATGAAAAACCTGAGGGTATTTGAGTCATGAGGATGGCCTGTTAAATGGATCCGGTACGTACGCCAAGTCATGTAAGTTATTAGCTCTGAACGTAAGAAACAGGATGAGGTCGACGCCTGCGCAGACGGCGGTGAGTGTGCCTGATTGGACTGAAATATTGATAAGACGGGTGACAAGTGCATCCGCAGTTTGAAGTGATGATTTTGGTTTCATCCTGACGAGCTGTGTCGGGACGGATGGTTCAAAAGCATCACTGGGAAGAAGGGAAGATGCGCACGAAATATACCATACTAGTCGCAATGACGACATCGCATGCTACGCTACTGGAAAGCCACAGCTCCAGGAGAAATGCTCATTACAAACATCACAGCATAGGGGTTGCCAAAACTTACTGCAAATGCCCTGAATTTTGGCAGGAGTTGCGAATCGTCAGGCTGTGAAACCCAAACCTGGAAGCACATCATTAGGAGACCAAGTGAAAGCGAAACTGGCCAACCTGAACCGCTCCTTCGAATGCACTGGCGCATTGTGTAAGTGAAATCTATTAATTATTAGAAAACGTCCAGAACGAAAGGCGGCTTGTACCCGTGTCCACGTACCGCAACGATTATAGATGTGACGGCGACAGATTTGCCTATCATCCACGCGCGATGAGCGAAGAATAGCTGGACTATGGAGGAAACTTCGCGGAAACTTGGTCACCGTGCATGCCAGATGGACATGCGGCAAGTATACACACTTATTCCGGTCAGGATTACGGCCAAACAGAGACTCCAGGGTGTTGTGAGCAATACGTCAGTATCACCCCAGCCAGAGACCAACATGGTCCAAGTGTTATACGCGCAGACGGCGGTCTTAAGAGTGTCAAGTCCGAAGAGTATGGCCACTAGGAAATTCTGAGGATAGGAATACGACTTTGCGATGTTACGCACCTAGCCACTTGACATGATACCGGTCGTGTGGGAACCAGAGAAAGTAGAGGTCTAAAAACAGGTGGATATGGCTGGAAAATGTCGATCATGGTTACTCACAGGTCTGAAGCCCCAGTATTCCAAAGAGACCCCACTCAAAGAGATTTCCCAACAGCTATAAACGTAGTTGAAGGAAGTTACGCGATATGGGTGACATTCGCTCACTATTGGTCCAAGACTAGAGAAACATAGGCAGCGTTGATACAAGTAGAAACATGAATGTTCGAAGATACCCACATTACAGTGTATTCCAAGGTGGAAGCCGACGCCACAGGGGGATCCATAGCAGCCATGGTTCTTACTGCATGACCACGTCAGTACTTCAAGGCCTCCATAGGGCCGTTCAGGTCGGAAAACGAGTCAGGGCCTGCAAAACACCGGTAAGCTTATAATGCGGCGGGCAGTAAAGTATTGTATTGCTCGCACTGCGGCACTAATTCCAGTAATTAGGTTTCGATGCAAGGACTGGCTTGATTTGTCCATAAGGCAGTCATTTGTCAACCGACGGAAAGGACGACGACAGAATCTGCCTTCCACGCCGCTAATCATGCCCAGATCTCAGGGTCGATAATATAGCCATTCACGCGATTGAACTGCATCACTCACGTGATGGTGATGGTTTCCTATCATCACCATATTAGCACCATAAGTGCGACCCTCTGACTCCATCAGCCTCGGCCTAGATAATATCGGTAAGGCTGCCATTCCAAAACCGGCCATGTCTCACGTCAGACCACATCGGCACGGCAAACAACCATCCGGGCACCTCATTGTAAGACCGGGGTGCAAAGTCCATCAACGCATTGATGTAGAAACATTCCCCGACTCTCCCCGAACGAGAGGGGAGGGTCTCCTCGAACGCAAATTTGCATGAGTCCACTAATGCGGATCTATTTGTATTAATTTTATTCGTTGACTTATCCTATTGGTATACTGAAGTCTTGCTCCCACTACGACGGTGCGTACACGTTGGCGGGATTTACGATTGTAGCCGTAAATTTCCACGGCTATGCTGGATCGAGGATCCTGGATAGGTGATCTCTTTGCGCCACAAATGATGGCCCTAGCTGAAGGCCTCAGATCCAAGCTACCAAACTGTTAATGGTAACAAAGCCTAGGCTCAGGCGACAGTATAATGGGAAAAGGTATTGTATACATACTTAGACAGGATGGTGCGTAATGCTTCACAATTAGGACACGGTAATTCACTGGGATCCTAACGTATCAGCAGCATCTGCCCACAAATCCTTCTGGCCCCAACCGCCAGACACAGCAGCAACGATTATCCAACAGGCTGTCTCCCCCATACACGGGACCTTTAAGCACTAATATGAGCGACGTGACGCCAGACATAAACAACATCTCACCGTAGATGATATTTGCGGACTTGCTTCTTGAAGCGACCTTTCCTCTCTGATCAACTTCACACACTCTCTTGCCAGGTTTCTTAAAACACTGATCTCTTTGCTGGTCAGCTGTCCATCCAGGCATGACAGCAAGGCAAATATCCAGCGACCATGACCGGGTGTGAGATCATAAAGGCGCTTGCCGTTGCCCGGAGAATCAGGGTGATATGGTGGTGACGGGGGAGGCGGGGGGAGAAACGAACGGTCAAAATGACCCTGAATCCATTGCGAAAAGAATTTGAGCAGGTGAAGGATGGTTTTCTGTGTGAAATTCGTATGCGTCATAACGTGAGAAGAGGTAAGCGTAAGCGTACCTGGTCAACGAGAGATAGAATATGTGAGGTTGGTTCTCGTGGACCGAGGCCATCACCGGAAATCGCAAGGGTATCGTTGACAGCTGTCGGGGAACTGTGACTGTCCCGAAGGGTTGGGAGAACAAATCCCTCAGCTTCCTCCTTGACGCTGCCGTCAGGAATGGGGGATTCTTTGTTCCAAATTTCACCATCCTCGCCCTCATCTTCAACTTTGACGAGATCAGTATTCATATCATCGCCATATGAAAGTCCGACGACGCCGTCCTCGTCTACCTGATCCCAGCTCAAGTGTTCTTCGTAAACCACACAGCCACGCATCTTCACTCCCTGCGGCAAAGCCTCGTCATAAATCGCCGTCTCCCGCTTCTGCTTTCCCCATTTCTCTCTTTTAATGGAATGGAATGGTGAGCTGTCAACATTCTCCCACTCAACGTCACCCCGGAAGAAAGCCCACCATCTATCACGGTCACGCATCTGGGGCAATTTACAGGCACCAGAAGCTAACGGCAGGGAGGTATGAATCGTGGGCTGCCGCATGTTCTAGTGTAACGCTAGATAAGAGGACAGGATACACAGAAGGCAAGACTTACCGCCCGTAAGTTTCGAAAGCGCTCCTCGAAGCATGCTCGCCATTCTTGCGAAGGAATACTGTTCATAGATGTGCTACTCGTGCATTCTGCGTTCATATCAGAGCCATGCTGATTTTCTTCTGGGACTGCGTAAGGATTAGACACTCTGGTGACTAGAGGTAACTGTCGTCCCTCCCTCCTGTGAAAGAAAGTAAAGGACACTGAGTCCCATGAATAACGACGTACGATAGATAAAAATAGACCTCATTGGATAACACTCACCTCACTGTAAACAAGTACTCCATTCCATCCTGTGGAACAGCCTCGAAAGAGTCGGGGAGGTTTGCCACGGGGAGGACCGATGTTCCAAATTTATGGGGCTCAGATTCATCATCAAAAAATCCCCAATTGTCATAGTAATCCTCGTTGTCTTCATCCGCATCTCTCTTGCGTTTCGAGCTGGAGGAAGCCATGAGACACCGTCACATGACTGAAGGTGACACCGTGACTGTCGCACCTATTATGTAATTTGCGGCCACGGATGATTTTGCACTATAGCAAGTTTTCACCTTCGGCGACAGTGCCAAGGTTGTCTCCCACAGTTTATCAATCCAAGTCTCCGCACAATCCTCGATTTCAAGCCTGCAAGCCTGAGGAACACTAGGAGCCTAATGGAAACCCATGTGGACGTCAAACGAATGATAGGTGTGATGATGGAATAAGTATTATAATCAGAGCTCTTAAATCTGTAAATTCCCTTGCCTCTAACTAGTAATGATTTTGGCGGAGTCTGAACGACAAGACTCGGCTTGAACCGAGGCTTCCTCTCCCACTCTTCCACAGTTCACTATGCTACCCACCACTCCGAACAAAAAGGCTCTTACAGACGACAAGAGGTGTGGTATTGACGCGTCCAACACGTACCGCGATCGCGTGTAAGTCGCTGCTTCCGCCGTACGTCGCGTAAACAGCTAACGCTACCTATCTAGGATCCCAGAAGAACTCAACGTCGCTCTTCAGAATCTTGGGTCTCGCGTACGGAAGAGTGAGCTGTTTGAATATATCAAAAACATATGAGACGCGTTTGACACGCTTTTAGGCGTGACAGAGGGCTATAATACTCAGCATCTCGCGACCTTTACCGTCCCCACTACACCTTACTCTTCACCCGCCAAACTTCCTAGCACAGCAAACACGCCCACTCCCATCTTTCGATCTGCTAATGACGTTTTCAATTCCGTCTTTCTACCTGGAAGCCTCAACGTTCCACTCACCCCATCTCCCAAGAAGCGTCGACGCGCAGAAGAACTCAATGATGACGATTCACATAGCGACATGGAGATGGGGGCTGAATCCGAGGTCGAAGATGAACAAGTCATGACGGTCCTAGGACCTGATGTGAACTCAAATATGCCCAGTATGCCTAGGAAGATCAAGCCACTCCGACAGAGCGTTGCCCGAAATCATTCACTTCTCGATCCTTTCGCATTCGCATCAGAAGATGTCACACACTGTACCTCCTCACGAGATGTTGTGCTGAGCGGCGGCGTGGAGATGGACTTCTCCGAAGAGCTTGCTGACCGATGATTCTGTGACATATCTGATCCCTGTGTTCTCTGTAGTCCTAGGTGAGTCAAAAATATTGTGGTCCATTTTTGCTAGGCAAATTTATTGATTTTCTCTACGTCCTACAGCTTGACCTGTACCTCTTGACTTACTGATGTATTCGTTCTCTCTCACTCTGCTTTGGTCTAAGAACCCGGCATTATAACAAACTCCCCCATTAATTCCGATGCTCCCCATTGAGTACGCATCTCTTGTTTTCATCCGAAGTAGCACATCATGGACAAGAGATGCGTTACATCACAGCACCAAAATGGAAGATTGAGTAGCGGTATGATCGATCGATCGGTGGCGGGATGGTGACCAGAGTTAAAACGTTAAATTCCAAAAGTACATCAAAATAGAAATCGCAGAGAAAGAAGAAAAACCTTGAGTTACTTGTACAACCCCCCACCTAACCTCAATTATCATTGGTATTCGGGTCTTAACTTCAGTAAACTATTCTTAACCATCGCGACCTTCTTCACCATCGCCGTAAACGCCCTTTTGGTCTCCTCTTCTTTCAGGTAAGGCTGGAATTTCTGGATACAGTCTTTTGTCGTCACCTCCGCCTTTTCTCTCAAGAACGCAATTATCATGGACTCCTCGAGTGGGCGTTTAGCCTTCTTCCTGGGCTTCCCGCCATCCGCTGCACCCGATGGTGTAGGAGGATCGTCGAAGGCCTTGCGTTTGAGGCTCTGTGTGGGAAGAGGGGGGCCATCGGTGCTGGTCGCTGGCGTGGCCGGACGGCTTCCACTAGTGGTGCCAACATTTGCTGGAGGCACTGGACTGGCGGCACGACTTCCACCAGCGAGAGGACTAACCGCACGACTGTGACCACTGCCGCCCGAGATGGCCTTCTGCTTGGGCGCCTTTGGACTAGTTGCGCGTTTTGCAACGACTGCGTTCCCGAGGCCAGGCGAATTGGCACGTGAGGGCGGCGAGTGGGGCTGCGTCGAGGGCTTGGCTTTGGGTTTGGGAGGCCGTGGTGTCTGGGCGCCCGAGCCAGGACGTGCGGGTGTAGGTGTGGTAGTGCCGCTAGATGGCTGGGGCTGAGACTGGTTGATGACAGCCGGCTCATTGAGAGATGGCTGAGAAGGGATGTTTTCTTCTGGCTCTTCCTCCTCCTGTATAATGGTAAAAACCTAAAATCGTGACCGGGTGGAATAACTCACGGAAATGTAAGGGTCTTTGTCATCATCGTCACTATCATAGGCCTCGTTCTTTTCTGTCTTCTTCACCAGTTTTTTGAGAGCCTTCCCGGCGCCTGTAAGTTCCTCCTCCTCCTCCTCTTCATCTTCGTCAATGTGGCCATCGCGCAATTTATTCGCGGTTCGATACTCCCGTTTCAGGCGTTCCTGAAAAAAAAAAAAAAATTTTATTAGGACATTGTTGTGACCTGAAAGAGAAAATAAACCTGCCTCCATCTCCTTGGTCTCCTCGTCATCGCCGTCCATCTCCACGTTCTCCTCATCGTCCGCAAAGTCCGCCTCATACTCCATCTCGTCAATGTCACCATCTTCACCCATCTCCTTATCTCGCCGCCTCTTGTTCATTTTCTCCTCCTCGTCATCGTCTCCGAACAAATCGGCAGGCCCGTCATCCACTGTACGCAGTCCAATGCCCTCACCACTTGGCCCTGCTGAGCCAAGTCGGCGTTCAGAGTCTGCTTTAAGGGTGGCAAGCGTAGCGTCTGAAGGACCTCTTCCGTTGGCGGCCTTTCTACGCATCAGCCATCGCTCAGGGTCCTTGTTCTTTTGGGTTTTTGCGTACTGACAGAAAAGCGATAAACACTGGGCGTGTAACTTTTGCATAATGACTTACTTCGGCTTCTGCTTCCTCCAACGCCAAAATTCTGTAAGTGGGCCGCTTCTGAAACTTGTACCATCTGTGACAAGGCACGAACTGAAACTGGGGGCCCTTAGGGACGAGAAGTCCGTGCGTCAACGCTTTCTCGGGGTTTTCTATGTGTCCAACCCAAACCTGCCCATTATCTCCACTCTCCTCGAGGACCCACGGGTAGCGCTCTTCCCGCCTGAGCTGCTTCACTTCGTCTGGAACGAGAAAGACCTGCTTTGTCTTCTTCTTGAACATTTGTTTTCCCTTGCCTTTGCCCTTCGCAGCATCCTTGCCATTCTGCTTGCCCACGACCCCATTCCCCTGTGGGACTTTGCCATCAGGCCCAACCATAACCACCTTTCCATCAGGCCCAATGACGGGCTTTCCATCCGGTCCAACCATGGCCTTAAGCTCGATAGGAACCGCCTCATCCTGTGCGGCCTTGTTTGGAGGCCGATAGTCCTTGCGGTTAAGTTTGACAGGTGCGTTCCACTTGTTGAGGTCTACCTCCTTCCCGCGCGAATCAAACTTCATGATGTCATACTTCCATCCGCCAAGAGACGAGGATATCACTTGGTAATCTGTGAAGGTGCCGGCGGGTGGCTTGGTATCCTCGTCTAGATCCGCCTCAGGCTTGGGAGGACGGGGGCGCGGCACACGAGGGCGAGGTTTGCGTTCTACAGCAGCAGAGAGTTCCTTCTTCACTGGTTTGTGAAACATGCTCGCCATGGCTTAAGATGATGCGGGGAGTCAGATGGTGGCGAAGATATTTATGTAACAAGCCTAGCTGACTTTGAAAACCGGTTGCGTAAGCCACTGCTTTGTTCCCAGCGCGTCCATTGTCCACACTTACGCTCCTGCCATGGCTAGGGTGATGCAGGGCCAGCGAATTGTCTAAACTACGAGGTGAGGAACGTATTAAATGCGTCGTTCTATGATTACTATGACGCGTCAAACATGCCGTTCCATGAACAACGCGCCCTGGCAAGCGTTGTATTCTTAAAGTATAGCTACATCACTACGTCCTTAGCCACTTTTGTATTAGTTGCCTATCATGGTGCAGGTATTACTGCAAACTGCCTGTTCGCAATTCAGGTGAGCATGCTTGACTTTGTGCACTGTTTTAGTTCTAACTCTGTCGACTCATGGCAGCAGTGGTCCTCGTTGCTTCCAAACCTCCAGCTCCCCGTTCTGCCCCTGGCGAGTCTACTACTCGGTTCTCCGTTGTCAGATGTCAGGACGCCGAGAGCCCTATGATAGACCTTGGACATCAAAAGTCTTTAGCGAATAACACTATCGCGCATGCCACCTCGATCATATGTCCATATGCCTCGATCTTCTGCTGGAGCGTGACCATGTTTTTCTAAATTATCCGGGTCCCAGTAGTTATCGAGTTTGTGGGATGACAACCTTCAACGGGCCTCAGTGGACGGAGAGCGGTATAAGCTTCGGAACAGGGATTATTCTTTCTGAGCATTCCATATATCCTTATTTGGGTTACAAGACACTCAAAACGGTCGTGCTCTCCTATGGTAGCGCGTCCGTCTCGCTGCAACTGGCAGCTCGCCGCGTTAGATCCTAAACCCCTGGAGCCCTGTATCGCGTGTTTGCCTGTTAATACAGCTGTTGGTGCAATATATATTATTCGCTATAGCTGTGCAACGGCGTTCCCGCGCCTGGTAAAATAATGACATTTGAGGGATGTAGTCCTTGTGTCAATGAAATCATAAAAGCTCACTCTTCCCTCCAGCGTAACATTTATCACCGACTCGCCAGGCGTTCGATATCTGCACACTCTGCCTCCCCTCGGACACAAAATACGGTAGCAGACCCCTTGTCCTGTGCGTCGGGTACTAAACACTTGATATCTTCCGGGTTGGGACACGGACAGGCGGAGGGCGTGTCAACGCAGTCCAATGTTTTCGGGCAAATATAACTCGAGCACTGAACTGTACGTGACAAGACAGAGTCAAAATGCATTTCTAATCCCAAGTAGGTACAGTTCGGATATTCACCAGCCTCTGATTGAGCTGCCCATGCATTCGCACCCGACCGCTGCTGTTGCTGAGCAGGGTGTCCTTGGAACATCTGTTCGAAGAAACCGAACTGGGCTGATACAAGGGGTAATATTGCCAGTACAAGTAGCGACAGTTGCATGGTGTTGGACTCTTGGAGGACGTAGCGGCGCTAAAGGAAATTTTATTACCTAACGAGCCGCAATTACGTAACTGGTCTCAACTTGAAACTTTCAAGCAAGGTCCAAGCCTCTTCAAGAAGGTTCTATTACACGTAGTTATCACATGTAATCCATAACCATTATGCCCATATCCAAGAGAAGAACCCAGAACGCTTCACCATGGGCTCCTCTGCTGCTAGGATAGAGCGTACTGCCCGGGCACCCTGGGTCGAATTACTTAGCATATTCCAATGGTGAATGCCTCCCAAGATTACTTACAGCAGGCGTAGTAGCAGATCTTTTCTGATCCGGCGTGGTCTCCCGCTCGTTTGCACCATTATCAGCGGCCTGAGTCGAAGGAATAGAATGCCTCAGACTCCAAGAAGCTATACCGAGGGAGTGGGGACTCACCTCTTGTGGAGCGGCGGAAGCGGTAGCATTTTTCTTGTTAGCACCCTTGCCTCCCTTATGGGTCTGGAAAGAATTGGGAGTTGGGACCAATATATAGTAAAGTTGGTAGGCGGGTAAGGGACTCACCTTTTTTGTAGCAGCAGGGGCAGCGGTGGAATTGGCAGCAGTGGTGGAACTTGCACTAGCGGTGGAGTTGGCACTAGCGGTGGAATTGTAAGCAGCGGTGGAGTTAGCAGTAGCGGTGGAGTTGGCAGTAGCGGTGGAATTGACAGCAGCGGTGGAGTTGGCACTAGCGGTGGAATTGGCACTAGCGGTGGAATTGGCAGCAGCAGTGGAATTGGCAGCAGCCGTGGCATTGGCGGCAGCAGCAGAGTCAACAGCGGTGGCATTGGCGGCAGCAGCAGCATTTTTGTTATTAGCACCCTTGCCTCCCTTGCCTCCCTTGTCGCCCTTGCCTCCCTTGTCTCCCTTGCCTCCCTTACCGGTCTTGAAAGAATTGGGGATTGGGATCAATATATAGTAAAGGTGGTGGGCGGGTTGAGGGACTCACCTTTTTTGCGGCAGCGGTGGAATTGGCAGCAGCGGCAGAGTCAACGGCGGTGGCATTGGCGGCAGCAGCATCATTCTTGTTATTAGCATCCTCGCCTCCCTTATCGGTCTGGAAAGAATTGGGAACAATATATAGAGTAAAGGTAGGTGAGGGACTCACCCTTTTTACGGCAGCAGCGGCAGCGGTGGAATTGGCAGCAGTGGCAGAGTCAACAGCGGTGGCATTGGCAGCATGCTTGTCATTAGCACCCTTGCCTCCCTTGCCTCCCTTGCCCCCCTTAGCGGTCTGGAAAGAATTGGGAATTGGTATCAATATATAGTAAAGGTGGTGAGCGGGTTGAGGGACTCACTTTTTTTGCGGCAGCGGTGGAATTTCCAGTAGCGGCAGAGTCAACGGCGGTGGCATTGGCGGCACCGGCATTCTTGTCATTAGCACCCTTGCCTCCCTTGCCCCCCTTGTCTCCCTTACCGGTCTGGAAAGAATTGAGAATTGGGCTCAATATATAGTCAAGGTGGTGGGCGGGTTGAGGGGCTCACCTTTTTTGCGGCAGCGGTGGAATTGGCCGCAGCGGCAGAGTCAACAGTGCTGGCATTGGCAGCAGCAGCAGGGGCAGCGGCGCTGGCATTGGCGGCAGCACCACCCTGCTTAACTACAACACAGTTTCCAAAGCCTGCGGTGGTCTTAAGTGCCATCATACAGAGGTTCCCCGCTTTACCGCCAGTGCACTTGGTTCCCGCTGGAAGCTGAACGACCACTGGTACACGTGGATTATAATTTGGAATTAGTAGTGAGCGAGGGTGAACGTACGTGGCTGGGAGCCGACATTTGTAGGCCCAGCATCACCGTTTGTTGACACAGTGGCGGGGGTCAAGTTGTTACCCGTGCCATCGGCGCTGACCTGTGCGGTCACTTTGCGAGAGCCGTCCGCCCCTCTGACAATAATGTAAATACAATGTGGTCGCTCACTCGTCGAAAGAAATCTTACGCGTTGAAGTTGGTGGCAGTAAGGGCGACATTCCCTTGTGCATCGGCCGTGGCAGCTTGTGAGGTATCGATAGTTGTCGCCGGGTTAATTTTTCCACAAGGTTGTGCGGTAGATGGCCTCTGGACATTACCGCGGGCAGGTGTACCGCTGACGCCAAGCATCGGAGCAATGGCCGCTTATTGGAGTCAGCTCAGGTGCCCAACTAGCCAGCCATATGTCGAGTGGCTCACCATGAGCATGCCCCTGCAAAACAAGAGAGCATACAAAAAGTGAAGCGTAGACGGCCTTGGAGAACATCTTCGATTACTCTTGCAGGCGATGGGGTGAACAGAGTTGGAAGGGTTGAATGAATGAGATAACAGACGGTGAATGAGCCTGCCTGGAGACTGTTGGCGAATAGTCCTGCTAAACGTCACAGAGAAAGGAGATGAAGAAGGGAGAGAAAGAAACTAGAGGCACCCGATCTTATATAAAGCGTTGGCTGCAATTACGGCTGCGCATAGTCCCAATTATGAGGCCAATTGATTGTGTGGTGTACCGCGGCAACGCCATAGCCAAATTTGAGGTAAAATTAGAAGCACGAGTTCCACAATAAGAAGTTCATGAGACGCAACGCCAGGAAGGGAGAATTCATATACATCATTATTAACAAGGGCAACAATAGGGATCCGGAAAGGCGACGGGATATGCCGATAGCGACCGTTCACCAATATGAGAATTATCAGACAAATCAGCTGAGGGGCAGCTGGCTCTCGGTACGACACGTCGTCAGGAAAATGGTCGCCGAGACTGATGACGCATCTGCCCGTGTCTGACTGTAGTCTCCAGGGAGTATCACCACGTCTTGTTTTGGCTTTGTGGGATCAGAGCTCGTGTGGTCGTAATCGCAACACATCATAAGGTGGGACGGTACCGCCAATGAGTGAACCTTTGGCGGTGTTGTCATGGAAGTGACTTCATCGTTCACCAAGTTCGTTACTGATGTTGGCGCGAGAACCGGGTGTCCGTGAGAGCGCTCGCTGCGGTCGCTTTGATATTCGGACATCAAAGTGGAGCATAATATGTACTCACAGCAACTAGGTACGCCTACCTTAAACGTACTTAGCGTAACTGTTGGTCTGTTAGTACATATTGATTGGTTTCGGCGAATATTAGTCCATTTGCTCTGTCATGATCAAGCGGGGGTCCACCCCAAATATGCATGGGTACGTTACTATACATATAATCGAAATATAAACGGGGGATGTCCCCTTCGATCTACCCAGGGCACTAGAGCCACGTCCTCTAGCCGTGAATGATAATTTTTTTCTACGCGCTGCAACTCGAACTCCTCATGAGAGGTCTATCAGGAGACGTGAAGTCTCTCGATCGACTTCTCATGAGGAGTTCGAGTTACGGGTATGGTGTCCTCACAGACATGTCCGAGTTTCGGCTCGCGTACTAAGCTGATCAAGGGCAGTAATGAACACCCACCCTGCTCACTGCAAACGAACCGGAACACACACGTTTCCTCGCTTTCCTCTCTGACTGGGTTGGTTGCCGGTATCTGGCTTGACGAGAAGATCGTCAGATTGTTCTGGGAATGCGCCTCTGGAAAGCAAAGTCGGCGGATGAGTGTTTGGAAGAAGAAAATCATACTTGGCCTAGGATGAAGACATGTGTGACATTTATCAAGCGTTCGCACCGCCTCCCACAACGAGCAAAGTGCTACGTGGATTGACGTCTTTAGTAATTCGGATGAAATGTGGAAATGTGGCTCTCAGCGCCTACCAGAGCCGTGCCACTTGATCGCCAGTGGCGTCACGTCTACTACGAGCGCGAAGTACATGCATGATATCCTTCCCCTTGGCTAACATCACGAATTAGGACTAAAGTGTTGTCCATGTCAAGGAATCCACACTGTCATCTTTTTTTGGCGCGACTCGGACTATGGAGTTGGGCTGGACTCAGTCGAGTCGGAACTTGAGTTCCGCCACAATATTGTGACTGTTCTTCAGAACCTAAAATTATACTCTAGGTCCTAAAGAGTTATGCGACGGTATGTTGTGTCATTTTACAGCGTTGCTCTCTGAATGTGTATCTGTTCGTGAAATAGCTTGAAGCTACTAGTAAGTAAGGTGCCAACGAGGGCCTCATTGTGCGTCCCCCGCAACTACAGAGCACCCAAAAGCGGGAGTGTGGCTGGCATAGAACACTTCGACTCGGAACCTGGACACTTCTAGAGACGTCCTGGTGAAATTACTTGTCTTGGGTGCAGTGGAACTGAATCAATTTTAGCATCATTATCCATACTTACTTCCTATTGATTTACAGCACTTCAGGCTGCTTCTATACAGCTGCTGAGACCTTTTTCTTTTTCTTTCCATTTCTTTCCATTTTTTTTTTGCTTCTTAGCGGTCCCACAAGCGATTGTGGGACCAACCCCCTTGTTTCTTTGCGTAGTTTGAGCCTAGTCGTTCCTCACGACGACAGCCATTTCGCAAACAACCAAGTTGGGGTTCGTATTCAGCCCAGGTATTGCACGTTTATGTACAATTACTATATGTTGATTGGTTTCGGCGAACATTAGTCCACGTATGTTGCAAGCTAGTTGAAGGTATCCAAATCAGCTACTTGCATTCGCGACCGATGACTGTCAATCATGCAGTGTCCGCTCACTGATGGTCAACAAAACTAGGGCAATAGGTGGAATATTGTCAAGATGCCAGTCTCCCTGAGCCTTGAGATAACTGTGTCCACCAGTTACGTCGGAAGCTGATGATGCCTGAAGGTGAGGAAGATTGAAGATGCTGATGCTTGGTCGTGTCACAGCCTCACAGCCCAAGGGCGAGTAGTTCAAGTTATACTGAGATATCTTTACGACTGTCCAACTCTCCTCCTTGCTCATCGGGGTAGCAATCACCTAGATAAACGCTGTGTGCAGAACACTCGGGTGTCACTGGGAGTCTTACCATGAGTTGTTGTTAGAGCAAACTGTAAGCTGTATAGCCACATCGGTGATGTTTCCAAACTATAGTGCTGTTGTACGGTACCGGGCTTTCATTCCATTCACCGCATGCCCGCTGAATTATTATGTTCGGAACTTCGAGTCCATCTCCGAGTACCACGCGAGAAGGTTTTTCAACGCTTCAACTTTCAAGCTTCAAGGGTTGCGTCCGGAACCTGTACTATTAGTGTTCCTCGATCACCGGCGACCGCAGGATTTTAGCATCCCTGCCTCCCGATGCACGGGAGTGGGCAATAAATTTTCAGTGCCATTATATTGCCGTCCATATCCGCCGGTTACTATACCTTGTTTCTGACCGGTTATCAACAACATGCACACTCCGGGTCGATGTGGTTGCGCTGCTGTTCCTGTAATTATGTAAGACTTGTTGTGGTTATATAGTTAGTACGCGAGTGACAAGAAAGACGCTTGGTCAAAGATGTACGACCCGCTTCAAGGCTATAATGCTGTGAAATTAATTGGGTAACGCCTCACGTTGCTTGCTGCTTCACAGAGGCAATGCCGCGATTACAATCTCTGAGTTCGAGTGCATCAATATTAAAGAGCGGTCCATGGCAATGAGTCTCCTCCTCCACTAGCATCTTTTTTGGCGGGCGTTGGCTGGATCGAGTTGGGCTGGGAGTCGAGCGAGTCGGAACGGTTCACGTTCGCCACAGTATTGCGACTGTTCGTCAAACCCCACAATTGTATTCTAGGTCATAGAGAGTTATGCCACGGTATGCTATGTCTTTTTGGTCGCGGAATGCATATCTGAAATAGCTTGAAGCTACTAGTAAGTAAGGTGCCAACGAACATTGTGCGTCCCCCGCAACTACAAAGGACCCAAAAGCGGGAGTATGGCTGGTATAGAACACTTCGACTCGGAACCTGGGCACTGCCAGTGACATCCTGGTGAAATTACTTGTCTCGGGTGCAGTGGAACTGAATCAATTTTAGAATCAATTATCCAGGCTTACTTCCTATTGATTTACAGCACTTCAGGCTGCTTCTATACAGCTGCTGACCCCAACTGTGCGTTGATGGATCAGTCATGGTGGAAAATAATGACAGGAATGCGCTCGAACCACTTGCAGGTCAGTACTCAAGTCGAGGGCTCCCAGCAAGCCACGGTCTGACCTCGTGGAACATTTTTGACCAGACGTTGCTGTCAGGCATCTTATTTCAGTGCACGGACCATGCATGTGATTTATTATATACCTGTTGCTGACTCTCCAACTTGAAAGGCATAAAACCCGGGCTAGATTCGTGATAATTTCCCGCTGCAGCTGGGAGGCACTTAGGTACTCCCCAGGTCTGACAATGTCGTCTCATGGATGAAACCAAAATCTAAGGTTGCCCCGGGCGTGACCGGGGGGAGCAGGACGCGATCGCAGGCTCCATGTCGGCGTCGGTTCTGGGTCACCGGTCTCGTCGCTGGGAGCTGCGCCCATCCAGCTTCGGTCTTTCGCTCGACGGTCCTGTCGTTGCTCCCAAACACTTTCCCGCTCTCCTCAGCGTACTGACCTTTGCTCCCTTTTCATGCAGGATCTTTCCGAGTCGACTCGGATATGGACGACGCGGAGGAAGGTAACGTATTCGACCCGGCCGCGTCGAACTCTATAGCGTATACATTTCTAACAGTTTTTTTTTTTTTTTTTTTTTTTTGCTTCTTAGCGGTCCCACAAGCGATTGTGGGACCAACCCCGTTGTTTCTTTGCGTAGTTTAAGCCTAGTCGTTCCTCACGACGACAACCATTTCGCAAACAACCAAGTTGGGGTTCGTATTCAGCGGTATTGCACGTTTATGTACAGTTACTATATATTGATTGGTTTCGGCGAATATTAGTCCACGTATGTTGCAAGCTAATTGAAGATATCAAATTAGCTACCTGCAATCGGGACCGGAGACTGTCAACGAAAGTATGATAATCTATGCCACTGTCGGAGGCATATACATCCTGCCGGTGTCCGCTGGTAACTGGTTGGGCAAGAGGCTCATCCGTAGATGTTTCTTGATCTCCTGGCCTCTGTCACCAAAGTATCGCTGTGTCAGGAAGCTCCATTCCAGATTGCCGGATATCCAGCTTTCCAGGCCGCGTGTGTACGCCGCAACCTGCCTATCTATCTCTGGGCCGTACGAGGGGAGCCTGGACTTGTACTCGCAATAGCCTTTAATGGCTTCAATGCACATATTCCCAGCGTGGTCGAAGGCACCCTGAACGTCCAAGTCGCGATTCCGCATGATTACGGTGATGATGTTGTGCGTATCACCACGAGACTGTTCGACGTTGTATGAATATATGTCCTGAATATATATCAAGTAAGTTCCTGTCTATGCACAGTAGAATTGACACCAACATTTGACCAGCTGATATAGTCGTTAGCGCAATCTTTCATTGCCTCTAGAATGGGGTTCTCTATAACATCGTCAGGAAGGTCTATGTCCTGAGAATATTCAATGAGGTCGAAACAGGGCTTGCAAGCGCTGCTCAGTCGACGGCTTCTGACGTAGTTTTCCAGGGAGAGGTTCTCCTGGGAGGAGCGTTCCTTGGCCTGTCGGTCGGCGGCAACAAGGTAGAGCTCTAAACTACTGGCAAACCGTGTTTGACATCCTGACCCTGCGTTGGAGATGAAGCGAGTGCAAAAGCTATGCATAAGTTGCAGTGAGTCGCGTGCCCGATATGACCATAAAGATACTCACTCTCGCATCAGCCTACTAAGGTCGGGCTCTTCATCAGGCTGTTCCTTTCCTCCTGTGTGAGTAGGTCGATAGAACTCGGGAAATGTCATGGCGTTCATGACGAGGTCGGCGAGAATTTCAGTGTCCTTGGTCGTCATCGCGTCCGACAAATCGTCGATGAGCCAGGAGGCAATCAAGTAATCGCAAATAACTCGGAAACGTTGGTCGTCGCATTCGTTGTAGCAGTATGCAGCCAACTTTCCGTTCTTCAGTTCAGCTATGTGACGACGCATGTCGGCAGAGAACACACGACATCCATCTTCGAACCACTTCTCTGAAGCAGCGGCGACGGCATCTCCGTTTTTATGACTGACGGGTTTGAATGGGCAGTGAGATATGAGGTCGGGAAGCCGCACCATGGCTGCATCTGAGGGAGAATAGGAACTCATGGAGTGAGGGCGAAACTGACGACATAGGACCTGCCTGGTCACCTAAATTTTATACTTCGCTCCTTGATGAGAGACGCCTTCGCAAGGGGGTGAGTGACGCGATATTACCAGTAATCCTATATTGAATGAGAGCGCTTTCTAATTATGTGGACTCACACTGCCACTCCAAAGATGATACAAGACTTCGACACATATTGCTATGTTGCCAAGTTTTTTGCCACGAACGTACGGCGTTATAAGGGTCTCAGCTGTCTTGAGCGATACAGTTGTATTGTTCTTTCTAATGTGCCACCCGGTGGAGAGCGGAAGTTACAAAGTAGCTCTTGCCGAGTTTCGAAACTTAGTAAAGAAAGCAGGGTTAGAAGACGTCTACCCCTGGTGGCTAAATTTCAGTTAGCGAAGATCGGTAGACAGGAAAGTCACTCTCATACCAGCTCTAGTGTAGTAGACATACACATTATCAAGTTTCATACTGCCCAGGGGCATGAGTATATTTCTCAGGCACTTTGTTAAACATCTTGAATATCTGTGATTGATTTGCAATGCGAGAAAAATGCGTGAGCGCCAGGTCAATCACATGCTAACTTGCGGCAATTCGATGTGTAGGAAAATGGCTTACCATTCCTGCCAATATTGCTCACGCGCTCCGACAAAAGTCTAACCACAGTAGGCGATGACCGGGGGAACAACAATAAGTAAGTCAATACAGAAGCTTCTGAACATTTCCCACCATCATTGCAGCAGCTATAGCATTATACCGGGATACCTTTACGACTAGTCGAACTCTCATCGGGGTAGCAATCACCTAGATAAACGCTGTGCGCAGAACACTCCGGTGCCACTGGGAGTCTTACCATGAACTGTTGTTCAACCTTGGATAAATCGCAGCGCGATTGCCTTTCGCACGGTATCTTGCCAGTTTAGGAAATCTATTTATTTAGTGCATCCCGGGGATGTTCCAAACTATAGTGCTGTTGTACGGCACCGGGCTTTCATTGCATGCCTGCTGAGTTATTACACCAGCTCCGACTCAAGTAGCAAACTCCGTGTACCGGCTTATGCCCATCCATACCCGGTTCTTCAACAATTCAATTTCAAGCTTCAAGGAACCTACCCTTTGAAGTTAATTTTAGCACCCTGGATGCACGGGAGTGGGCACCTTATATTGCCATCCATACCCACTGGTTATACCTACGTAGGATCGGCTGCCAATGTCATACACCGGCGGTCGATGTGGTGTCGCTACCGTCCTGTAAGACTGTTGAAATATCTGTCGTGGTTACTTATATAATTAGTACCGTGAGTGACAAGAAAGACGCTTGGTGAAATATGTACGACCCGCTTCAAGGCGATAATGCTGTGAAATTAATTAGGTAACTCCTCACTCACAGAGGCAATGCCGTGATTGATTACAATCTCTGAGTTCGAGTGCGTAAATCCGGCTAAGCCGAGTGCTGCACAGCGCGGGTTGACGCCACAACGTCGTCACACATCTTTGTGACCATGAAATCCAAATTTCGACCGTGTATCGACCTCCACGATGGAGCCGTAAAACAAATAGTGGGCGGATCACTTTCTGAACGAGATCCATCCATACTAAAGACAAACTTTGTTTCAAGGTCTGTCATTCCATGTGGTCCTCAGGTCCTGAGCGTCATTTATCTCTGATCTTTCGTCAAGTGACTCTCCCGCGAAATTCGCTCGACTGTATAAAGAACACCGGCTAACAGGCGGTCATATAATCAAACTTGGTCCTGGCAATGACGAAGCTGCCAAAGCCGCACTCACCGCATGGCCCGGTTAGTCCTTTTTCTTCTTCTCCAGGCAATAACTCGTGCATATTGAACTGGGGGTGTACAGGCGGTCTTCAGTTAGGGGGAGGTATCACGGACAAGAATGCAGTAGAGTGGCTTACTGCTGGCGCGGAAAAAGTAACCCAGTCTACCATCGCTTAGCGGCCTGGTTAACGCGACGACGCTTACAGATTATCGTGACCTCTTTCCTCTTTCCTTCATCTCGGTTTTCTTTAGAGAGACTACAACACATATCTTCACTTGTGGGGAAGGCACATCTTGTCGTTGACGTCAGGTAGATGTTATTCACATGATGCTACGAGCCGATTCGACGACATTGATGCTTTTCAAATAGCTGTCGCCGGAAACATGATGGTTGGTACGTTGCCATGAACAAGTGGCAAGACATCACAGATATGCAGGTCAACAAAGGTAGGGGCAAGGTTGTTTTGTACAACAAATTGGGTGACATCCCACTTTGCCATTTACAGAATCACTTGATTTGTTGTCACAATACTGCAGGTATGCTTGCCCTTGCAACACTACGCTACTTTTAATTGATATCCCCCACCCCCACAGTGAATTTTTAATCCATGCCGCTGATGTCGAAGGACTTTGTCAAGGCATCGACGAGGAACTAGTCCAAAGTAGGCCCTGCGTTTGTCCGTAGTAGCCACTCTAACCTGACCTTCCCCAGAACTAGGGGAGTGGGTCCACATTCCAACGACGTATGCAGGCGGCGCAAAGGGTGCAGAAATTGATTTTCAACCTTACTTTGAGAATACGGCTAATGCTGTCCCCAGATATCTCAGATCTCGACCTCGTCGATCGATTGTCTGATGGACGTGTTGATTTGACATATGGAAGGTAAGTTGGTATATGATTGCACTGAACAGCATACAAATCACGAGTATAGTTCACTCGATATATTCGGAGGGACTTTGGTGAAATTCTCAGATCTCGTGGTGCGGAGTAAACAATCCTAGATATTATTCATGACGATTACTGTGTATTTTTCATAATGTGGACATTCGAGTACTTCTCACGCAATTGTGGGTCCCATTGCCGCTCTCGAGTTATAATTAGCGGTCCTCGCCGCGTCTCAAGAGTTTTGCACCAAACGCCATGCTCCTCGCACTTCGTCCTCTAAGGGGATGTGCCGTACCACAGGCACATAGGGCACTACATTCCTCCACTCTACGTCGGAATGGCCTCACTAATATGCTCGCGGACTCCTCCCCACCTGCCATACAAGTCCAGTCTATAACATCCGCAGGACAGATTGAGCTATCCAGTGGACTGCTCCTATCGGGACCATGCATCTTTCTTGGTGGAAAGGTGTTCCTTTGGGATGTTCCGCAGTCACAGCACGACCCCTGGGAGGGTTGGGGAACAGAGCAATTCGAGATTTTTGACGTGGTGGTGCCAAAGCCTGGTATTTTGCCCTGCTTAGCGTCGCAACACCGGGCGGTGTCTGACAATTTGCACCTGGTCGTATGCTACAGAGATCTTACTGCTGGGAACTGGACGACGTACTGCTCAATTGCCCCCGACCTTACGGACACATCTTCGACAACTGGGACTTCAGACAGACCTAATGGATACGGCAAGTGGCTTCACCTGATCCGGTCATAATCGCTCACACCAAATCTTTGGTCTCCAACCTTCTCTGGTAGCGAAATGCATGTTCAACTTATAATCTTCTTGCCGAGGAGGGTCGAAATGTGGCAGCTGCTCTCCTACCACTTTCTCCAATGCCATGGCGACGAGTTCCATCCTCATAGTGCTTTATGTGTCTTTCATGGTATTTCCTACAGCGGTCTTGCCAAGCAGAACCTTTGACAGCAATCAAAATCATCCCTTCACATCTCCTCCCTGAGCCATTCTAAGATATCCAGTCTCTCTCGTCGATTTTCGACAAGGTCCTCCCGTTCCATTCCTTCCAACGATGCATATTTTGCTCCCACGAGTGAGCTTCCAAATTCTTTACACCAAGTCTCGTCGATGCTGTTTGATGACACACCGCATGAAAGAATAATACCGTGTTTTGAACGAATATCAGCCGTCTAGAGACATGTCAAAGATCAATGTCTCGCTGTCTGACTTAGTGCTTGCGTACAATCTCGCCCCATGCGAATGAGCCGGTGAGCCTGTGAGTGAACTCGGGCGTTTGGCCATATTGCCAGTCCCATTGCTGCGGTAAAGTCATAGTTACACTTAATTAATTTCGCGGAAGACAAGTCACCTGCAGTTCAATTATGCCGGCTTTGATGTGATCTATGTCGCGTATTTCTGCCCCGTCGTGGACCATTTGCACCTGGTTAACGTTATGTGGTCAGGCATTAAGGCGCGGAACCGAAGATGGCTGGGGACCTCTGGGTTAATTTCATATTCTTCTGTAAAATTATCGATGACGGCTTCCATAAACCTGGCATGTGTTACATTCGACCTAAATTGTCGTAAATTGTGCACTGGGGATCGGACAGATGCAACCCCTTTCGTCACCATGGTATCCTGGATGGAGCGTCAGTGCTATGTAGAACGAGTACTGAGGACAAGCGTCAACTTTGGTGTTATGTAACAGGCTGCCAAGTCTTCCCAGCTCTGTGGAAATCAACATAGTCCCATGATGATACGCTCGTTTATTCACGATTTTGTAAGCTGATCCAGACACGTACTTCGAACCACGTATAAGCACTATAGCGTTGGAGGATTGGAATGGGGACTCATCTTGAAGCCACCAACGCATATGTCATTCCGCTCGTTGACGTCTGCATCTATCGAGAGAGAAACAAGAGCGCGCTGAATAATTCTTGCTGTATGATGTCGATTGAAGGCTGCGCGAGGCAGATGTATCGAAAAATTCGTGTTGCCCAGGTCCTTTGTCAGAGATGAGGTTTGATGAGCTGTGCGTGCAAAGGTTGAACACTTGCATGGTATACGGTGCCGCCTCCACTCCGTCTTCGGATGAAAGGCACGCCGAGAGCGCGTAGGGCGGGGAAGTTGATTTCTTTCCAAGGATTCTGTGCTTATCGTAGGAGATCTTGCGTGGTGGGAGGAGGAAGTGGTTGAACAGATACCTGGTTTCTACCGATGACAACACATGGCTCGTTTTTAAAGAGTAGGAGCAAAGGGCGGTCTGGCAGAGCCTTTCGAAACAACCTGAAAAGCATAGACATTTGCTACACATATCCAGAAGAACGGAAAGCTGCGGACCAGTCTTCCACCGCGAGGTTGAAGTGGGGCGACGTTGAAGTAGAAATATAGATAGAAGCCCTAGGCGAAACAGTCGAGTACGTCCTGACCCTCCGGAAAACGAAACGATGAAGCATATCCAAGGGTGCAGCAACCACCTTGACCACACAGACCACTATTATTTGACTGCAGCAGGTATCCTGGTTAGCGTACAGCCTGTGCAAACTAGCCCAGTGTGCAACGGAGCATGAAGATTCAGACAAATCTTGACGCGACTAAAAGTGGACACGTGACTGAAATATTCTACAATTGTGTATTTTCCATCTACTTCTGTATGGGCTTGTAAATGGGTTTCTCAATCTCGTGTACCTGTGGTTTTCCCTCCGGAGCATCTGTAATCATCTTACTCAAGCCCTGTGTATAAAGCTAAGGCAGTCTGATACATCTGTGTCATCAAACAAAAACGCACCAGCTTGTCAAAGACACACTTGTTGAGTGTTCGTTCAGGTTTCCGGCATCGATAGTATTCCTTTGCGAATCCAAAACATCATTAAAGCCAGCCAGGCATACAGGCAGTATACACGCACCTGGTTATTCTTCTCTAGGCAGCCCCAATGCGCGTCAAACTCATTCAAGCAGCTATCCCGTAGTTTGGATATACTTTGCCGATGCTCATTTCACTTCAGCAGCACGAATAGGATTAGAGAGACCTACAGGTCGGCCGCACATCGGGTCACCCGTCTCCCTTCCAGCAGACAGTGCGCAGGATCCCTATTTTCTGCCTTGCACAACATGAAATCCTCTGTTTTCAAAGATGAAGCATGTACCTACGCACAGGCCGATTTGCCTTAGGAACATTACGCACCATTGTACTCCTTACAGTGTCCGCCAATAAAAAAGGCCGCGCTCTTCAAGGGTGCGCTAGTAACACCAAGTTCTGTAACCGGGGGCACATGTTCCGGGAGTGGTGTTGGGTCCTTATAAGGGACTTTGGACTGCGCGGGATCGCGGTACGTCGACATGGGTATAGTATAACTTGTCCGGAGTTCGCCGCGCTCGGCTGTCTCCGTAACTCCGCGTACAACACCACAAAATGGTGAGTACAGTACTCAACAATTTCTCTTAGAGAGCAGCATATTAAGCCCGCTTTCTCAGCCTATAAAACAGCCTCCAAAAGTGTTCCAAATTCTGGCAAAAACACACAGGGCTACTGTTTTCCTCAACGCGCCACACCCCACCACTATCGCTGCTCTGAAGTCTCAGGCTCTTTCTGCACTCTCTCAATTCTCAGATATATACGGCGATGTCCCCAAAGTGACAACAATTGATGACTTCGAATTCTGTCGTGCAACCAGGCAGTATGGAAAAATTGTAGCATTTGATGTTCTGGAAACGATGTCAACTGTGCGAGAGACTTTAAGCAATTGGGAAGTGATTTATTTCAGGTTTAGGAATGAACATGGTTTGTCTTAATCAAAACCGAAACCTCGATTGTTCTTAATGAATGGATGATAATGCAGGTAAACTTCAAGACGTGCAAGTAGAACAACCTGTTGACGAAGACGACGAGCAACAAGACCCATTATCTCCTGCCGATGTGAAAGGGAAAAGAAAAGCTCCTCCAACATGATCCTAGTTCACATCGTGCACACAATACGCTCCCGCTACACTAGCTCGTATTTTCTTTGTCCTCGACAAGCTCCCCATCTCCGCGAAATTCATAGAGCAGAACAGACGGCAGCAAAGACTGGATGTATGGCTAGGGTGGCGTTGATGATTGGAAGTTCACCCCTTCTCATAAGTTCTCTTCTCTTGTAAGTCCCATACTCAGGAGGCCAGTAAGTTACTTCGGTGTATGATTGATCATAATCTACTTTCGGTATACCATACGCTACTAGTTTCAAAGCCTTCTGGTGCAACAGGATCAGTCTGTGGGCACAGCTCATGAGTGACCTTTGGCATACATTCTCCGCGACAGTCATAATGCACGAAAGCAAGACGGTGCGAAGTAAGTCAAAGCATTTTTGCTCACCCTTTGTCCCCGATGACTTCCTGTTAGCCTGCGGTCCCTCTCCATCATCATTTCGTCCCAGGCATCCACACCGTAGCGTGGGGGCTATTCAAAACGAAGAAGCCCCTCAAGATGGTTAAATTATGCTGAATTCGTGGCAAGAGTTACATACCTTCCCATCGTTCTGTGCCCGTTTAGATATATTCAGCAATGTTCCTGTAGCAGCAAACATTGTGGTCAGGAGTCCTGATGATAAGATCGGTACTTATAAGTATTGTCCATATAGACCTGTACAAATAGATCGGACGGACCGAAAGGTATCAAAGCCTCCCATGGCACTGGCATTGTGCAACAGAGAGTGGTCAACGTTTGCAGTAATTCCGCGTCACTCAGTCGGAGATCTAGTTAGCAATACTTGTTTTGCTTCGGGCCAGCGATGGGCACTACAGCGTTTATACTGGATACATGGGAATGTACTGTACACGTAATCGTAATGCGAATCATACCCATGAATATTGACGGACGGCTATGCAAAGTTGAGAAGAAAAAAAAAAAGCAACAAAACAAGTGGGACAATCAATGCCTCAAGTTCTAGACCACCATCAATATAGTCTCTAGTCTCACTTTCCACGCTCCCTCTTTGTCACATTCGTACGGCCCTGCCCTGAGAGTGGCTGTCTTGTCGCGGCCCGAGTAGCTCGAGTCTTTACCTGCCGATTCTTCAGGTCATCTTCGACAGGATCTGTCCAGTGCGGAGTCTCATACACAGCCACCTTTCTCCTTGCCTTGCTTGATGTGGCCGTGGTGTGACCAACCAACAAAGTGACCTCCTGGTGATGCATATTATCTGCAGCGACGCGCGACTGACCCTCACCAAGTTTGACTTTCCGCCTCTTCTTAACACTCTCCTCATCGCTGCTTTCTGGCTGGGCTCCATCTTCCTCTGTGGCCTTCAAGACAGGTTTTGTACGTGCTAAGGGCTTCTTCCTCGACGGACCTGTTCCCACCCCTTGCGAAGGCCCAGACGATGAAACAATGGGCAAGCGTTTCAGAGCAGTCGAGTTCGTGCGAATGGTGAACCCAAATTCGTCCGTCTCTACGCTTGGCGACCTTTCGCCGCGAGTACGTGCTGAGCGCCGCACTGTTCCCGTAGGCACAACGATTTTACGTGTTCTTCCCGTAAACCCAGCGGAAGACTCATATATGCCTTCATGTGTCTTCTTCGTATCTCCAGCCAAGGGCTCAGCCATGTCGCATAGCTCTGGCCTGATCCCGCCTTCTTCCGTAGACGCCTCCCTCGCGCTCGAGCCGTCCCTCGTTGAGAGGGTTTGCATATCCACGTCCATTGCTTGGATAGACGACTCGAGCGCTCGACGAAAAAAATCCTCTGGCTCCATGGGGCTGTGCTCGTGAAATTTCCTAGCGTGTGGTACAGTCGCCTCTAAGGGCGCACTCCCTGAAGGGCCCGCTTGGCTGGCACGGCCGGGAAATTGATCTATCCCGTCGTAGGCGTCGACCGCACCTCGGGACATGGCGCTCGTTGAGACTCGCCGAGGAGTGGGAGTTACTAGGTCAGGCGGCGTCAAGACGCGAGGAGATGGTGGAAGAGGATCAGAACGTCGGGGTGTGAAGCGATAGGCCGATGGGAGGGGAGGGTAAACAGGGGATGGGGTTCTATGAAAGGTATCTGGAGAGGGTGATTTGGCTTTGCGAGCCTCAATTGCCGACTGCGGAGGATACCAGATCTCGTGGCTGGATTGACTAGAGGAAGAAGGGGTTGGCATGTGCATTGGTGGGGATGAAGGCGCGACAGGCTGCGAAGCAGGTCCGTTTCGAAAAACCGGAGATTGTTGTCGCTGAGCAAGCTGAGATATGCTCATAGAATCAAGGTAGTGTAGCCCCGTCGACCTTGAACCCGGTATTCGAGTCCCTTCTCCAGG
This sequence comes from Gautieria morchelliformis, assembly GCA_015179125.1. Lineage (NCBI taxonomy): Eukaryota > Fungi > Basidiomycota > Agaricomycetes > Gomphales > Gomphaceae > Gautieria > Gautieria morchelliformis. The sequence goes on along the minus strand of WHVA01000215.1, from coordinate 21,756 downwards.
GAGAGCATTTGCATGGTCTAGGACCCGCTTTCTCGTTCTCAACCCTACAGGATTAGTGTCCGTGTTTCGAGTTTCGCGGACTGGCTGGGTACGAGCGTTGTTCCGAGTTGTGAAATGATTTGTGGCTTGCGCTCTGACTCTGTCCCGGGCATCGTCAATGTCTCGAAATATAACTTGCGCTTGTCTGTCTGCCTCCCTCAACCTTACTTGGCGTGACTCGTTCCGGGGCCGAAGTTGTCTTCGATCCAGTTCCTTGTCCTCTGGATCGGAATCCTCGGGTGAACTCTCTCCACTATTAGAAGAAGTTTTGTTGGAGCTCCAAATCTGTGCCCAGCTGCACTGATGCCACCAATGCACTACGTATTCCCATGGGAGGCAGACGATCAGAATGACGAGTTCGAACACGGACTGCAAAGTTGCGAGTGTACTGTCCACTTGCGGAACATAGGGCCGCACCAAGGGGTGTATTAGGTGCAAAAATACAGCCTCCGCGCCCTAGTAAGAACCTGTGAGCACAGCATATGTTCAGATTCATCATAAGAACCTGTACAAACATGTGATCGGGAGACAATGAGGAAAAGGAGGACGGTGCATTTAATCTCGCTATAAAACGGCGTTAGAAGGCCTACGGAGCGATCTAAGGGACGTTCGAATGTAGAAAATATAGCCTGTGTAATTTGAAAAGGTTTTCAGGCTGAAACGTCATGGTCGATCCGAGGATCACGAACCCAGACGACCCACACCGCTAAACTGCTTTTCATTTCCCGTTTCCTAAGCTGCATTGCGCGCCCACTAGGGCCTTGACCATTTCGAGTATTGCGCAACGAGACCGGCGGCGGTTTTATTGCCTTGAACGTTCCGTACAAGTTGAGAAGCAGCAGCCATACCCTGAGCACAGGTACGACCACCGCCATGGTTCAACAGACCTGGAATTTTCAGGTCAAGCCAGATACTCGCAAATGAGTAACTTGCGCTCGCGATGCGCGCGGTAGCCACGCGTTGTGTGCGCTTGCTTGCCCGGCGCTTGACTTGCTCAAAGCCGCCATGCCTAAGATTCGCACCAGCCGTACGAAAAAGCCCCCAGAAGGGTTTGAGGAGGTGGAGACGGTATGTTTGTGTTATATATCTGTAGTCTGCGTTGCCTGACGTCTCTTGTAGATTCTGGACGACTATGCAAAGAAGATGCGCGATGCAGAGAACGAGTCACACGAGGGAAAGCGCAGAACCGAGTCTCTCTGGCCAATTATGCGCATCGCCCACACACGTTCGCGGTACATCTATGAGCTTTATTACAAGCGAGAGGCAATCAGCAAAGAGTTATACGAGTGGCTGCTGAAAGAAGGTTATGGCGATGCGAAGTTTGTTATGCCACTCCGTGGTGTCGTCTTGAAACTCACCCTGAAACAGTCTGATAGCCAAGTGGAAGAAATCGGGCTACGAGAAGCTTTGCTGCGTTCGATGCATCCAAACCAAGGTACGTCTTCCCCCTAGGGATTGCTCTTGATCCCATGACATCCATGACCCTTTGGCTTGTGCGCTAGGACATGAACTACCAAGGTTCAACCTGTATATGTCGGGTGCCAAAGGCACAGCTCAAGTCAGGTGTTGTGGTGGAGTGTGTCCATTGTGGTAAGCGCGCTGCGTAACCTTCTCATGTGGCCGTTTCTGAAATTTCCTTTAGGATGCCGTGGGTGTAGTTCTGATTCGTGATGCAGTTACCTGTCATATATATGGCCTGTCCCATATCTGGCCCTTACTGCCCTGGGTACTGTAACCATGAAGGTCCATTAAATGTCTTCCTCGTGGATCAATCATTCTGAAACTTGACGTAAATTGCATCTGGCACGCGATTCGGGCGTCCATGAGGAGATAAGCTTTACCGTGTCGGCTTTTAGAACGAAGGTCTTGGCGAGATGAGCCAAATTCTACTTTCGGGGTCCTGCTAGACAGGTTCTCCTCTCGTAATTGATCTTCGGCCCCGCACTCTGCCACTGCATTTCCCTCTTGCCGCTCTCGCAGGGTCCACAGACTCTCGTTTCTATCTTGCCTTCCCTTGCCACCTTCCCAACTGGTGCGACTGGCGCTAGGAACTTGGGCTGGTTTACCCAGCCCATTCGAATGGTGCTCCGTTGTTGAATATGTGGAAGCCCCGGGCGGGGCTCTGTCGGTACCTGCGTCACTCTGGCAGGTCATTGCGAAGCACCTCGAGCTCTGTTTCCCCTATCCTGACCGTGCTATCCCGAATTGAATACTTCTGATGTGATCCTCACGTTTTTCGGGCGTTCTTGCGGGGCGTCAACCTGTCAACACGGGCCCATGCGATGACCTCCCAGGGCTGTGAATCGTCATATCGGTTATACTAGATAGATCCAGGGGGTGTAGAACCACCGCACTTCGCATTTTTCCCTTCAAGTGTTTGACCTTGGAGACGATTTGACCCATCCGACTTCCATTTGCCTCTTGTATAAGCGAACACTGCGTGGCCTCTGAGGCCCGGAGATCCGGTATGAAAGCCCCAAACCTGGAGGAAATCCTGGAAGACGGAATGACCCGGATTCCCACCAGAAGTCGCCAAAACACGCATTAGCCTGCTGTAAACCGCGAGGCTTAGAGTCCCCGGGTCATGGATCAAGCCTCAGGGTGGAATATTGTATTATGGGCGATGCGAGCGAGCACGCGAATTATCTAAGTCACGTGAGCGCGTTCACTCTGTTGACATTGGTCGGATAGCAACTTGACTGGGCAACTCTCTGCTACGCAGGGCCCTGTGTCGTTGGAAACACTCGTTCTGAGCATCTGCCGCATCATTGTCCCATAACACGCTGCCTGCCATAATGGCTGAGAACTCAGTTTCGGTCGAACTGCGATACGCCGCTGAACAAGATTGCCGCCTCCTCGTGTTGCTAATGAGATCTCTGCTCGATACCATACTGCCCCGCGGTGCCTTATTGGGAAGGTTGTACTTGTCAAAGCCACGGGGCTTGTGCTATAAAAAAGGATCATCTTTCGTAGGCATTACTTCGCAACCTGCCTCTCCTCCCCGCTTCGCTTACTTTCAGTATGAGCCTGAAAGCCGCCACATGGTCTAGACACGCCTCCCCTTCCCCCACCCCCACCAGACCCCATCCGAATCATACGGGCTATAACAAGATGGCGTTAGCCAACATTCTGAGGACTCAAGGACGAGAATGTGGACAATCTGAATATCAGACGTGAGCACCATTGACAGCCAATCAACTGCTTCTCACATATCCGGAAGGTTTACTGCCAGTGAGGCATTTGATCAACGAAACGAAAACGACTACATGACGAGCGCCGGATCCAGTCGTTACGAGGGCGGAAGGGCGTCTAGCCACTCTCGGACGTCCCACACGTCCTTTGGTACTACCTGCCAAAATGGCAGGTATTATTGCTCGTATGTATGCCCCACTAAGAGGACACCTTGTCTCTCTTGGCCTGATGGGTACACGACTTCGTATGATCTCGCGAGGCATGCCGACGCCGAACATGGTCAAGGTATGCTGCTCTACGAGTGTGGGTCTGTTCTTACTGATACCCTGCACCGTGACCAGAGGAGGTGCGGATGATAGAAGCAGGCTACCTGAGCTATGAGACTGCCCAATGGGTCCGGTCGGAAAAGCATCTTTTAGAGATCAAGCGAGTGAGCGAGGAAATGTTTTGCGAAGCATGCGGCTACGTTTTCTCGTCCAATAGGGTGGACTCCAAAGAGCGACATATCAAGAACGGCGCATGGTATGTTTCTTCACGTGAAGAGTATCGTTGCTGAAACACCCATTCCATAGCTTCAGACGTCAAGAAAAACGGCGGAACTCGAAATTTAATGGCTTTGAGTCGTATACCCCTCCCAAACGGAAGGGGCAGAAAACGAACCCCGTAAATACCAGACGGTAACGTCTTCTTTGATTGTCAAATTCCGAGGGGAAAAACTCAATAGTTGTGTGGGATCATCTACTGTATGATATCCGACGAGATTTATCTTACTCAGTTTCTTCTACTCGTGTACATATGTTGCTATTAAGTGAATGACGTCATCTGTTGCGGCACTTTCGAGGCTAGTTGGCAATCAAGTAACGTATATGGTAATCCAGTCGACTGGATTACATGAAGTGGACATTAAGTCGCGATAGCCGTGAAGTGGCAACAACTCCGAAACAAGTACAATTGATGAAACTCAGGAAGACGTATGGGTGGACTGCATCACGAGTATGCCACTGACATTGGTCCCAGCTACCACGAACCCGGCTGCAACTTCCCCAATCGTCCTCGTCACATCACCGCTGACCGGGGTGTGGGCTTGTTCAGAAATTAATTTGTCAAGCTCATCGTGATGTGATTCGGCTGCGAGCCGCCTGCCCCTTCCCACGACAAGGAGTAATGACTTCCACGAGTCGCTTGCCGTCTTCGCTTCTCCAGCCGCACGCTGGATCACAGACCGAAGAGGCATTGGTGAAGACGTCTCAGAGAAAGCGACCCGTGATAGTGCGCCTTGTGTCTGGGGGGTAAGAGGAACGGTCGAGGCCGGGTTGGGATGAGCAAAGCGCGACCACAGAATGTTGTCAGCCGTGTCCGACGCCATTCTCGTGGCAGTGTTCGCGGCGGCATAGATCGTGTCGGGAAAACCCGTCGCCTAAAGTATAATCAAAACATGAGCGCTCACTTGCTGCAAGTGAGGTGAGATACTACATACAGATTGCATTGTTAATGCATTAATCGCTTCTCTAGCCTTATCTGGAATTTCGGTATCATTACTTTCTGTGGATTTCAGTGCAGCGCCCGAGGTTTTCGTCATCCTGACTACAGTAGCTGTAATATCTGGGTTAGCACAAAGCTGCACCACGAATCTCAAAGCAAGTCGGTCGTCCGGTCCTCCAAAAAACGGTAAGAAAATATGCTGATCACGGGGTGCCGCACCGCCACGATCCACAAATAATGCCACGTCTGCAGGTGATTCGGAAAACACCTTCCGTACGAAGTTGGCATACACGACTGAAGACGTCCTATCTGGACTGGAGCCCTTTCCAAAGATGCCGTCAAAAGGGTTATATGTGGTTCCGGGCGTTTCTGGAGAAGCTGATCCTTGTTCCTCGGTTAGCACATTTGAGTTGCCAGAGTGCCATGGCACAACTACCAGCTGCGCGCCGGTGTCACGGGCGTGCGTGGCAACACTTGTGGAGAATGCATCTTGTGATACGATGGAGAGCGAGGTGGCCACGGGAATGCGATTCAAACGCCCAAATGTGGAAAAGACTGTTATGAGCGCATCTCTGTGGATTAGATCATCAGCCTCAGAAGACCTCATTACTGCTGAGGTCCGGTCGGTCAACTCGATAAGCCGGAGAGCTTCGATGCTGACACGCGGGTGGGTTATTGGAACGGAGGAGGATGTGCTAGATTCCTCGAGAACCTGTTTCTCTTGGGTGATGTCACGAGAGAGCTCCGCCTTCTCCGCCTTCTCTAATACGCCGCTTCCAGGTATGGGAGTCGGCAACGTCTTGGAAAGAGGCTGCAGTAGCTGTGTAATGGTCATGATGGCCGGCAAGTGCTCGATCCTGTTGAGAACCACCGAGAATTTGGTCTTGAAGTTTTCCTCGATCGAACCGGATAGATCGTCTTCATTGCGTGCCCCTCCAGTTCCTTGAATGCCGCCCTTGCGTCCTGTGCGAATGGCAGGAGGGTAGAACCACAGGGTGAGAGGGGTAGTCATAATTGTAAGCACAAGCGCATGCACAACGAACATCGAGAAAAGACGAGTGTCCAGGATACCCGCTTGCAGCCCGATGTTTAGTACAATGAGCTCCACAAGACTAAAACCGACTTTCAGCTGGGAAAGATAGTCACCTGAGGAACACTCACCCTTTGCAGCTCATCAGGGTGCCGATAGCGCCAGACTCCCGATATGAAAAGCCCAGGAACTTAGCAGTAAATGCACATCCGATAAACTTGCCAAGAAAGGCGATGGTGCAGATAAGCACAATGTATCCCCACGAGATCCCGTTGTTGAGCAAGCCGAGATTGGTATTCAGTCCCGAAAGTACGAAGTACTATCGCCACAGTCCCCACTAAGCCGTGCAACAGTAAATCAAACAGATACGACCTACCAGAGGCAGGAACACGATAGTGACGAGATCCTCAAGTTTTTCCACCAGTGCAATTGCAAACCCTCCCTCGTGTGGTACAATGATGCCAGCAAGGAAGCCGCCAAAAATGGGGTGAATTCCTGGTAAAGTATCAGCTAACAGTTCAACCTAATTCCACGAATTTACCTATCACATCCGTGAAGAACGCCGAAGTCAAAATAACGAGTAAAGTGACTGTCATCATGAGAGGCGTCGGGCTACCGTTTTCCAACGATCCGGTGTGTCTGGCGAGCCAAATGAAGGCCCAGCGCACGGGGTACAACATGAACAGAACAAATCCTGTACCTGCGAGGAGAATCCAAAGAGCTGTAAGGCCCGATGAAGCATTTGTGAGGGCAACAGCGAGAGCGAGAAGAATCTAGCCAAATCAGGTGTTTAGGCTCCAATGGCATGCGAGTGTATAAAGCCCGTACCCAGCCTACGACGTCATTACCAACACCTGCGCTGAGAACAATCACACCAATATGATCATTGAGGAGATCCAGATCAGTGAGAATACCTAGAAGATTATATGAGAAGAAGCGTTTCGGTGACCTTATACTAATGCAAACGCACGACAGAGGACGGGGAACGCAGTGATAGCAACGGCTACACCAACGAAGAGTAGGAAGTGGCCAAAGTTGACGGTAGGTTCCGAAAACTGATGGTATAGCGCGACCGCCAAACCCACCCCGAGCCCAAAGGGGAGAACCATACCGACTGCAGAAATGGTCAAAGAGTATTTGGCATTGCCTTTGAGCACCCTGACATCAATCTCTAAACCAACGAGGAATAGAAACAGCACGAGCCCGACAGTAGACGTCAGGGTGAGCAGAGGTTTAGATAGGGTAGGGAAAATGCTGTTCGTGAAGTTTGGGATGCGACCCATCACCGTGGGGCCAAGCAAGATACCGCCGATGACCTCTGCGATTACACGGGGTTGACGAATCCGCGCCAACGGGATAGCTAACAGCTGGGTGAAGCATATGATGATGAAGACCTGGATAACCCACAGCGGGAAGGGATCGGTGCTGTTCCATGCGCTGGGATTGGCACCAGAAATGACTGCGCGCGCCAGGCCATTGTGAGCTTAAAAGCGATTACAAGCTGCCAACTATATATACGCACTTCCACCCTGATAGCGAGTGAACACTAATTGGGAGACAGAAATGTGTCTAGACTCACCTGCTCTGGAGCAGCGCGCTTGACGTAGTCGACGACGTCTTGAAGCTCCCTGCTGAGAACGCCCATCGTGATGGAGGAGGACAAGTCTTAGAAAAATTCGCAGCACCCCTATAAATAAAAGCGAAGCAATGGGCCCGGCGGTGGCCGTTGATCGAGTCAGCGTGACAACCTTCGCTCTTCCAGCTTCCTAAGTTAGCATCATCGATTGCATTGGTAACGACAGCCTGAGAATCTTACCTTCGGCAACTGGTACCGTACCTGTTTTACTTTCCCTTGGTTGCTGTCAGTCAGATTACATAAATAAGGTTGTCTCAGCGCCGTCACGGTCAAATTATGTCTTACTGGTCCTTTGGGTTTTCGCTTTGCAATACTACGCCCCTCCACTGTCGGACCACCTACATTAAACAGTGTGATGGGAGCGAAGATTTGTTTATTACATCCAGGGGATCCAGGGGGGGTCAGCGTCTCCAAGAAGGTTTCGACCCTATCATTGATGGACAAGTAACGGCACGAAATGACACTCCTGAGGGTGACGCCGTTTGGTCTGTGAACGGATGATAGGGCGGACGGATGGGCCTTTAAAAAGTAGGTACTGTACCTGTGGATATCTTGTAAGCTAACATCCCTGTTTAATCGACGCCGCCTGACGCCTCAATTTTGTCCATAACGCAGCAATGGCCAGCGTAGCTGAACGCAGAAATTTTAAAAGCCCCTGGTCAGGCTAAGAGGACAGAAGATTGACGGTCGCGATCATTGTTATTTATCCCCACCGAAATTATCACGAGATACATGAGGCTTCTTTATCATCCTCATGGCATATATTCATATCGACGCATGAGGTATGTCGTACTCCCTACGAATAAGGTCTTTTTTTAGGGGAAGTTGCTTCGGAGAGAAACATGTGTTAGAACTCTCTTGTGGCATGATCAAGTCGTGGTGCGTCGTCACAAGCAATCTTGGTGAATGTAGCATCATATTGGTAGCAAAACACTCTCACACAGTGTTTTGCTACCAGTAGATATTAGCTCAACTGAATGGTGTGGCTAATATTTTCAATCCGGTTGAGCTAATATCTATTGGTAGCAAAAACACTATCAAGTATCTCTCTGGTTGAAGCCACGTCGTTTGACCCTGTATCTCTTGACCAATATCGCAGGGTGGCCTATACCCCGTCGTCGCCTGTCGTCGAAGAAGTATACCAGGAGATCACTTATACGCCTTTATTTGGGGGCTGTCAGTATTCCCGATGGATTTTTCATCTGTTTCATCCTTAATTCCACAGCATAAAGTTTGGAAGCGGACGAGGACGTTTAAATCTCGTGAGTGGGTTGGAATGTATTCGGAATTAACCGGTGCAGGGACATATTTGGTCAAGATACCTACGCCAAGGATCGGCCTCGGTCTTACCTGGTATGGCTCCGTTACAGCATATGCTCTCGCCCGCGTGGTGGCGTGGTGATGATCAAGTTGTCTGATTTCTCGGGTTGTACGATTGCTGGTCGTCTTGTCCTTGTTCAGGCGACCGATCTTGCTGACGCATAAGTGGTGTTATCAGACTCAGGCATGGCCCATGCGTTCTCAGTGATGTTTCACGACCATCATTTACCCATCCAAAGCTCGCGGTATCACATTCTATGTAGCAATAGCTATCTATTGTGCGTAATCTTCTGGCAAGTTCATTGGCCTTGTCAGCCGCCTGGATCTGGGTGCTGAGTCGCATTGACGTTACTAGTATTTCCTCCCTGACTACGATTCTGCCTATCCCCCTCAGCGTCTGTTCTACCCGCGTTGTTAAGGTGTACGGTAATAGTGTATACTTTGGCACAGTTGTGCACTGTCACCGATGCTGCCATCTGGATCCGGCTGGTGGAGTTTAAGTTCCGGGCACTCCCTTTGATTGGCTTGAGCTTGGAAGGATGGGACGTTCGATCCCCACTGCGCAGACTTTACCGTGACGAGACGGTGTCCTCCGCCAATAAGGATACCAACATTGCGATGGTGAGTTATGGAGCAGCTTCTGATTACGCCGCCACTATTATACATCAGTTCGCTCCAGCCTCACGACACGCGGAAGCACTTGCGGGTACATAGTTTGTTTGGTGAGTATATTCCCGACGCTCTTCCGTGGCTCGGGGGGCATGCTGTTGTGGCCCTTTCGACTCTATTCAACTTTCGAGATACTTAGCTTCATCAACCATCTGTCTAGCTATTTTGGTCGAGGCAACCCGGCCGATTGGCAAATACACGTTGTAGTGGAGTTTTTATTTTGATATACCTGACTTCAACCACGTGTGGGTCCCGTGACCGGAGTAAGAAGCGTTGTAAATCAGTATGACGCGTGAGACCATGTGGAACAGGAGCGCGCGCACGGAGCTAGGTTAGTGCTCACCGCAACGAACGACGCCGGCCCCGTTTTGAGACCATACTGGGCGTCCGTGGTTGCTGTCCACGACGAAGCCATACCTTTATCTCAGAGGTGTTTTCGAACAACTCTGGTGTTCGTCTCGTAGTCTGTGTGGTGACTGCTCACGAAGCCGAGTCCTTCCTTTCCGAGCAACTGTACGGCCGATCACAGCTACCCCTAGAGTCTGAGGCAAGCTATGGTCAGCCTTGCTGTGTTGCTTGTGACCAAATACTCACCGTGCGTTAGCGGAGACGCTCAAATCCAACGCCTCCTCAATCGCCTCGCCAACAGCGGCAGCCGACGGCTATGCCTAGCAATGACCCTGCAAGCCAGTATACACTGCTAGAGAAGCTCGGTACAGGTAGCTTTGGAACCGTGTACAAAGGGTAAGCACTACACATCTCGTAGCAGCCGTGCCATAGCAAAGTTTTATTCGGCAGCATCCACAATGAAACCAAGCAGATTGTAGCCATTAAACAGATCGACCTGGAGGATTCAGACGACGATATTGGAGAGATCCAGCAGGAAATTGCTCATCTCGCTCAATGCGACTCGGAGTATGTCACTCGCTATTACGGCAGTTTTGTCAAGGGCTACAAGCTGTGGATCGGTTCGTTGCTCCCTTTTTGTCCTTGCTGGTTATTGAGCATGAGATTCGGCAGTCATGGAGTACCTTGCGGGTGGATCCTGTCTTGACCTCCTAAAATCAGGCGTGTTCTCAGAAGCTCACATCGCTGTTATCTGCCGCGAGCTTTTGCTCGGTCTGGAGTACCTTCATACTGAGGGGAAGATTCACCGTGATATCAAAGCAGCCAACGTCCTCCTTTCAGCTTCTGGTCGCGTCAAGCTCGCCGACTTTGGTGTTGCCGCACAGCTTACCGCAACTCTGCGTCACACGTTTGTTGGAACCCCCTTCTGGATGGCTCCAGAGGTCATCCGTCAGGCAGGATATGACGCACGAGCGGATATGTGGAGTCTAGGCATCACTGCCATTGAGATGGCCAAAGGCGAGCCGCCGCTTGCTGAATACCACCCGATGCGTGTACTATTTCTCATCCCGAAAGCAAAACCCCCTGTTTTGGAGGGCCCTTTCTCGCCCGCTTTCAAGGACTTTGTCTCACTATGTCTCACAAAGGAGCCGGCCGAACGGCCTATTGCCAAGGAACTCCTCAACCATCGGTTTATTCGTGGCGCACGGAAGACGACGTCACTTACAGAACTCATAGAACGTTATCAAGACTATCGTTCTCGTGCACGGAGCGGTAACGCGCAGCCACCAGCTTCACAGCCGAACGCACCCACGTGGGACATTAACTCCACACTCCGCAGTGAGTGGAACTTTGAGACAGTGAAAAGTATGGTGGGAATGGACACAATGCATAGTGTGCATAGAGACACAATTGGAGAAATTGATGATGAGGTGTTTACTGACGATGAAGATAGACAGTCGGCAGATGAGCAGTCGATTGACACCGGTGCCGCGACCAAGGGGAGCGAACCACTGTCGAGCCTAGGCGTCAACGTGCAAGCTGCGCACTCTACGGTTATGATAAAGGTTGGTCTCCCCGGGCACATGCTTCTTTCCTCGTCCTGATATCTCTCAGCCACTTCCCACGAGGGAAGCAGAACCACTACCACCATTGTCGATATCTGCAGGAAACTCTTCTTCAGAGAATGAGCCTCACACGCCAACATCGGAAACTTCGCCCACTGGGGGGGCCACTCCGCTCGGCGCACCACCTGCGTACTCTGGTTCTATCCGGTCAACGAAACGATCGAGTTATGCGGCACGACATAACACACAGAGCGGGACAGCCCTGCGGCCGGCAGATGTTGGGAATGGGTGGGTTTTTGTCGTTGTAATTGACATGGTCGCTGACGAGACGTAGCATGGACACCGTGCGTCCAGTGAAACGCGTGGATACCGCGGGATCTCTACGGTTATCGAATGAATTTGTTGGGAATCTACGTTCTCGGGAGGCAAACCCTCTCCTTGTCTCGCCAACAGAGTCGAAACCGCCCTCACACCAGCGCGCAGCATCCGAGCAAGTACGTGCCGGGCGGTCGATCATCGACGAAGTCGTCATCCCAACGCTGCAGCGTGCGACGCGCGACGACATGGACGCGAAAGAGATCGAAGCCCTCAGCATGCTCGCGCGGGGATTCGCCGATTTGAAAGACGCGAACCCGGAGCTCGCGTATGGCGTCATTCTCGACATTCTTGCTGGAATCAACGAGTGCGTGAACAGTTCGGATGCCTTGCCCGTGGGATACTGTACTAGCTGACGCGATACTGGGTGCAGGAATCAGGCCGTGAAACATCATATTACGACTAGCCGAGGCCTCTTCCCGCACAGGCGTATCACCCGCCGTAGCGAAATGACATCCAAGGGCTTGGTTGTAGTCGAACATGAAGAAGACACGTCTTCGTCCTCTGGGCACGGACATGTGCCATCTTTGGCAGGTAGCGATGGCCCACCATCTCCAACGCGCAAGTCGCCCATCGCCGAGCTGTTGTATATGCGGTGGCTGGAAGGACTGAAGATCAAGTGGCCAAACTTGCTGGGGTCATGATCAACGACTTCTTTTTTTTTTTTTTTTTTTTGATTCTCTGCTCTGTCAGCCAGGAGCCCCAATATCGTTTTGGATTATCGTCACTTAATGTTTGTTTAATAGTCGTCACGCCACCGTCTCAATTCCCCCCAAAACTGCCTAGAGACACTTGCATGTTTTCTGCATCTGGATTCACTCGTCATAAACTCTCTCTGCACCCACCTCCTTATCCTGACAGTCTTTACTCTGGACCGGTTTCACCCACGTACATTTATGCCTTTGACGACACTTTACGCTTCGCAATCGTTTCCTAGTCATTTTGTGGCTGAATGTACAATGTTCGCGCACAACAATATATTGCTATCCTCGATACCCCTAAATCTTGGCATTAAGCATAAGCATGCACATGTGTTTCGGCGTTCAGTTGGCATACAAGAATAATAGACTATACTGCACGTCCGCCACGCCCCACACTCATGCCTTGACAGCAAACTTCCTCAGTGGGAAGTGGATGTCCTTCTTCCGCTGCTTCTCTGTCTTCAGGGAACGCTCATGCTGTTACAAGGGCAAAATTAGTTGCACTTTTCACATTATAACACCAGGAGCGTTGAAATCACTCACAGGTGTTAGCCGTCTCCGGATTGCACGGGTCTTCTTGTAGCGGAGGTCAAGGGGAAGGTATTTCTTTCCCTTGTAGTACTCGCGGAGATTTTGGCGTTGCTTCTGGTTGATGACAGTAAGCACGCGGGCGATCGATTTGCGGACAGTGTTGCTACGAATTCAAATAAGCACTTGCAGTCCAAATACTTGCACAGAGAAGCACGCACATTTTTGTCAATTTGGCGGCGGACCCACCAACAATTTTTTGCACGCGGAGAGTGAGGAGCTCCTGTTTGAGCTCTACAAGAAGCTTGGACAGGTCATTCTTCGACCTGTGGTGTGCAATTTAAGTTCCTACTACGACGCAACGGGTAATTGTACCCACTTCGATTGAAGCTCGTAGGCCTTGATTTTGCCGGGCATAGTAGAGGCAGAGGGATCTGGAAATACAGCAAGATACTATGGTTAACAAACGATACAGAGACTTGATTATTTCTTTACCTTGAAGTAGACGCGACGGTGAGATTGAAACTCAGAAGTGAAACTCTGTTAGTGGAGCTGCAAGCAGTTGCTTACGTGTTGCACCCCGTTGAAACGGTCAACTCCGCCGCTCCATCCGGAATGATAAACTTTGCTACGCTTGGTGTTGGTATTCACCTTTGCGCTACCTCGAGAGAAATTTGGCACCTGTGCTGAAGCTAGCTTCCAGCGTCGTGCTCTAGCCAATATCTGCACACCTCCTGTCCGATTTCCTCGACGACCTGTAGTATTGAACGCAGAATTACTAACATCTTGCTCGGAAACCTGTCAGCCTTCTTGCTCTGTGGCTGGGAATTCTCTTTGTGTCCATCTTTCCATTCGTGTACAAGCCTTGCAAACCAAGTGGGACACATCATAATGGCTTTCAGTCTCTATTCCTACTAGTACGTGGCAAACGCTGGCACTGATTCTGCTGCATCACATACTCCCGCCATCTGTAATTCTCACCACACGACCAACAGACCTTTCGAGGGTTGCTGGCTGTGACAGCCCTAAAGCTGGTGATACCGCTCTTTATGGGCCTATGGCATACATACTCGTTATCCGGCATCAGGCATGTGATACATATATGCCTTGTTCATGGGATGCGGCGGTGCAACCACTTATTTACAGAAGCAGTGCTTTTGGTGGATGAAGCTTGAAGCTTGAAGTCTCACCTAGGTCACGAGTTACTTGTTCCTGGACAAGCTTCCACACCGGTCCTAAGTGCCCATTCAGGGATTAAGCAGTGACGCACGTACCATGCCATCGCTGCCAATGCATGTCCGTCTTAATTGGATTCAGAATGGCAGGCGTACTTCAATCTTCCCAGACGTACGGGGCGAATCATTAGGGCCTTCCAATAAGCACTAATACTGATCGGTGTAACATGCTCCTAGCTTGCAAACGTGGTACATCTAGCATTGTATCGCAAAAGGAGGTCACATCGACATGCGAGACAAAGGTACTTGAAGTGATACTTATAGCATTTGGACCAGCTGACTCTCAAGGGGCAGTGTTAGTAGCTATTCGTGACCAGAGCGACGCTGGCGCCGGCGCAAGCGGTAGGTACGCAACGATGATGCAAAATACTTGAGAAAATTACATCTTGTTTATAACGATGATCGCGAGTAGGTGCCGGACATACCCTCGTTGACTCGTTCAACTGCGCTGAACTTGGCGACCCCGAAGGGCACTGTTAGTCGCAACCCATGCATGCATCATGATTGCTAGCCCAACCGGAAGCGGGGGTGGCTAACAGACTTGTAGTTGCTCGGAACAAGTGGCAATTGCTGCAGACTTGCATGTAATAACTGCAATTACTGTATTACTTAATATTTCCTACGCTTAGTATTCGAAACCCCGACCGTGGCTCGGAGCTCTGTCACAGTGGCGTCACAGTGGCGCCTGTTTTGAAGCAACTGTACCCTTGCCACTCGGTGAACCTCTACGCCATAGATCGTATTCTCCTAACACCCCTCGTGGCTAGTGCCCGTTCGTCTCCCCTGTCAGGCTCTCGAATTGTGTTGCCCGGATGTCTGTCTTTATGTGGTATTTGACTTGGATATCAACTTGAAGCTGTGCTCTGCGACTTGTGGGGCACCTCTCCCCACAGACTTCCAGGACTCCCCACCTTGCTTGCTCTTCTGGTTCATTTTTTCATATCCTGACGCTGGCGATAAGGATAGACCAATAAGGTTGTTTGCGCGCTATTATAGTATGATGCTTGCTTGGGCGGCTGTTGCGGCACTAGATCTGTACTGGAAGTAAACTGCTTCCGGTTTGATTCAGGCTTCCCGCCCTCCAACAGTACCGATGATTGCCGTCCCTGTCTTGCATCCATAAAGTGGCCACAACTATGTTTCCTCACCCACTTCTCTCGTGTATATTACTCCCCTGTGGCCCCCTCTAATCCAGCCAGCCATCACTATGTACTCGCCTACCCGACACCTGTTACAAATATTCCTCGTTGCTGGTACAACGCTTGGGTGTGCCCCGCCGCACGACGCACGACCACATCTAAATTCTCGCGCTCTGCACGGTGCATGGTATCATCCAGAGTCTCATCCGGTCCATTCTCTATTCAAACGTGCCGTCCCAACTCCCGGATTCCCAGGTAAATTCATTAGTCACAGAATCTTCGTATCCCAGATTGCTTAGGCACCTGTCGATCAGAATGGATAGCTCAATACCCCGCAGTCTATGCACCTCCCATGCCCGAGTCGGCCACTCCCAAGTCTTGGCTTGATGCCCTCCAAGCTGCTGAACAGGCGGGTCAAATTCCTGGTATCATGGTTGCGACACAGTCAGGCCCAAACCAAAATCCGTCTTATGGAGGACAAGATCCGAGCGGAAGCGGACCAGCAATTTGCTCTAGTACAGCGCAATGTAGAGGCCCGGATGACCACTGGGATGCACCTGATGGACATGTTGGGATTGGATTTGATGATGGTCCCTCTGATGTACTTGTTGTTCAAGTTGGTTCTCGTTGTGTAGCTCATCTGTTTTCTCAGGGATCGGCTAAACTGTACCAATTCCTTCAAGAACAGAATCAGACAGCTACACACTTTATGATCGGTATTAATATACTCCAGAACTACGCTCTTTTCAACCAAGCGTACTCTGCTCTTAATCGTGAGTCGCAATGTAATTTATCAGCAGACGCTCACTACGTTTTTCTTTCTGCCGCTTGTAGAGGACATCGCAGGTAAAGACGCTATGTTCGTTTTCACTAGATCCAACCTTTATTGACTTGGATAACCAAAATCTCACGACAGTGCATACTTGGACACACCCTTACATGACAACAATGAACAACTCTCAGATCGTTGCACAGCTCGGATGGACGATGCAGATCATTCATGATTCGACTGGTGGGCGAGTACCCCGCTATTGGCGTCCCCCGTATGGAGATTCAGATAATCGAGTTCGTGCCATCGCGAAAACCGTTTTTGGACTGACACAAATTGACTGGAATCGAGAGTGCGTCTGAGTTCTGTTATTTTGAGGTCTTTGTTTGACAGGCACTCTTCTCGTAGCTCGGAGGACTGGCAAATTGCTTCGGGTGGGACAACCCTTCCTAACGTTATAACGTCTCTGAACAATTGGTACACCGGTATGGTCTTTTGGTCACACTTTGCGCTTATCGCAATTGATAGCATGCTATAGGCCCCAAATCCCCTGGTCTCATTATACTCGAGCATGAGCTCACCGACAACACCACGGGCGCCTTCATGGCGACGTATACAGGCATTAAAGGCAACAGCTGGACGGCCGTGTCGACCGTCCAGCTGTTTGACGGCGCATACCAGAACGCAAACCAGAGTGATGGTCCGGTGCTAAGCATGGACGTAGGAGGGACAGTCCCGACACCGACACCGACACCGACATCGACATCGACATCGACAGCGACTAGCGCAAGCGCCACTCTGGCAACGAGTACCCTTGCGACAACATCGACTGGGTCGACGTCCCCCAATAACAACAAGATCAATGCGAATGGTACCTTACGTTTGCGTCGAGGAGGGGTTTCGACACTCCTACTGTTGGTTGGCACACTCATGTCGGCTGTCCGGTGATGAATCGCATGGACCTTTTCTTGTATACTTATCGTAACTAAATCCGCCCTTCCGACACGTCGTCATCGATTCTTTTCCCCACGCAATTCCATGGACTTAACGCCAGTATTAGAACCTTTGGACTTTTGATTGCGGACATCCCCCCACGCGAGTCGAGCCGGTAGTACATTCCCCATGGGCCATGGATCCTGGACCCTTCATCGCTCTCTACATATTATCCACACGAGGCTTCATGCGACGCACTGATCGATATGAACTGATGATAACGCCGAGAATAAAATTTCTCCAAATTTTGTGTTCCGTCGACATATTTGTGATCTATCTATCGAGTCTATCTCCGCACCATTGTTAATCCTTATAGCCTCTTGCCATGGAGCTCGCGCTCCAGTCGGGAAGTTTTCTCGCGCTCACTAGTGAGCGTGTCATCAGACCCTTGAGAGCTCCTTGCCTTGTCTTCCGGGTGGAGGAGGAGTCGGCGAGCACGCATGTAAATTAGCGATGTGCTCGATGTCGCGGAATAGCCGTCATTCCAGGCCATGCACGCACTGCCGTCAGCTTCATGCTCGTCTTCTCTGCTCAATCGTACGGATGGCTTTCTCAATGGCGCTCTCAATTTGAGAGCATGACACGAAATATGGTACGTGGCTAGCCTCGGTCAGATGTAAATATTCTTGAGGGGTGATACTAGAAGTGTCCATTTTAAGTCATTCCTCTCCCCGTATATGGCAACCCGCATTTCAAACCGGCAATTCTTTCGTGGTAGTTAACCAAAAGCGGTAAGTAGCTTGGAACTCCGACTTTGCGGACGCTACACGAATGTCGTCCGCATCCCCGTTCTCTGCAGCACATCGCTTCTATGTCAAATCGCTGTACAAACGCTTCCTAGTCAATTCCCTCAACTGGACTGTCCGCAGAGACCTATGGCGCCCTCGTGCGCTGGAGATCCGTGCACGGTTTGAGCTGAATAGGTGCGTGGATCTGTCTAGTTCTTCTAGCACGCATGGCAGGTGGATTCATACATACTGACACGGAGATAGGAATGTACATGATCCGCGAGCTCTAGTCGCATTGTTCGAGCAGGCGGAGGCAGAGCTCGCCGCAACAGCACATCCTGACCCTTACATCCGTGAGTATCTGGCCGTCTATGCAAACCTCATCTCGCTTGCTCATCTCGCTTGCTCATCTCGCTTGCTCACGGCGTTATGCATTCAGCCGCTATGTTTCCTGGTGGAACAAAATGGTATGTAAAAGTTGCTGACAAGGGAGGTGACAGATACTAATTATCGGCATGTCTGGGTAGGGAGCGCAATATCCCAGTAAGGCGTATCATCCCATGCTCTGTTGGCCTTTTATTAATTTCCATGTTCCCCCAAAGCCACCGGTTGGACCCATATTTGATCACCACCCAGCGGAGTCGGATGAGACGGCTGTTGTATCACAACATTAACTTGGTAGAGGACGTGTCACAAATTTATTCTGCTTGGCCAAGTATTTCATCCAGCATGAAGACCGAGTAGTAATCATGCAAGAAGTCAACCTTCTTGTAGAAGTTGGCGCCACTACATCTGGTACGACGAGGCCCCGTTGAGCTCCATTCTAGGATAGCAGTGAGCGATAAGGCCTAAGGCCTATGGACCGGGAGCCCCGCCCATAGCATGAGGAACCAGAGGAGTCCATGTCATCCCCACGGTGGCCAACGACCAGACTCAGCACTAGTCAAGTAGTCTCAAGAATGGTGACCAAATATGCAGATCCACGCACGTCTTCAAGGAAACAAACTGCACGACCATCGTATGGGCTGTAAATTAACGGTTCCTACGTAGAAAATCTTTAGTCGCAGATTGCCAGCCACGTCAACTTGATTGGATTGAGCTTGACAGGAGGACACTTCACATGTCTTTACCCGCCATCTCACCCACTCACTAAGTTGGATCCCTTTCCATTTCACTCACTTGAGCATACTATGGTGACCTACGTTGTCAATTATGTATATGGGCGTGTAGCCCATGCTCTTTGTTATTCGAGAGTCCATCTATATCGTGCTCGATCCTCGGTAGTGACACGAACTTGCTGCCACACACCGCTGACAAGTGGCTGTTATACATCTGCAGACTCTTCAGAGATTCCACCTGCTAGCAGGTACTGTTTTTCTGTAGGGAATGGCACCTGTCCTACCAACCATAGAAATTGGTGACTCGAGATGTGCGCATGTGAGTAATTATAAAGGAATTCTGATGGGCTGGCCGTGCGTATTCGACATAATTTCACGAATTTTAGATATCCCTTTCGGCACGGTATACTATTAGGAGCTGGCAGCTGTGATAAACGGAGCGTGCTTTGAGGGAGGATACCGAACACATGTATACGCGGTTTGAGGCATTGTCAATATGTGCTCGCCGAGTCGGTAAATTCGCCGGACTGTGTAGAAATGACCTTGCGCTTCCACGTCGACCTCCCGCGTTCGAATCTCGCGAGCACCGTTTTGTTTTGGGCTTGACGCCCAAGTTGGGCGTCAATGAGCTCCATGGATTTTGTTTTGACTCATTTGGCGATATCAACAGTGGTCGTCACATGACCGTGCGACCCATTTCTTGCCATAAACCTGCTGGACGAAGCGCCTTGCCTTTCTCTTCCAAACCACCATCTCCACACCAAGCCGCGCTCAAGACTCGCGCTCACCCAACTACAACTCAAGCCACCAACCACCACCTACTTTACAACAATGTCTGGACGCGGAAAGGTATGTGTTTTTGCCTTTATGAATCGCGGTCACGTTATAACCTTGCGTTTGCTACCTAGGGCGGAAAAGGACTCGGAAAGGGCGGAGCGAAGCGCCACAGGAAAATTCTTCGCGACAACATCCAGGGAATCACCAAGCCTGCTATCCGTCGTCTCGCGCGTCGTGGTGGTGTGAAGCGTATCTCTGGTCTCATCTATGAGGAGACCCGCGGCGTGCTCAAGATCTTCCTTGAGAACGTGAGTCATGTCTGGCTGTGCTTCGGCTCCGATGCTGACTAGGTGCATCCTTGCGTAGGTCATCCGTGACTCTGTTACATACACAGAACATGCAAAGAGGAAGACCGTGACGGCCCTTGACGTGTGAGTACTCACCTCCATTGTTACCCTATCCCGTGTACTCATCGCTGCCCAGGGTGTACGCGCTCAAGAGGTCTGGGCGTACTCTGTATGGTTTCGGTGCATAGAACCCGTGTTAACGGACATGTCTTACACTTCGATTCTCCTATTTTATCTCGTTCATGTACTTGTAACGAATGTTGTGTTTTACCTGAACGAAACTTATTGTGTTACATTTACAGTATGTAACTCATCTCTCGGCTGTGTATGACGACAGGCACGTGGTTTGCATAAGGACTTGTTCCCAACATGTATCAAACGTTCAAGCATACTTGCGTCGAAGTACTTAAAATGTCGATCGATCTTTGCTCTGATACCCTCCATCTTCGAGGACCAGTGACTTGGAAAGGGCCGTGCAAAGAAGATAACAAAAGAAAAAATCACTATCTTCAATTGATGAGTAGGCCCTTTTAATGTATACAAGAGTATCTCTACCATAGCAAGTTGGTGCTATCATTGCTCAGACCAC
Source organism: Gautieria morchelliformis (assembly GCA_015179125.1). Taxonomy (NCBI): domain Eukaryota; kingdom Fungi; phylum Basidiomycota; class Agaricomycetes; order Gomphales; family Gomphaceae; genus Gautieria; species Gautieria morchelliformis. Next base: position 1,176 of record WHVA01000215.1, on the reverse strand, counting down.
GCGGAATACGGTATCAGTGATATGATGAGATATGGCTTCCGGTAGCCGCCGCGTGGCATTCCGACACACTCATCGCCACCTCGTCGCGGCGCAGATGGCTCAGGAATTTCGTGGGCAGCAACCACATTAACGACTTGCTCGTCGTCGAATCCAGTGAGCTCATTGACGTCCAACTTGGGCGTCAAGCTAGGATCAAGCCCGATCAAAACAAAAAGCCATGCTCGCGCAAGGTCATTTCTACACAGTCCGGCGAATTTACCGACTCGCCTACAGAGCACATAACAATCATGCTTCAAACCGCATATACATGTATTCGGTGTCCTCCCCTCAAAGACGGGGGCGCAGCAACAATCGCGTCCATCATCAAGGCCCTGGAATTTGTCCACGACAAACAAGTCACTGCCAGTGGGTGTACCATTGAAAAAATAGCCCTGAATGCAATGATCAAGGATGAGACAGTTCCAAGAACCTTTGCAGAAGCAATGTGATGACGATTTGACAGCCAGCTATGGAAAGAATCAACAGATGCAGAGATTCAAGTACTCCTAAACAATGGGACATGAGAACTGGTCAGACTACCACCTGGAGAAAAGGCCATTGGGTAAAGATGGGTATTCTGGATCAAGTTCCACTCAGACAGATCCCTGGACAAGTACAAGGGTGGTCTAGTAGTGAAGGGGTACACCCAATGACTGCACATTGACTATGATGAAGTGTTCTGATGATGGCCAGCTTGCTTGACCATTGCCTTTGTCAACTGGCAAGGGTGAGTGGGATGGCTGGTTTGTCACCAGTTGGCTCCTCATCTTTGACTATGCTTGGTGACATGTGGTCAGTGGCCTCCTCATCTTTGATTACTTGGACGAGTGCGCCAAGGTCTGTGACCTTGCCATCTTCAAGCTCCCTGGGCTCTGAGCCTGTGTCAGCTGTGGTGTGTCATTAGGCTGTACCTGGGGTTGGTTGTGTGAGCTTCCTGCACAGCATGGAATGCAAAATTAGTACTGAGGTGTCATATGGGAGTAATTCAGAATTCTTCCAACATTAGTTCAACATTAGTACCTAGATTACCCTTAAAAACTAATTTGTGTTAATGATTCATTTTCTCTGTCATTACTCTACAATGTATCCCCAAACTACTCTTAAATTACTCCCAAATTAATACATCCTACTGTTGGG
>WHVA01000214.1:0-179077 GCA_015179125.1 Gautieria morchelliformis | reverse complement strand
ATACTTGATTTCCTTCGCTCCATCTCCTGTTCTTAGCACAGCGAGTCTAGCAAGATCTCAGTCTCTCCGCTTCCGCTTTCCGCCTCAGTTCCGACTCAAGTTCCGACCAAACCTTTGGCTCAGTACTTTCCGACTTCCGACTCATTTCCGAAATACCTAGGACGATAGTTCATTGGGGGCGCAACCTATAAGTTGAAGCGCTGTCCTTTCCAGTTCCGACTTAGTGGAAATCTCGATACGTAACAGTATTATCTGATTCCCACCCGATAACTATCACTATGCCTCCTCGTACCACAGCTACTTCAGCTCGAGCAGGAGCTGTCGAAGCTCTCTCTTATTTTGGCAGTCTTAGATCCGCAGCACCAAGGCACGCGGAACCCTCCAGCAGCTCTCGTGCCGACGATGAGCTTTCCGATGCTTTTCCGCAACGTTTCGAAGAAGTTCCCGACGCTAATCCCGACGACAATCCCGACTACGACGGGAATTCGACGAGTAGCAGCGGCGAACAAACAGCAGCGTCATTCCGACGCCCAGCTCCACCACCACCACCTCCACCAGGACCACCTCCAGGCGGCCCTCCAGGCGGCCCTCATGGCGGCCCACCCGGCGGTCCCCCGGCGGTCCTCCACCTCCAATTCCACCTCAGATTCCCGCCAACCCAGTTCCGCCCGCGCCAGTTCCGGATCTTGCACAAGCCATCGCCATGCTAGCCGGACAACTCCAGCGCCCGGCCCAAGCACCACCACGCCCCAAGACAAAGGTCCGCGAACCAGATCAGTTCGACGGTTCCGACCCCAAGAAGCTCCAGCCATTTCTGGTTCAGCTTCAACTCAATTTCCGTGATCGTCCCGACGCCTTTCCCGACGACGAACGAAAGGTCAATTATGCCCTTTCCTATCTCCGAGGCACGGCGCTCGACTATTTCGAACCCGCCCTCATGGATCCGTTCGCTCTCGTCGACTGGGCCGACGATTACCCCAATTTCATTTCCGAACTCCGCAGCAACTTCGGACCATTTGATATGGAAGCCGATGCGGAAAACGAACTCGATAAGCTTCGCATGAAAGACACTCATAAGATAGCTAAATATATCGTCACGTTTCAGCAGCTCGCTCCTCGAGTCCAATGGGGAGAAGCCGCACTCCGACGCCAGTTTTACATGGGCTTGCCATCCCGCATCAAGGATGAAATTGCCCGCGTCGGAAAACCCGCCACCCTTACCGACCTCCGCAACCTCGCCCAATCCATCGATTCGCGCTACTGGGAAAGACACTCCGAGATTGCTCGTGAAACTTCCGCCCAGAGCAAGAACGACAAGTCTTCCGACAAGAAGTCTGATAAAGACAAGAAGAAGACCAATTCCGGAAACACCAACTCCGGAAACAACAACAACAACAGTTCCGGATCCAACTCCGGCAACCGGAACAACAACAACACCCCTCGGAACAACCAGGCCTCTGGTTCTAACACCAACGCCCGGAAGAGCACCCCGGATCTTTCCGACAAACTTGGGAAGGACGGAAAACTAACCCCTGTAGAACGCCAGCGTCGCATGGACAACAACCTTTGCCTCTTCTGCGGCAAAGGAGGTCACGTCGCTCGCGACTGCACTCGCGCTTCCGCCTCCGCTGCTAAGGCCAAGGGCCGCGCAGCAAAGACGGAAGAGAAATCCGAAGCGGTTCCCGCTGCGGATTCAAAAAAATAGTCAGCAGTCCTCCGGCCTCCGCACGAGCTGAGGGCTGTGTTGACCCCATTCGTGCGACAAACGAGGTTAAACTCAACGCATCCGCTCTTTCGTCCTCCGACTCTCTCTCTGTTCCGCTCACTTCCGACACCATTTCCGCACCCCCGTTTACAGCATTGGTCGACTCCGGTTCGACTCATTGTTTCCTCGATTCCGACTTTGTTTTGAAACATAAACTTCCGACCCGCAACATTCCGACTATTCCGCTCCGCCTTTTCGACGGGTCTTCCAACACGGGAATTTCCCAAGTTGTGGATCTGTCTATCCGTTTCGCTACTGGGGACAACCATGAAGTTACGTTTTACGTTACTCCGCTAGATGCTAGCTGTTCCGTTGTACTAGGACACAATTGGCTCACCCGATATAATCCGTCGATTAACTGGGCATTGGGTCAAATACAGTTCCGTACCCCGGATCAACTTCCGTCTATTCCGACGTCTTCTGCAAAGATGGCTCAGGCCTCTTCTGCAACTCCGCTCGTGGATTCAGTTCCGCACTCCGGTCCCGCTTTAGCACCTCCGCCCCTCGAAGCCCCTCGAATTGCGCTCGTTTCCGCCACCGCTTTCCGCGTATTGCAACGGCAAGATGATACGACCGTCTTCCAGCTTCACCTCTCCGATTCGGCTTCAGTCAAGGCTCGTTCCGCCTCGACTTCCGCTCCGGTCGACATGAGCTCAGTTCCGGAAGAATATCGTGACTTCCCGGACGTGTTCAATAAGGCCAAAGCCGACAAACCTGCTGAACATCGACCTTACGACTTGAAGATAGATTTGGAAGAAGGAGCATCTCCGCCCCTTGGACCGATCTACTCTCTTTCGCAAAGTGAACTCCTAACTCTCCGAGAGTTCGTCGATGAACATCTCAACATGGGCTTTATCCGCCCTTCGCTGTCTCCGCACGGCGCTCCGGTCCTCTTCGTCAAGAAGAAGGATGGATCTCTCCGCCTCTGCGTCGATTTCCGCGGACTCAATGCCCTCACTAAAAAGGACAAATATCCGCTTCCGCGCATTTCCGACTTACTCGACACTCCCCGCAGGGCGAAGATCTACACCAAAATTGACCTCCGGCACGCTTATCACCTTGTCCGCATCCGGGAAGGTGACGAGTGGAAAACCACCTTCCGCACCCGCTACGGTGCCTTTGAGTGGACTGTCATGCCTTTTGGTCTAACCAACGCTCCCGCCGCTTTTCAGCGATTCATGAACGACGTATTTTCCGACCTCCTCGACGTATGCGTTCTAGTCTACATTGACGACATCCTCATCTATTCTGACACACCGGAAAAACATCGGGAACATGTCCGCGAAGTACTCCGCCGCCTACGCAAACACCATCTCTACGCAAAAGCAGAGAAATGCGAATGGCATCGCGACACGGTCGAATACCTCGGCTACATCCTCTCTCCAACAGGTCTTACCATGGCAGAGGACAAGGTCAAGGCAATTCAAGAATGGCCGGAACCCCGACGTGTTAAGGATGTGCAGTCTTTCCTTGGCTTCGCCAACTTTTACCGGCGTTTCATTTATAATTTTTCCGACATTACTGTTCCGCTCACGCGTCTCACCAGGAAGGGTGCCCCATGGAATTTCACACCGGAATGCCGTTCCGCATTTGAAGCTCTCAAATCGGCCTTCACCACGGCTCCCATACTCGGTTTCTGGATTCCTGATGCCCAACTTGTACTCGAAACCGACGCTTCTGACTACGCGCTAGCCGCCATTCTTTCCATCATTTCACCCGACGACGGAGAAATTCATCCGATCGCCTTTCATTCCCGCACCTTTTCCGCCCCGGAACTCAACTACGACGTCCACGATAAGGAACTACTTGCGATTTTCGAAGCCTTCAAAATCTGGAGACATTACCTCGAAGGTCCAACTTATCCGATCGACGTTGTAACGGATCATAAGAACCTTGAGTATTTTGCAACCACTAAGATTTTGACTCGCCGTCAAGTCCGCTGGTCTGAATACCTCTCACAGTTCAACATGGTGATCCGTTTCCGCCCCGGAAAGCTCGGAGCAAAACCCGACGCGCTCACTAGACGTTGGGACGTCTACCCAAAAGAGGGAAGTAGCGACTATGCCAGCGTTAATCCGCACAATTTCCGCCCAGTATTCTCCACTGAGCAACTGGCATCGTCCCTGCGTGCCACAGCATTGCAGTTTCCGCTACTCCGCGCCTCAATTATTATGGACACCGAGTCTCTCCATTCCGACATCCGTTCCGCACTCCGTTCCGACCCCACCTCCGCAACCCACCTCGATGACCCCACCAGTCCTGGATGGTCCCTCGATTCCGACGGATTTCTCCGGTACAAGTCCCGGATTTACGTTCCGGACACCAACGATCTACGACTTCGCGTGCTCCAGCAAAGCCACGATCATCCGCTCTCAGGACACCAAGGCCAGAACAAGACCCTCGACATAATCCGACGTACCTATACTTGGCCTCTCCTCCGCACGATGGTCCAAGACTACTGCAAGTCATGCACCACCTGTATGCGAGCCAAGCCTCAACGTCACAAACCCTACGGCCTCCTGAAGCAACTTCCGATCCCGGAACAACCGTGGAATTCAATATCCATGGATTTCATTGAGAAACTTCCTAAGTCATCCGGCTATGATACCATTCTAGTGATCGTTGACCGCCTCACAAAGCAGTCCATCTTTATTCCGACCTACGACACCATAACTTCCGCCCAGCTCGCACAGCTCTTTGTGCTCCACGTCTTTTCCAAGCACGGAATACCTTCCCATGTCACTTCCGACCGTGGATCCGAATTTGTGTCCTCCTTTTTCCGCACACTCGGCAAGGCTCTCGACATGAAACTCCACTTCACCTCCGGTTATCACCCCGAAGGAGACGGACAGACGGAACGTACTAATCAGACCCTTGAGCAGTATCTCCGCGTCTATTGCAACTACCAACATAGCAATTGGTCCGACCTTCTTCCACTCGCGGAATTTGCCTACAACAATGCGCCTTCCGCTACCACCGGAATTTCACCCTTTTACGCCAACAAGGGCTACCACCCGAATCTCGCCATCCACCCTGAACGCGACCTCGCCTCTGCAAGAGCCCGAGATTTCGTTGTGGAACTTGACGACCTTCACCAGCACCTCCGAGAGAACATTACAGCTGCCCAGAAGAGATACCAAACTTCCGCCGATCGGAAACGCCTTCCGCAACCGGCATTCGAGATAGGCGACAAAGCCTTTGTCAAAGCGGAAAACTTCCGCACCACTCGCCCCTCGAAGAAGCTCTCTGAGAAATACCTCGGTCCTTACGAGATCATCGCTAAGGCCGGCAGTCGTTCTTTCACCCTCAGACTTCCTGACAATATGCGCGCAGTACATCCGGTATTCCATGTCTCTATGCTTGAGCCAGCAGTTCCGAATACAATTCCGAATCGAGAACAACCTCCGCCTCCGCCAGTCGTCATCGACGGAGAACCGGAATATGAGATTTCGGAAATTCTCAACTCCAAGCTCGACAGAAGATACCGCTGCCAACTCCAGTACCTAGTCAAGTGGGCAGGCTATGAAAACACTGACGAAGAGACTTCGTGGATTTCCGCCACGGAACTTGACCACGCCTCTGACCTCGTCTCTGATTTCCACAAGTCATATCCTGACAAGCCTGGCCCCATTTCCGCGCCCTAGTCATTTCCGACCTCATTTCCGACCTCATTTCCGACCTCATTTCCGACACCATTGCTTTCACAGTTCTCAGGACATTTATCAAAAACCGATTAATCTTCCGATATCCTATTTTCCGACACTTCAAGAAATTATCTACAGGTTTTTCGACATCTACTCCTCCCTCATGGTCTCCGCCTCGACCTCCCTTTCCGCTTCCGGATCCTTCTCCGACCCTCCTACCTCGACGATCACCAACTCCGTGTCTACCCGTTCCCTCGTTTCCGCCCCGTTCTCCTCCTGCACCCGCAGTTCCATCCTTTCCCGGACCATCTCGTTCCGCCACCGGTACTCGCGCTTGAACTGCTCCAGGACCGCCGACATGACGGTCATCTGGTTCTGGAACGACAGCAACTGCTGTTCCTGAACCACCGCCATATCCGTCAGCAGTTTCCGGATCCCGCGTTGGATTTTCCGGATTCCCCTCAGCGACTCCGCGATGTCTAGTAACGGAGACGCCATGCTGAAGCGTTTCAGCACCGCTGCCTCAGACATCCCGGTCACCGGAAATCCTTCCGCCTTCTTTCCGCTTGGTCCCGGTTTTGACTTGGGGGTTTCAGGCCCCTCGGTCTCAACCCTGCGCCGTTTCCGCTCCACCCTCGCGGCACACCCATCCACCACGCAACGGCACTTCTTGTCCCGGCACCGTTCGCAGGCCGTCTCCCGCGGATTTTCCGACCACACGCACTCCAGGCCCTTGACCTCGCACGTATCGCAAGGAGCCTTCTCCTCCTCACCGTCCCTGGTCTTCCTTTTCCGGGTCGCAGGATTTTCCGGCCCCAGCTCTCGCAACTCCAGTATTCGAGCCAGCTTCTCTTTCCGAGCCTGCTGGAACTCGTCCGCCCTCCGTTTCCGCTCCTCAACTACGTTCGGCATGGGAGCACTTTCTTTTTGCTTCCCCTTGCCCTCTGGAGTCGGCGTGCTTTCCGCTTCCGACTCCCCCTCGGAATCGGCAACTCTCTGGCAGTTCTCTGTGAGCACCGGAACCTCCCCACGACATTTCCGACTCACCCGGAACTTCCCTGCCTTTTCCGCCACGGCCTTTTCTTCCGCAGCCTTTTCGGCCGCATCCCGTTTCCGTTGTTCTTCACGGGCGTGCGACTCCTCCTCGCGACGCTTACGGTCACGCTCCTCCTTCTCCTTCCGTTCCTGCTCCCGACGCTCCAGTTCCTTGCGCTCCTCCTCCAGCCGCTCCCTCTCTTTCCGCGCAGCTTCCTCGGCCTCGCGCTTCTCGGCCAGTTCCTTCTGCGCAAGAATATCAGCAAAGTGCTGCTTCATCTCGGCACTGGACATTTTAGAGAAATCGACTGAAGAGCTCATGACGGAGTAAACAGAAGACGCGTCTTGTTTCCCGCCTATATTTCAAACTCCGACGCGTTTGTTCACAGGTCACGTGATTCCGACTTGTAGTCTCGCGGGGCTCGACCTTAGAAGGGAGATACTGTTACGACCGTTCATTTCCGACTTCCGACCCTCAGTTCCGCCACTCCTTCCGCCCCTCCAATAGTTCCGCACAACGTTCCGCCCCTCCGACATTTCCGACATTCCGCCCCTTGTACATTTCCCTTGTTCTTTCGACTCTATTACTCGGACCCACCGGACCCACCTCGCCATCCATCAAACCATATATCCGGTCACCCTTGTAGTTCGTTGTCAGATATGTTTTCCCGACCCCTTGTTCTTTGCCATTGTTCTACCTTACCCTGAACCCCCCTTGTAGTCCCATTGTTCCCAATTAGTTAGTTCCCACACATTGTACTCGACTTCCGCTTCCTCCGGAATTTGCTTAGTACAACACCATTACTTGTTGCTCTGCACTTTGTATAAAAACCCCCTCATGTATGTCTGTTATTCTGAAATCAGATAATCACCTTCGATACTTGATTTCCTTCGCTCCATCTCCTGTTCTTAGCACAGCGAGTCTAGCAAGATCTCAGTCTCTCCGTCTTCCGCTTTCCGCCTCAGTTCCGCCTCAAGTTCCGACCAAACCTTTGGCTCAGTACTTTCCAACTTCCGACTCATTTCCGAAATACCTAGGACGATAGTTCATTGGGGGCGCAACCTATAAGTTGAAGCCGCTGTCCTTTCCAGTTCCGACTTAGTGGAAATCTCGATACGTAACAGGTGCAGGAAATACACTGGTCATGGCAATCCAATTATCAGAACACCATCGGGAGAGGGTTGGGCAGAGGAGGTGGTAGACCCAGTGATGACTTGTCAAGTCAGTCCAAAGCTGTCGGTCGTGCGTTTAACGGCGTGGCGATGGTAACGGGCGCGAATCAGCGAACATCGGTTGCCGAACATGACAATGGCGATCGGAACGAACACGGAAATGGGGTGAGAAATGGCAGGACAGAGCACCTGAGTTATGAGGAATAAATGTGTCATGACAGCTGGAATGGATGAGGGCGGGTATGTCAGATGAATATACAGACCTTGTAACGCTAGAAGAGGCTGCAGAAAGGTTTGAACAGGCTGAGCATCTCAGGCAGTTTGAGGAACGCAGAAACTCACTGCGTAACAGGGAAGACATCAGGACTACGCCAAAGAAATGCGATGACTACCCACGGCCGGACACACGCTCACGCCAGGCCAGGAGGCCGCGTTCTCCTACCAAAAACAGCCCTGTAAACTATAAGCCGTTCAGCGCAAGGGCCAGAGACCGCGTAACGTCCCCATCAAGAAATAAAGACCCTCCCCCCTCAAGGCTCGGATGCCGCCGCTCGAAATCTATACCACGCCTCTTGGAAGAACAAAAAGAAGAACTACAAGCAAAGGGTCTTTGCTTCCTCTGTAAACAGCAAGGCCACCTCTCACGAGATTGCCCCTTGAGATCAACGCTGCCCCGAACCAGAGATAATCACCCCCCAGGTGTCCAGGCTGCCGCCATTGAGGTCAGACAAGATATCAAGGACCTAGACAAGCTAGCAAGAGAGAATATTGAACTGCAGCTAAACATGGTGGATAGGCTCGAGGATGAGGCAATGACGGGCCCTGCGTTCGATAAGCCACAAAGCGTCTGGGACGAGATTGCCGATAGGCTCTCAGCGAGAGTATCCCTAGCGAACTGTGATATGCCGGAACACACATCAAAGCGAGGAAGATACACAGTAATTCCCGTGACAGCTTACTCGGTGCTAATCAATGACCGCATGTTTAACATGCAATATGTAATAAACGGATCCCACATACTTGACGACCATTTTGATTGCGTAAACTGGCTGGAATATGAGAATATACGACACTGCTCTGAAGTTCCTCCTTACCTGGTAAGATACTCCGGAAATATGTGGGTAGACCCACAAAGATCATTACGGACAAGCGCAACAGGCTCAAAGTGGAACGGCGAACCGTGGTCTGACCACACGAACAACCCGAGAAGGCTAAATAAACAACAATTAGCAACCCAAGATGCAGAAAGGATCGCTCACAACAGAAGGTGTGACGAATGTCGAGAAGAGGAGATCGCCGCTAACAGCGGTCATGAATATGATTTCTTGGACGAGGACAAAGATGAAAACCGCTCACCTATGTCATCCTTATTGAACGGGCTAATTCCTCCCAAGGATGATCTGGAGGATGAGATGCCCACGCTCACCTGGGACGAAGATGGACCAGAAGATGAAGACGAGGACGCGGAATGCACCTCGGCTCTGCAAAATGCGTCTATGGTTCCAGGTACCGATACTAGATCTGTGAAGGCAAGGGGAAAATTGACGAAGGACCCACAAGCTACGCAGAAGATGGAGCGCAACACTAGCAAGCCTAAGGATTTCAAACGGTTAATACCGAAGGCAATAGTGGTGACAGCAAAGATCAATGGAAAGGACGTACGAGCATTACTGGACTCGGGCTCCCTCGCTGACTTCATGTCAACGACGCTAGTAGATCAACTAAGGTTCACGGCAGATCACCTAGCAAAGCCCCTACCGTGTCAGTTGGCAGCCTCAGGGTCAAGAACAATGATAACCTGTTCAACGACCGTCGATTTTGCGTATAACGACATAAAAGAACAGAGAAGGTTTGACGTCATTAACCTAGAAAATTATGATGTCATACTTGGCACACCTTTTCTGTTCCAGCACAAAGTAATAATAGGTTTCAACTCGTCAAGGGTATCGGTGGTATCCCCAATGTCGGAAGATATCTCTGGTCCTGAAGTAGTGCAGATCAGCTCAATGGCTGCGGACGTGGTAGAAAATGGCCTAGAAAACCTACGAACAGAGCTAAGATCATGCGCAAGCGACATATGCAAACCCGCAGGACAGACTCCTCTCCCACCGTTTAGGGACATCAACCATACGATACCAATAATAGATGAGAATAAAACTTACCCTTGGCACCCTTCGAAGTGCCCGGAAGCGGTGAAGCACCTATGGCGGGAGAAACGCAACTCGTACATAAATACGGGCAGATGGCGGTTCAGGCCCGGTCGAAACGCGGTGCCAATGTTAATAGTGCTAAAGAAACCTGGCGAGAATGGTGAAACAAGGATCAGAACCGTGCTTGACAAAAGAGAGCAGAATAAGAATACAAGAAAACTTGCGAGCCCTCTCCCAAATATGGAATCAATACTCACGAATGTCCTAAGACACCCCTTTCGGACACTAATTGATGGAAGGGATGCTTACGAGCAAATTCGTGTAGTAGACAGGGATGTACACCGCACAACCTTCAACACGCCCGATGGTACGATGGAGAGCTTAGTAATGCATCAAGGCGACTGCAACGGCCCCGCTACTTATCAGGCGCTAATGAACCATATATTCGGGCTTTACATCGGCATTTTTATGGATGTTTATCTGGATGATATAATAGTATACTCGAACAGTATAGAAGAACATGTCGAACATTGCAAACTAATAATCGACATTCTACGCAAAGAGAAATTATACTTATCAACCCCAGATAAGCTTCAGTTCTTTGCTAAAGAATTAAAAATTTTAGGTCACGTAATAAACAGTCGCGGACTAGTTATCGACCCTGAAAAAGTCGACAAGATAATCAACTGGAAGACGCCTTCTGGAAGAGGCCAGTTAGCGGCGTTCATAGGGACTGTGAGTTACATCGCACCAAACTGCAAAGGGATTTGGACCCCCATGGGGGTCCCAACAGAAAGAATGGGATCGACGGCAACATGGCAATGGGGCCCTATGGAGCAGCGGGCGTTTGAGGACGTGAAAAGAATAGTGCAGGAACACAGCGACTCACACAGAGTTGCCCTGGACTACGGAAGCTCCGCCCCGCCCATTAATCTCATATGTGACGCGAGCCTCGGGGGAGCAGGAGGTGTCATATCACAGGGGAGGGATCCGCACACACACTTCGACGCCCGTAGCTTTCTGGTCGGCAAAATTCAATCCGGCCCAGCAAAACTACCCGGTACATGAAAGAGAGCTATTAGCCATAATAGAATCACTGAAAAGATTCAGACACCTACTACAAGGTGTGCGGTTCCGTATCTTCACGGACCACAAGCCACTCAAACACATCCTGAATCAAAGAAATCTGTCCGCCAGACAACATCAGTGGATAGACATCCTCAGCGACTTTGACTTTGAAATTAATTATATCCCAGGAGAAACAAACGTAGTTGCAGACGTGCTGTCCAGGATGTATAACGCCGAACCTGCTGGGATAGTAAGAGCTGCCTCAGAATACATACAAGAGGAAGACGTACCGACAGCCACGCAAACAATATCAAGAAGCCTCTGTCCTTTGAGAACAGGCCACGAAGCCGATGCATCCCTCGAAATGCACCTAAACACCACTGACATCATCAAAGTCACTCCGAAAACAACTCGGAGAGGTCGCACAATAAAGTTACCAGTAAGGTATGACGATAATGCCACCGCGATAGGTCCGCGAACTGAAAGGACCAATGAGGGGTCCACAAAGAGAAGGGCTGCAGGACGTAAGCGGAGGGCGCGCGATGAGGCAAAACAGACTTACCCAGCGTCCGCTGAAGAAGGCACCAACCTAGAAGATAACAGTCCTGAACAGGACAACTCCCAACATTATTATTCCCCCCCAGCTTTGGGGAACTCATATTGATGTTCGATCCGTCTTTCCAGTTCCCCGGATTCCTAAAGGAATACTATAGTCGGGATGAATTTTTCCGAGGCATCATGGAAAACTTACATCACCATGACAACTTCCTAAAGCAAGACGACTTGCTATACGTAAGAATACGAGGGGACAGGAGACTTTGCGTACCTAACGGAACGCACAGGGGCAAAGGGATTAGGGAAACAATTATCAGCCACGCCCACTCACTGCTAGTGCACCTGGGAGGACGCAAGACGTTCTACTACTTAAGGGATCACGTGTGGTGGCCTGGTATCTTCACGGACATAAAAGACTTCTGTGAAAGTTGCCACACCTGCGCTGTGGCAAAACCTAGAAATCAGAAGGTATATGGGAACCTGAAACCACTCACAGTGCCTGCATGTCGTTGGCAGCAGATCGGAATTGACTTCGTAGGTCCCCTGACGACGTTGAGTAACCGAAACGGAGATTTTGATATGATATGCGTGATCATAGACCACCTATCGTCAATGGTGCACCTTACCCCTCCCAGACAGACGTACGGGGCCAAGGAAATCGCTGAACTGGTATTTGACACAATTTACAAGCTGCACGGTGTGCCTGAAGTCATCATCAGCGATAGAGATTCCCTGTTTACATCCACATTCTGGGAATCCCTGCACTCACTGATAGGGGTCGACCTGAGAACTTCGACGGCGTACCATCCACAGACCGATGGGGCTACTGAGCGCGCAAACAGGACGATAACCCAGATGCTACGCATAGCAGTGGCGGCTGACCAAAAGGACTGGGTACAGAAGCTTGTTGAATTCGCTTTCAACAGCGCACGCTCTGACACGACGGGTTTCACACCATTCTTCCTAAACTATGGAAGCTTACCGAGGCCCATGATATGGGACTCCAACCAGGAGCAAGTTCCGGGCGTAAAACACTTCGCACAAAGGCTAAAGGACGCCCTGATCGCCGTACATGACTCAATACTCACCCAACGAGTAAAGCAAACACACCTGGCAAACAGAAAATGACGACCCGCTCCTTTTAAAGTCGAGGATCTGGTATACCTATCAACAGCGAATCTCAGCCTGCCTAAAGGGAGAGCACGAAAGTTGTTGCCCAAGTTCATTGGTCCCTACAGAATAACAAAAGAAGTTGTAACAGGCACAACATATAAACTTGCGTTACCGGATGAGCTATTAGCACGAGGCATACACCCAGTATTTCATGCCAACCTGCTACGAATCCATATGGCGAACAATGACCGCCGGTTCCCCAGACGCACGGTTACACAGGTAACTGATCTGGGGGATGCACCATTAGAATGGCACATGCGGCGAATCGACACTCACTGCAGCTCTGGCAAAAATGCGTGGTTCCAGGTGCTATGGCAGAGCGGGGACAGGACTTGGCTCCCTTACCCGTCTGTCAAGCACCTGGCCGCAATCAACACCTACCTCGAAGGACAGGACGTTAGCTCTGTAAAAGACTTGCCGAAGGGGTCCGGTCAGCCTCCGCCGGATATCGAACAATTGATAGACCTACCGGACATGGAGAGAGCGACGTCTCTGATTGGCAACAACGCGATCACATTGTTAGTACCAATCGGTGGGTCTGAGAAAACATATAAAACAGGGGTTAAGACACTGGTCAAAATTTGTGTAACACCCACCCCTATGTCCACCGACAACGCAGCTGCCAACGCCCCCCTCACGCCCGCTGCCTACCAACTATGGCACAATGGCTTCACGCTATACCAACATGTGGGCGGGCCCGATCCTGGGCCTGCGCCACAAGGCTACGACAGTTGGCTGGCGGCCCAGTCGTTCTATGTAGCAAACAAGCACCCCCGTGATGCCAATGACGACGCAATCTCTGAAATATCTGAGGTATTCAGTAACTTAGATTCTGTGTCCCAGTACATGGAAACGAACCTTGCCCCCACAACGCCACATGCCAGCCGTTCAGCGTCAGTAGCCACCGCGCACACGTACCCGCCAAGCTACTACGGCGCGCCGGCTCCTCAGACGCGGTCCCACCGTTCCGTGCAATACGGATACCCCCCCACTCGCCACGCCGAATCCTACTTGCCGTACTACGTACCGCCTAGGCCGCACGGGAGGTATGATATGCCGGACGAATCTTTCATGGAGCGATTTGCCTCCTACAACCTATTTCAGCAAATAAACGACAAAGCCGTGGCAACTTACAGGGCGGCATTCGACCATGGCCAAAGGGCCTACAGAGGTGGACGATGAGGAAAAGGCAGGGGAAGAGGGGCCTCCAACGGCACGGCTCCAGCAACAGGGGGACCTCCACGGAAGGTGCAGAGGACGGGCGCGGGCCCTAGTCAGCCCACTGCTGCCCCCGCCACGTCCCCCTCCACGGCCGTCCCTCCTCCCCCGACCCAGCCGATCGTGAGCACAAGCTCTCAAGAGCCTGTACAGGAATTGATCAAGGGCGTCGCAGGACTAGCCACCAGTGGCGTGGCTGATGATATGCAGGAAACTGCGGATTAGGCATAGTTGGTTAGTGACTCACAACGTTTGCACACAGGGAATTTGATGTTCACTACCTTGTAGCAAAGGAGGGCAAATGTAAGGAACCGGGCGAGCTTACTAATGCTGACACCTTACAGACCCCGACCGAGCCAAATATAGAACGAGAAAGACATATATAAGTTGAGACCGATTATCCTGTAAATACTTGAGACTCCTAGTACCCCCATATCTATCGTTGACAAAGACTGGTTATATCGAGTTCCTCCGTCCTAAAGAACTCAGTCCCTCAGTCTGTCGTGTTCACTTCAAGCTCCGACTCTAAAGTCGTCACACTCGCAAGCATACCAAGCATACCTGCCTCCCCTTCCGGTGTGAGGCAGAGAGCATCCAGCACGGTATAAGAGTTATATAAACTATATGATGGTCTCAGTATATGCTCAATGCAAGATACTAGATATGATTACCTATACAATGGTCTATACAGCAGCATATAAGTAAGTAAGAATAAATGGAGAATGAGAACGGGTGTCTTACCTCAGTATATGCTCGATGCAAGATACTGAGGAAGACAGGATTTCTAGCTATCTACTTTATAGTCTAGAAGAACAATAGTAGAATAAAAACAATAGTGACTGCGGACAAAACTATCTATAGCGATTTAAACAATGGGACCTGAGACAACAATGGCATACCATGTGATTTGTCACATGGTGTGACTCAGGGTGACACGGTTTGCTCTTAGCTTACGTGTCCACTGCGTCCACTCCTACACTCCCCCTCAAACCGTAGTCAGCCCCAATTCAACCGCGAAGTGCTTTACCTTCGCAGATGGCAATGCTTTGGTAAGCATATCCGCGATCATGTCATCGGTTGGACAATAAACTAATTGAATTGCCCCTTTTTCGATGATCCAGCGGATAAAATGATATCGTACGTCGATATGCTTCGTTCGAGCGTGATATTGATGGTCTTTGGCAAGGGCAATGGCGGACTGATTGTCGGAGAACATAGTGGTGGGCAACAATTTCTCGTCGAAAAGTTGTTTGATGGGTGACCGAAGCCATAAGGCTTCTTTAGCGGCGTGAGCAGCAGCTACGTACTCACTTTCCGTCGTAGACAGCGATATGATTGACTGACATTTTGCACTCCAGGATATGGCTCTGCCGTTGATGATAAACGCATATCTGGAGACGGCGTGTCTATCCTCAGCGGTACTGCTGTCTGCATTGGCATATCCCATCATGTCTCCTTGCGTCTGTCCGTAAGTCAACCATAGTTCCTTTGTACCTTTCAAATAGCTGAAGACTCTTTTAACGGCGTTCCAATGCGTAGGTCCGAATTTGGTAGAGTATCGAGACAGTGACTGGATGGAAAACGCTATGTCGGGACGTGTTCCTAGGGCAGCGTACATCAAGGAACCAATGGCCTCGCGATATGGAGTATCGCGCATCTGAGCCCATTCAGCCGTAGTCTTCGGTGTCTGGGAACTGGACAGCAGTAGTCCGCGCTCCATGGGTGTTGATGAAGGCTTCAGCTCGTCCAAATTGAAACGATGAAGAATCGAGGTGATGTAGGATCGCTGGGAGAAATGAATAGTACGTCGGTCTCTGTTGCATTTAACTTCTATTCCTAGCAGCCAGTGCAACTCGCCAAGGTCTGTTATTTCTACACGCTCCAAGATCTTTGCCTTGAAATGACTGATAAGCTGTTTAGATGATGCTGCAATGGTGCAGTCATCAACATGGACAAGGATGATCATGGGGCCTTGACCGTTTCGATGAAAAAATACGCCTTGGTCGACATCGCATCTCGAGAAAGCTAAGTGATGGGTCATTATTTTGACAAGTTTTTGATACCATCGCCTCCCAGATTGTTTCAGCCCGTATAGAGTCTTTTTAAGATGACACACCTTCCAATGGAATTTGGAGCATGGTAGCCTGGGGGCTGAGCCATGTAAATGGTTTCTTTATCGGTAAGTTCACCATTTAGATAGGCTCCTTTGATATCAATCTGATGGATCTCCATGTCTTTTGCAGCAGCCAGAGCGAGAACCGTTCGGATTGAAGTGTCATGACCGGTTTATTTCTCCTACCGCGCTACCTCTATGTTCCCCCTCGTCACTCCCTAGCATCTTCGTCAGAGTTCGCTGCACCTACCGACCACTCCCCCTCTACGTGCACTCTACTCGCTGTTCGCCCCATTCTCCGAACCGCTATTCGCTGCTCGCGCATTTCGCCAGCAGGCACGCCATCAAATATGATCGATACCAGTCACCGGCATGATGGTTCATCATTAGCCCCATCATCTTCTTAATCCAACCCCATTGGGTGTTCATATGGCCAAAGTGTGTTCGCAGGACATCCCTTCCATAGGTCGTGTGGGATCAACCCAGTAAACGAGGAGTCCATGCAGGGTAGCATGTATGCGGGTCCCAAGACATGGTTTTGTCCATAAGTGCCTTCGCCCCCTTTTACTCTCCGTCGTTTCATGTTCGCATTCTCCCCTCACTCTATTGTATGTTTATTCCATCTACTTAGTATCATGACTGCGCACCCCTATCCGGCCCTAACTCGCGACGGCCTCTTTCCTATTCGCTAATACCTTACGAGCATTCGATATAAGTAGTTTACATTCGCATGTATATTCCCCAGTTCAATTATCATACATCGTTCATCTTGTGCAGCTTTGACCTCGCCGTGGTCATCGTCTTAAGCCTTCTCTTAGAGATTTCCATCTTCGACTAGCAGAGGACTTAGGCATCACTGGTGAGTTCTCATACTTCATCTTCGTTACCGTAGCCTTCGAACCATTTTCTGTGCTGTTGGCGAAGGGCTCCGAAGGAGCACCTTCGCCAGCGAAGGGATTGTCGAGACTTAGACAGCCCTTCTGTGAGACCTTGCACGTTACATCGTCAAGAGCCATGGGCTATTTCGCTACGACTGTAGATAGGGGGAGCCCCATTCAGGCAACCCCCTTACTTTGTGAACATTCATTGGTTCACCTATTCGCCGAATGGCATACTTATTCGCACAAGTTATTCGGGCATTCGCTGTGTTTACTAATACACGATATTAACGCCTGAAAACCAATCTTGACACTTAGCGACGGGGGCGAACGTATCGAAGTAGTCAACACCTGGCACCTGGGAGAAACCTTGCGCGACGAGGCGAGCCTTGTAGCGGACCACATTGCCCGCTGCGTCCTTTTTTGCATGGAAAACCCATTTTGAGCCAACAATATTGGCATTTTCCGGCGGTGTGGTAAGTTCCCAAGTTCCAGCTTCTTTGAGGAGTGCTAACTCCTCAATTATTCCCTTTTCCCAGAGTTCCCAGTCGGGGCGGCGTCTAGCCTCAGCCAGAGATCGAGGCTCGAGGGCTTCGACTTCGCTAGTTTCAGCTACCAGTGCGTACTCATCCAATTCTTCCGCTATCATCATCCATTCAGCTGATCCCTCCCCCTCAAGAACTACATCTTGATTTTTAGCTGCAGGGAGCTGAATTCCAGGGGTGATGACAGGGTCAGATTTACGGTGAGGAGACATTCCATGTCCGTCTAGGATATCGCGGATACACTGACTAGGTTTTCGCATCCGTTTGGCAGGTGCTTTAGCTTCAGATTCAGGTTCGGAGGCCTCGATATTAGGCACATTTTGAGATGGAGCGGGGGTGGTGGTAGCAGGGGCAGTGGTGGCGTTAGGAGTAGTAAATGGTACGTCAGTTTTCGTTTTGATGAGTTGCCAATTCTCCTCCTCAAGATGAGAACCTGACGTGTTCCTGCTGTCGAAATGGACATTGCGCTCAATGCTGACCGTCTGTTTCTCAGGCCAGTAGATGCGGAATCCCCTGCTTCTTTCATCAATGCCCAACCAACGGCCCTCTGTAACGCATCCACCTAATTTGTCACCAGTCTCAGTGCGCACCCAAACCTTTTCACCCCATTCGCAAATGTTCCGTAAGTCCGGCTTCTTTCCAAATGCTGCCTCATAAGGAGTCTTACTGTCCACAGCTCTTGTTAGTGTTCGGTTCATGAGCCAGACGACATGGCGCGCCGCTTCGCCCCATAAGAACTTCGGGAGTCCGCTCGCATGCAAGAGGGTGCAAACACATTCCACAATCGTCCGGTTTCGACGCTCGGCAACTCCGTTGTGCTGAGGAGTGTCATGCACGGTGAGTTTCTGCATTGTACCTTTTGACTTCAGGTGTGATATGAAGTCCTTTCCTAGGTATTCACCACCACGGTCTGAGTGTAAGGTTTTTATGGCTGCACCGAGCTGCATATTGGACCATGTCTCGTACTCCTTGTATGAGTCGAAGGCTTCATTTTTTGTGCGTAGGAGGTACAGGTGAGTTAGCCTAGACATGTCATCCGTGAAAGTGATATAATACCGCTTTCCACTTTTTGTAGCGACTGGTGCAGGTCCCCACAGATCACTATGTATCTCTTCGCCAAATTTTGATGCACGGCTGCCTTCTCTTATTTTGGGAACAGGTTTGCGTGTCACCTTTGCATACACGCAGGACTCGCAAAAGAAGGGATCTCCTGAAGGTGAATGTTCGAGTTTTACTCCTGTTACAAAACCCTTCGCCACTAATTTTCTAGCTGTGTCGGGCAAGACATGGCCCATTCAGCGGTGAAATTGGTCCAAGGTCAGTACTTCTGTAGCCAAATTTGCTGCATTGGACTCATGCGAGACACGATAGAGACCTCGCCCTGATTTCGGGACTGTGCCGACCAGTTCGCCGTTCCACTGACGTATAGTACAATTGCCGTCTGCAAATGTGACATCAAAACCCACATCATCCAGTTTTCCGACGGATACGAGCGTGTAGCCAACTTCTGGGAAGTACAGGACTTCTGTGAGCCTTAGCTTCGAGATATCGACGTTTTTTGGTATGTCAATCGTCATCTCGCCCTTTCCAAATGCTCTAAAGCTCTGCTTGTTTGCAGCTTGGAAGGATCTTAGAGATATTTTGACGAAGTTTTCAACTGTGTCATGGTAAGGAGTTATGTGAGTGGTACATCCTGAGTCATAGACTTCGATGCAAGGTGAGGTTTTTGCGATGTCTTCGACTTCGACGCAGACTGCATGTGCGTGCTCCAGATCGGTGCCGTTGCGATTCATGTCACCACCAACAAGTGATAAACCTTCACTTTCGTTAGTGTCAGGTGACAGCTCCATTTCGCATTCATCGTCTGAATCATCGCTAACCTCAGAGAACCAGTCTCCTGTGTCATCTCCAGTAATTTCATCATCTGAGTCCGAGTCGATGTTCGACAAAAGTGGTGGGAGCTCGCTGTCTGACTCATAGAGCTCATCTGCCATGAAGGCATACTCTATTTCAGAACCGGATTCAACAGCAGCGTTAGCTGTGCCACTGCTGCTCTGAGCCGTACTCTTGTTCAATGTCTTCGCAGGTTTGGGACATTTGTCTTTGAAATGTCCCTTATCGCCACAATTCCAGCAGACACTGCGTGGCTTGCGTTCGGTGCATTTCCCTTTCCTGCTTTGTGTGACAGACATAGCCTCATCCTTATCATTCTCCTTGTTGCCACCGCTTCGGCGCAATCTCTGTGCCGCCTGATGTTCATACTCTTCAGAGACCAAGGAGATAAGTTCATCTGGGTCTATGGTCTTTGAGGTGCTGTATAGTCTTGCCCCAGCGAGTAGATTCGAAGCAAAGGCAGAGAGGTGGGGCGAAAGGAATTTTATGATGGTGGAGCAATAGTCTTTTTCCTCAATGATGACGCCGTAGGTGGCCAGCTCCTCCTTTTTTACTCGCAGGTTGTCCAGGAACTCATGTACATTTCCTTTTTCAGGACACTTGGACTCCATGAACTGAGTACACAAGTCAGCCTGTGCAAAGGCACCTTTTGAAGAAAATTCCTTCGAAATGAGGTCCCATCGATCCTTTAGGGACGACTTTCCATGGATACGGATTAGGGTCGAGTCAGGGATGCGATGGGTGAGGAGGGCTTTGGCAGAGCGGTCTTCCTTGATCCACAGGGTGAGTGCAGCTTCCTCTTCAGCGGTGGGAGTGGCACTGAGGGTGGGGTGAACAGAAGTGCCATCGAAGTATCCCCACAAACCTTTTGCCTCGATCGCATCCTGGAAGCGCATGGCGAACGCTGTCCAGTTTAGGCCACTCGACATGAGCTTGGGCACGGAGGATGGGAGGAGGTCTGTGGTGGTGAGCGCTGTGGTGGACATCGGAGCAAGGAATGTTTATGTGAGTAGGGAGCGGCGGGGCCCAATAACCTATAAGAGTTATATAAACTATACGATGGTCTATACAGGAGTGTATAAGTAAGTAAGAATAAATGGAGAATGAGAACGGGTGTCTTACCTCAGTATATGCTCGATGCAAGATACTGAGGAAGACAGGATTTCTAGCTATCTACTTTATAGTCTAGAAGAACAATGGTAGAATAAAAACAATAGTGACTGCGGACAAAACTATCTATAGCGATTTAAACAATGGGACCTGAGACAACAATGGCATACCATGTGATTTGTCACATGGTGTGACTTGGGGTGACATGGTTTGCTCTTAGCTTATGCGTCCACTCCTACACACGGCATTATCCTCGGTGTCACCTCCTCCCTACAGCTGACAACCCCCCCGCTCCCCAAAAACTCTCAGAACCATTGTGAGCGCGCATGCGCCAGCCACCCAAGCGGCGCAAGAGGGGATCCCTGTTGGGCTCTGGCGGTTCCACATCAGAGAAGGAGAACCAAGCCATCACGCCAAGCTCTGGGAGCATGCTCAAGATTTCCTCCAGTGTGTTGACCATGGACAGCTTGAAGTCCTGCTGCCTGGTGCCTCCCTCTTGTATTGGTTGTTCAAATGAGGAGGTTGCATATATGAAGGAGCAGCAGGTGAAGCATGAGAAATTCAATGAAGAAATGCTTGCCATCCACAAGGAGACCCTGGAAATTTTGGCAGGGGATCATAGTGCAGAGCACATTCCAGGACTTTGGAGAATGTATAAAAATCTTTATAATTGTATTTGTTTTTTTTAGCTTCCAGTCTTTATGTGTGAACAACTATGTATACAATTTGTACAGTAGACACGTGTCGAACACATCCACACGTTCAATGCTACTAGGTGGACAAGTATCTATATTGAGTCGCTGACCAAGCCTATCAATTGGTTGTGCTCCGCTACTGCAGCAAAAATACTCTAGTGAACATGGCCTGATGAAGCAGGTCTCACCATTGTGTACATACTGTACAAACATGAATACTCAGAATTGAACACTACTTTGGTTGCAGTAGCCAGGTGGTGTTTCTTTGGAGATGTGGACAAGGGCCCTGGTATTAAACTTCTCTTCATTGGACTCTGAGGCAGACCTCGAGGCAGCCAGAGCACTATCATCTCCTGTAGGTCTGCTTCTGGAAGCTGGTGTCAGAATTGGTTCTTTTAAGGTTTAATAGCGGGTGTCAATAGATCTGGGACACCCAGATGCAGCGAACCAAGAGGTCCCTGTGCGAATCAACTACATAGCTGGCGAAGAGTACCAGCTTACTACTAAGACTATGAAGGGGTATATGATAGATGGACCCCAAGTCTACAGTCAAGGCGAAGCCTTTACAACACTCGGCGAAATTGTCCGAAGTGATGAAGAAGGGTTGTCTGATATAGATGATCCCTTCGTCGGCGAAGGCACTCCTCTAGAGGCCTTCGCAAACAGGTGCAGAGTAATCCTAAGGGTTCGGGGTAAGGATAATTGGTAGTGTCACTCACTAGTGATGTTCCTCGTTTTGACACAAACGAGGGGCAAGATTGAAGGGTAGAGCTCAAGATTGGTTTTTCACAAGTGGGGAAGGTAATGCACAAGGAAGACCTACTATAATTGAACTAGGGAGCATACATGAGAGGTGAGTCCTTTTTATAGAGAATACATGTATGCTACTGGCAAATGAGAAAGAGGCCGGGTGGTTTGGAGTATTACAAGAGATGCACAGTCAGGTTACAAACAAAGGGGAAACATACTATATAGAGTGGAGCCCATAGTGAAGCTAATTCCAACAAGAAAGAGGGGCTTTGGAAAGATTAATAGAGATTCTGCACCTTGGCAGCTCTTACTGTCCTGTTGTTATGTATCGAGATTTTGGCAAGTTGGAACTAGAAAGGACAGTGGCTTCAACTTATATGTTGCACCCCAATGAACTATCGTCCTAAGTATTTTGGATCACGAGTCGGAAGTCGGAAAGTATCGAACTGAACAGAAGTTGGAAGTTGGGTCCGAAGGTGGAGAGACAGAGGTCTTGCAAAACTTGCTGTGCTAAGAACAGGAGATAGAGCGAAGGAAATCATGTATCGAAGGAGATTATCTGATTGCAGAATAACGAGCCTACATGAGGGGCTTTTATACAAAGAGCTGAGACAACATGTAATGGGGTAGTACTAAGCAAATTCCAGAGGGAGCGGAAGTCGGATAGACATATGGGGTAAATAACTAATTGGGAACAAAGGACTACAAGGGGGTACAGGGTAAGGCAAAGAACAATCGCAAAAGAACAAGGGGTTGGAAAGTATATCTGACATGAAGAAACAATGAGGCTCCAAAGGGGGCCGGACATATGGTCTTGCTGTGCTGCGAGGTGAGTCCGGTGGGTCCGAATAATAGACTTGAAAGAACAAGGGAATGAACAAGGGGTGGGAATGTCGGAATTATTGGAGGGTTGGAATGTGAGTGGAAGTGAGTGTCGGAAGTTGGAACTGCATGGTCGTAACACCTGTCCTGCGACAGTCTCAAGCCCATTGATGCTAACCTGCATGGAGGCTGCAACCGACACTGGCCAAATGTGTCCTGAGCATGAGGGTCATTCATGGAGTGGGAGTTTCACAGGTGATGGGTTCTATGATCGATGATGGCTCCACAGGCCAGGGTCCTGATGTGAATGATGGATCAGTGAATGCGAAAGGGGTTCTGCGAAGAATACTTTGGCGAAGAATTTGAAGGTCCCATAGCGGGGATGTTCATTCACTGAATATGGATGGCTGATTTGTAGAATAAACGAATCATGACAGGGAGCATATGCGTTACACAAGGTTCAAGGGTCCTGAGCTACCCATGCAATCTCATCCCAATGAGCTCATTCCCAATATACCTTGAGGACAAGACCAGCTGTGGCGACAGCAGGGTGTGTTCCCACCTCTGGTGTACATGGAAGTGAAGTGTTATGGGATGTTTGGGGTTAGGTGATGACTGCGCTCATTGGGACAACAAGCATTGAGAGGGGGTGATGTCAGCATTTAGTTTCCAGACCATTCCCATGTTTCCAGACCTTCTGTGAGCTTCCATAAGTTTCTGCTTCCCTGATTATGTAGGCATGGCTGTGCTCACCTGTCAAGATTGGTTTTTAGGTGTTAATATTGTGTATTAGTGAACACAGTGAATGCCCGAATAGCTTGTGCGAAGAAGTGTGCCGTTCAGCGAATAAGATGAACCAATAAATGTTCAGAAGGTAAGAGGGCTGCCCGAACGGAGCTCGCCCTATCTACAGTCGTAGCGAAGTAGCCCATGACACTTGATGATGTAACGTGCAAGGTGTCACGGAAAGGTTGTCAAGCAGTAACAACCCTTCGCCGACAGCACCGATAATAGTACGAAGGCTAAGGTAGTGAAGGTGAAGTATGAAAACTCACCAGTGGTGCTTAAGTCCTCCTGTGGTTGAAGATAGGAATCTATAGGAGAGGGCTCAAGACGATGGTCACAGTGAGGTCAAGTTTTGCAGAAGATAGACATATGATAATTGAACTGCAGAATGTACATGCGAATGTAAACTACTTATACCGAATGCTCATATGATGCTAGTGAATAGGAAAGAGGCCATCTTGAGTCAGGGTTGGATAGGGGTGCGCAGTCAGGATACAAATAGGTGAAACACATATACAATGGAAGAGGGGAGGAGTGTGAACATGAAACAATGGAGGGGAAGAGGATAAAGGTACCCATGTACGAAAACACGCCTTGAGACCTGCATAGATATTACCCTGCATGGACTCTTCGTCTGCTGGGTTGATCCCACACGATCTACGGGTAGGACGTTCCGCGAATGCATTCCGGCCATCGGGATACCCAAAGGGGATCAGTTGGGAAGATGATAGGGCCAGTGATGAACCATCACGCCAGGTAAAGGATGTTGATCGTGTTTGATGGCGTGCCTACTGGTGAATGATGCGAGCAGCGAATGGTTGTTCAGCGAATGGGGTGAACAGCGAATGGACCAGACATAGAGGAAGAGTGGTCGAGGGGAAAGCAAGGATAGCTGGGTAGGGGAAGTAAACGAGCCATGACAGGTTGATCCCACACAATCTATGGGTAGGACGTCCTGCGAGTGTATTCTGGTCATAGGAACTCCCAAAAGGGGATTGAGTCGAGAAGGTGGTGGGACCAGCGATGAACCACCAAGCCAGATGTTGATCGTGTTTGATGGCATGGCTACTGGCGAATGACGCGAGTAGCGAATACCCATTTGGCGAAGAGCAATCAGAGCGAACATAGAAGTGGAGTGATGAAAGGGAGAATGGAGTTATTGGGTACAGGAAATAAATGAGTCATGACAACTATGTGCAAGTCACTGTTTGTTTACTGTAACCTACAGCAAGAAATAGTGACAAAAGAGGAAATCTGGTAATAATTTGAAACTATGGAAAATGGTAAAGAATCCTTCCTTTTTGTTTACAATTTAAAACATCAAGAAAATTTGAATAAAACCAGATGAACATTTATAAGAAATAAATTGTGACAAAATAAATCACATTCACTGCATAAGAGGCAAGAAATAATTATTTGCTTTTATTCAGACTTTCTTGATGTCTTAAATTGTAAAAAAAAAGAAAGACTTCTTCACCATTTGCCATAGTTTCAAATTATTACCAGATTTCCTCTTTTTTCACTATTTATTGCTGTGGGTTATGGTAAACAAACAGTGACTTGCACCTAGTGTGACTGTGGTGATCACGGTTTTTTATACATTTATTGCTGTCATAATTATAATTACTTGCACTACGAATGACCGCGCTTCAGTTCGGCATGAGTTTCTTGTCTAATTGCAAAAACACAACATTGACAGATATGCATATTAGGCCGAAGGAGGGATATCAAGTACATCGCCAGTACAGCAAAAACAAAAATCTCAGTTCAGTTTGCGCGCTTCAGCACAACATCTACCTCCTTCGCACCGACTACCGCCTCCAGCAATACCTCATCTCCTGGATTTTCTACGGCCTTTGTCTCGCTCAGATGCCCATCAATATATATACCATAGAGTCCCTTCTCCAACCCCTTCACAACCGGCTTCACGCTCACATCCCCACCATGCCAGGCCCTCATCGTCAGTACCATCCCTCCGACCCCATCATCCCAACCCCCGCGAAGGAAATCGACCCCGGTCCCCAGTCCGACGCCATCCACCCACGCGCGACCTTGCACGTCCGCTTTCGTCCACGGCGCATCCCACATTCGTCGCTGCCCATTCGGGACATTCAGTCTCGCATAGCCAATAGCCGCATTGCCAGTCAACGGCCCAACCTGGGTCCAGTTTCCATCCTTGTCCGTCAGAGTATCATGACTGGGGTAAAACAATCCACCTTTCTCCCACGTCGGACGAAGGAAGCGATCTGCATGGTTGAGGAGACCAGCTAGGTCACCAGGAGAAGACGATACCTCTGAAGCCCATTGGACGACATAGCCAAAGATGGGTTGTGGGAAAGGCGGCGAGGGGCCGGCTGGTAATGGTGATACGGAGGCGATGTCGCGGGCGCGAGCAAGAACGGCCAGATCGTTAACGTCACAATTTTCTTCCTTTGCGAGTCGTCGAAGCGTGAAGGCGACGTCGGCGGTGTTGACGTTGATGCGATCCTGGTCCACTCGGGTGATAAATCCGAGGGATTGGGCTGGGTACATCTTCGGTACGTCGTGGTTCCACGCATTCATGAAAGTGGCGGCCCTGCATCAACGTAGCTGGGATAAGTTACATATACCATAGATCCAGGCGAAGGAAGGTTCAAACCAAGCCGTAAAGGCAATGCTTTTCCCAGGCACGGTGAAGGCTTGTTTGACGGCATACGACTGTGCAAACAATCCATCACCATTGATCATGCCTCTATCCTGCAACGCCTTGGCGTACTTCGCTACGACCCCATCAACCGCCTTGGTTCCCTTCCTTACATCGTTGTACCTCATGCCGATGATCTATAGTAGGATTTTAGCGGTCGCTCACCAAGGCGTCCTGTCCCACTTACCGGAAACTGGTTGCATCCGACGAATATCGAGTTAGGATCGCAGCAGACGCCGGCCCATCCATTCTGCTCCATCTGGTTCAGGATGGTCTGCTGCAAACTACTCGTTGTGTAGCTGAACTTCTCGGGGCCCATGCCCCACATGACTGGGTCCCAGTGGAAGGTCAATGCGTCGTCTTGATCAAACCTGTCGTCGTCGAAAAGCATGGCATATAAGGCCACCATCAGGAGGAGATGGCCAGAATACTAATGCAACATCAGCGCCGTAACATCATCATCATCTGCAATGCGAGAACCAACCATGATATTCTCCCTCACGATCGGGTCCGCCCACGGGCGACGCAGTTCTTTTATATCT
Organism: Gautieria morchelliformis; assembly: GCA_015179125.1. Taxonomy (NCBI): domain Eukaryota; kingdom Fungi; phylum Basidiomycota; class Agaricomycetes; order Gomphales; family Gomphaceae; genus Gautieria; species Gautieria morchelliformis. Next base: position 152,479 of record WHVA01000214.1, on the reverse strand, counting down.
GGATCGACAAGCTTTCCACTCTGGCTCGTCAGATACCAATATTCCCATACCTTCTTCCTCAACATCTTATGGATGAGCTTGAGCAACAGTTCTTGAAATAAGCCGCGTAGAGCTGGCAGGCGGTGGTAGTGGGCAGCTCCGGCGGCGTACGCCATCGTGGCCAGCTGGTAGCGGTAGGCATCGAGCCAGTCCTGAGTCTGTTCCTGAGGCCCCATGTGTGCCCATTCGCCGTCGAGCTGGAAGGCGAGGTTGTGGAAGTGGCGGAGGTGGCCAGCTTGCTGACGGTCGAGCTTGGGGAGGGTGATTGTCGAGCTGGCGAGAGTTGGGGGGAAGGTGCCATGGACGGTGAATTTTAGAACTTGTGCTGATAAGCTGCCGGTTACTGTGTGTGACATCGCCGATGAAATATTTGAGACGGGAGGTCGCTGCTCATCGACTCCCTTTAAAGTGGCTTCGAACCTCGACTATGTCGGGTATATCTAGTACAGTCTATCTACTAGTTGTGACGCCGATAAGCTTGAGAGGTACTACATAGGTTGTTAAGAAGGAACTAACTTGCCTCTTTTTAGGACTTTTTCGCTACCATAACCTAGTTCCGACCGGAATCATAGAAACTCTACTAGGCAACTTGTGATCTTGTTTTAATTGACTAGGGGTCAATTCGCCAGGGTGAATCAGGGTCAATATGGTGGCTGATTAAAGAAATCCTTTTTTAGACTCTGTTGATGCTGCGTAAACTGGCTGACTTGCACATCTGAGAGTTATTTAGTCAAGGAAGGTACCATGAGACCCAACATCGCGTCTCAAACCGGCACGTATGCCCAGAAACCGGCGTCGAGGAGCCTGATATGGTCGCCGGAATGGCCAGGACTCGGACACTTGGACCAAAGGCCGGAGCCCTTGTCCAAGCAAGCGGAAGTTAACTAATGCTCTTAATGGTGCCACTCCAGGGCACGCCACGGTTTCGTGTTTCGTCGCTACTTGCCACACCGTTTTTCCTTAGCAGTTCAGAAACCGGTGAGAATGTGTAAACACTTACTACCCGTTTGCGTGCGAGTTCAAGGTCTGCCATCATGAGGGTAACAGTTATTCCATGGGCATTGAAGCACCCGAATAGGCATCGGGCCATCGAGTTGAACAAGTACTAGACAACGCAGGATCAGCAAAATAGGTTTACGTCATAAAAATGAAAGCCTTACCTCTTGAGCCATTAGCTACCTTTTCCAGTGCTTGTGATGAAACCTTAGTATTTTACACTTGGTTCACTTCAACGTATAGACGATGGCACAGTAGCTGATGTTGTCCGTACGACGCCATTCGTGCCACGTCACGGGCGAGCTCCCGACACCGGCACATTTTGATACGGCTATTATACACCTAGATGCAGAGGAAACAGGATCGGAAGGTCAGTGCCATGTCTTAACGGGACCATGACTTACCTAACGGAAAATCTACGACAGCAGTCTAGCGAATTGTCCGCACTCAAGATTTTCTTGGCGAAATGAGGAACCAGGTGACAGCTACGGCGAATGCGCTGGACGGGCACAACGGAGACAACATACAAGCGGTGCAGATCAGGAGGGAGTGAAAAGACTGCACGCACACCACACGACCAACTCGGTACCCTAAGAGAGTTGTACACATACCGGTTCTTTATTATTACATTAGTACTTGTCCGGTGACCTGAATCCAACTTGGACTGGCGGAGGTGACACACTAAGTCTGTATGCCGCGCAGCCATACCCTGATACTGCTGAGTCATGGATAGGATAGCCGGTGCTGACCGCGGATAGACTATGGCGCGGGCCGCTAGGGCAATGGAGCCTAGATTGCGCTATGTAGGATGATGGCAGACGCCTCGTCGGACCAGTCGATCAGTACTACGACATACCAATAGGGCCCGGAGCTGCGTTGTCAGCAGCAGCCCCCTGGGAGCACTGCGGTGAATATTCACAGTCACGGGCAAAAAAATACCATAAAAAAAAATCCAAATAAAGCAGTTACAGGTCATGAAAGAACTAACCAGGTGAGTAGGGTATCACGCCGACTCTAGTAGCATGACTTCCTAGTCGCGGATCAGGGTGTCAGAATAGAAATACCCCGGATGGGCAACACATAGTATTCTCTAAACTCGCAATGTTCGTCCCTCGACAAAGCTACGATCGATACCTGGTCACCGTAGGGCACCATTATGGCCACATGTGAATCATGGCACGCGTGGGGGGTAATACTCTGCCGGCCTATTCAATGCCAAGATATGCTGAAGCTCAATAAAACAGGTTGAAATTTTGTTCTTTGTTCCTCTGCATGGCTGTAGCTACTAGTACCTATCGTCCGGACAAACAGCCTGAGGTGTGGTGGACTAACGCTTTATTCTTTATTGCAGTCCATGTGTTGGCTCTCGTCGCCACGCTTCTCGTCTCACCATGGAGAACAACTCCAACGGCCACATTGGTGATGGCTGCAGTGTGGTATCAAATTGCAATGGTGGGGTACGACATCTATTCCCTTGCACTCGTCCCTGCAGGCATTGAAACAGTGTTAATGGTTCCAGGATTACTATGGGCTACCATCGTCTGTGGACGCATCGAGCATTTACTGCACGGAAGCCCTTGCGGATCGCATTGGCTCTCATGGGTGCTATGGGCTTTCAGGGCTCAATCAGAGTACGTCTTTCTGCTGGGAGCCCGCTATGAAAAATATTAAAGACCTCTAGTGGTGGGTTGTGCGCCACAGACTCCATCACAGGTTCGTTGCTGCCATAAACCCTGCCAAACTTATTTGCGTCCTTACAGTAATCTGACCAAGGTATACGGACGATCCCCTCAATGATCCATACGCAATAACCAGGGGACTTGTCTACTCCCACGTAGGGTGGATTTTTACGAAACCGAGTTATCCCCGTTGGAACTTAGTAGACAAAGGCGACCTTGATCGCGACGTGGTAGTAACGCTACAACACAAGCACTATAGTACTTTGCATATTGTTCTGAACACAAATTGAGCCTCACGGTATGCTTTCTAGTTCCTATAGCGCTCTTCATGTCGTTTGTCCTCCCCACAGCTGTTAGCTCTCTGTGGGGAGATGCTCTTGGAGGATTCGTATGGGGTGGCCTATTTGCACGTATAATCAGTAGGTCTTGATCGTTACATGCTGCGTGCTTTTCACTTATCGGCGCCAACGTGACCACAGTCTGGCATTGCATATTTACCGTGAATTCGTTCGTCTTACGTTTATGTCCTGATGCCATTCGTGGCTCACTTCCCCGTATTAGACTGGCACATTGGCAAGGGGCGCAATACTACACTAACGAAATGAGTGGCCGCGGTGATTGGGTTAGTCTAGTGGTTCCCCACCGAACGCTGTTGCTCATTGACGGGAATAGCTGATAGCTGCCTTAACCGCGGGCGAAGGAAACCATAACTTTGTAAGAATCCACTTCTCGTCTCTCATTTGGACTCACACCCATTTAGCATGCACGTATTACGTCCTCACATCTATTGCTTTCCCAAGCTCTCTAAACTTGTTCCCTTCTAGCATGCATTTCCCTCTGACTATAGAAACGCGTACATCCACGTTTATATTTCTGGCTGCACGCTCTAATGTCATATCCAGGCCTTTTCTCGCCAGTTGGGACCCCACCCGTTGGGTAATACTGACCCTGCATAAATTTACGTCTCAAATCCCTTCATTGCGCCGAACAGAAGAGTTAGATGTTCTCAAAGCGCGACTATATATGATTCGAACAGAGGCCGCTTCGATTTCCGATAAGGATCCTGTGGCAGCGCGCGAACTGGAACGCCGCGCACAGGTGCTTCAGAGCTCCCTACCAGTCCAAGAGATCACCAAGGGCCCGGAAAAACCAACTTGGGGACGGACGGAATTGGAAGACTTTGTGATCTCCGAAAGGCGTACCGTAATTCTAATTGAGGGTCATGCAGTCGATGTGACTTCGTTTATCAAAGAGCATGCGAGTGCTTCTCAATATCTTGTGTGGAACTTGAACAACTAACATATTACTACAGCCCGGGGGAGCCAGTATTCTGCAAGAGTATACGGTATTCAATATAGACAAGGAGACACAGCGTCAGCAACCCATTCGTGACGCTACGCAGGCCTTTCTAGGACGATTTAACAATCATACACGAGGTGCTCGAGAAAAAATGAGAGCACTTAGAGTGGCTGCGATATCACTGCCCGCAGATGATGTGATGGAGTTCCTGTAGAGCCGGAAGTAAGGCGATCGACGGTGATTTCACATATGGCCTAGATTTACTACGGTCTATTTTCATTTGTCTCAGAGCTTTGTTTAGTTGATTTTATCTTCGGATTAGTAGTGACTAAGACTCGGACACTGTCCTAATCCACCTGCGCGTGCCTTGATGACAAGGCCCTCTTTCTTGTCTTTTCGCCACTCCGCTCATGCCCACTTTCCACTTCACTTGTGCCACCGATGTCCACTTTGCATTCGGTCTCGAGGCTCATTGTTCTCGTTTTCTATAAGTACGCTTGTAGTTCCTCTGAAAACTACATAAGCCGACTCGCGCAGTTCTAAAGGCCCTTCTGCTTGCTGCTGCATCTTATATTCTATCTACTTGATCGATCCTCGTTATATACGGATTACATTGAGTTCGCTGACGACCGGCTATTTCCTCTCGGAACGCGACTAGGAAGCTTACAGTAAGCCACCATCCTTATGGCCGCCATAACAATTCTGAGGCATGTGAAGAGCTTCACTGACAAACCTCATCTACGAGGTGTATATAAGAAATGCCTCGGTGAGGCGGCCGGCGCCGGATGGTTTCATCTCACACGTATAGCCAAGGCGACCAGATGTTGCCTAAAGTTCTACTAGCTTATCCATAGTTATTCCAATCAGGGATCTATGCTGGGTTCAACGCTGAGTCAAAGAAACCAGCCTCGTAGGGAAACCCGCTGTGTACGCCCTATTTGTTCACTGCTCTGTAACCGTGGCAGCTGAAGCCAATGGTAGTCATTGTGAGCGATGGGTGGTCGTTCGTAACGCGGAGACGACTATCGACCACTTCTTGAAAACCATTGCAGGGTCATCAGCAACCACGAGGTCACTGATCAGATCGATCGTGGACGACCTGATTTCCGTAGTATGTGACTAGAGTCATCCGTATCAAGGACGTCCAGCGTCGCTCTCCAAGCACTTCCACCCGCTCATTGTTTCTGATCCATTTGTATCGCAGGTTAAATCTCTGATTTTCTAATCAATGAGGATCTGCGCCTTCTCTCACCTGACCAGGATTAAAGTTATTAATCTAACTAGTGGACTATAATCGTCTCAAGTGGCATATGCATCAGACACCACTGCAGCCTGCCAGTCACCGAATTGATTGAAAGGTGTTAATTATAGTACGTCTCCTTTTTAGTAGTCTTACGAACCACGTGCTGAAAGCCGACAGTCGCAACAGCTGGACAGAGTAAAGTTAGGACGGTACTTTCTGCCCCTATTCACGACTTGATGGCGTTGCCTCCGCTAATGATTTATTGGCTGCTTTCACAATGATGTGTGATGGTGAGTGCGAGTTGGAGGATCGCGTCGAAATACATCTGGCGTAGTTCTACCGGAACTCCGCCGAAAAAGAACAGCATGGAGAACTCCTAATTGTTACACCTAATTGTTACACCTATCATGCGCCTGTTATACCGCCCGTCGCTCCAGTGGCTGCGATCCTAGACGTTGCATCTGCCGATGTTGTACATGTGATGCTAGTGCCTGCCTTGTTGACAAGTGGCAGGGCAAAGCATTGGGTTCCCCCTGAGCATTGGGTGGTCGTAAATTTGCCCCCGACACACTATGAACCCAGCTTAATTAGTCCACCGTATCGTACATGAATGCAAGGAAGGACTGACCTGTGCAAAGCCATTGTTGACGCAGGCTTGGTCGCCGGTGTTGCAAGCAGAGGTCGCGGTGAGCGAAGAAAACTTAGCGCTGAGTAGGAAACTGTGAGTGACCAATCGGAGATTGGGGTGAAAGGACATACTTCAGGACCTGTGCGTCCTTGCCGTTCTGGAGCTGGAAGCCGCCAGCAGCCGGCGAGGCTGCAGGGCTGGCAGCGGCGGGGGGGGCACTGGATGCGGCGGCAGGAGCACTGGATGCGGCAGCAGGAGCACTGGATGCGGCGTCAGGAGCACTGGAAGCGGCGGCAGGAGCACTGGAAGCGCCATCGCCTGTTACACCGCCCGTCGCTCCAGTGGCTGCGATCCTAGACGTTGCATCGGCCGGTGTTGTGCATGTGATGCTAGTGCCTGCCTTGTTGACAAGTGGCAGGGCAAAGCATTGGGTTCCCCCTGCGCATTGGGTGGTCGTGAATTTGCCTCCGACACACTATGAACCCAGCTTAGTCCGCCGTATCGTACATGAATGCAAGGACTGACCTGCGCAAAGCCATTGTTGACGCAGGCTTGGTCGCCGGCGTTGCAAGCAGAGGTCGCGGTGAGCGAAGAAAACTTAGCACTGAGTAGGAAACTGTGAGTGGCCAATCGGAGATCGGGGTGAAAGGACATACTTCAGGGCCTGTGCGTCCTTGCCGTTCTGGAGCTGGAAGCCGCCAGCAGCCGGCGTGGTTGCTACAAAGCTGGCAGCGGCTGCGGGGGCACTGGATGCGGCGGCAGGAGCACTGGAAGCGGCGTCGGGAGCACTGGAAGCGGCGGCAGGAGCACTGGAAGCGGCGGCAGGGGCACTGGAAGCGGCGGCAGGGGCGCTGGAAGCGGCGGCAGCACTGCACAAACATGAGAAACGATATCATAACAAAGAGTGAGACAAACACACCCAGAACCGCTAACTCCGGGGTTCTGAGTCAACGCGACAAGCTGAGTGCCGTCCGCAATGCCACCTGCTGGGTTAGCCTTGCACGAACCCGCTGGGCTCAGAGGCGCACTCATGCCGAGGGGAATCGTTCCGGGACCGCCGACCTTAACATTGTTGGTGAAGGTGTTGGGGTCCACTCCCTGGAACTGGCATTGAAACAAGCCATTCAGTTCGGCATTCTTAGGCTGTTGCTGACAGTAGTTAACGCTGAGCTTGTTGGGGGAGTTCCGCGGCTGTTGGGCGAAGACCTGTGCGAGGGAAATCATCTTGGGATCATTCTTGAGAGTCTTTGCGAGGTCGACCATGCTGTCTGCGGCGTTCTGCTGATCGCAGTCGCCGGCGTTTGCCAATAGAGTCTGGAATGCAGTCTGCGAGACAGTGCCGCACTGGGCGCCTCCACCGGCAGCATTGCAAGCTTGGACCCATTGTGTGGTAGAGTCGGCGATGACCTGAGCGATTCGCTTTTCGAGCGGCAAAGCGTTGGTCAGAGCGACGAGGCCGGCCGCAGCAAGGAAAACGGGACGCGCGAAAACCATGATGAATAAGGAGCAAATAGGCGAAAGGGGAGTTAACTACGTTCGACGCGGTCGTGTGGAGCACCTGGCTCGAAGGGAGTGAAAGGGAATGTGAGTAGTGGGAGTGCAAAACTGGGAACTAGGAACGGACGGCATACCTTATATACTCTCATGATGCTGTGTGGAGCTCCCACAAGTGGAAGGAAGTGAGACCCTTGCGTGGGAGCGCGGCTTCTAGTCTTCGTCGCATATGACAAAGGCGTTTGTTTGGAAGTATTACCGTCCGGAAGGCGCTCGGGCTCGGCCGAGCGGAGATTCATCTCTATGGAGAGTCGCATGGACAATAGCATGAAGCTGAAGGCTAAGTCACCGTCCTGGTTTCGACTTAGGTCACGTAGGATATGCTGGCACTGGATGATGGGAAACTCGGATCTCTTGAGATGCTGCCGCCTGCGTCCCAGGGTATACCGGGTTGCCCCTGCGACGACGAGTGTTGCTAAGTACTACCACAAAATCTATGATAGTATCCCAGTACCGGTTTCAATTCAGACCCGTTGACAGACTCGCTGATCCTTGGTCGTTCTGTTAGAAAAGAGCCGATTTATATATCGTGCTCTCCAACACACTTTCATGTAAAGGGAGAATTTATCGACAGGCAAACAGTGAGCCGTCTGTATACTACACCACGGCGGTACACTCTTAGACTGACCCACCGGCACCACAAAAAATGAGACGAGGCATACGCACACATACAATTAAGATGAAGGACATACGCACACATACAATTAAGATGAAGGACAGTGTTACCTACGCCGAGACGTCCGTAGCCATTGTCGAATCGTGTGTGCGTCGCACATGAGCTCAGGAGAATCGCTACAACCTATGTTGTAATCAGTGATGTGATGGCGCCCATTACTGATTACCACATCCGGCCCCGAGGAAAATATGATCCTGATGGCGCCAACTAAATAGCTGATCGTGATCAAGGCCAAGCCTGATCGCCCTAATGACGACTGACCGAAAATCTCAACCCCATCCGGCGATTTATACTTAATTTTTCTGACACTCTGAGTGGACATAAGTAAAAGTGTGACTGTCAGGACTCCCCGAATTCTGGTGCGTACACTCGAATCATTCTTGTTTGGGGGAAGCTGATATATATGTAATATGAACTTTTGGACGCCATGTAAGTGTTGCTTCACGTACAATTTTATTGGGCTGGCTTCACTACGGTCAGCTGCATCCTATCTTCGTATATCGTGATACGAATATCACGACTGAGTGTCAAGGACAGCTATAGAGTATGCAACTATTAGCCATCTGGAAGAGTATGAATTTTCTCGTTTGGTTTCCATACAGAAGAACCACTCACAACCAGTATGATACTAAGTATGTTTCATATTGAACCACCTTGAGAATCGGCGACCAGTGACTGCTTCATGAGCACCCAAGCAACCAGGATACAGCCATCATGGTCTTTTAAGTCTCTGCGCTTGTTACTCTGTGAAATCATTCACGGCAATAGCCTGACATAAGAAAATCAGCCCACCCTTTTCCGTAATGAATTAAGTGATCTTTTCGACCCAGAACAACCTTGCAAATTGATACAGTCGCGTTTGTAGTCTAAACATCAAGAGTTCCCTGACAAAAGGGATATGTAAGGGTGAAACGTGATGCTTGAGATCCACTCCGAATACGTAGGCTTCGTGATTCCACCCATATTTTTTGAGATTGAGATTAGGGTCATGGCATGGAGCTCTCGTTTCTTCAGCTCGAGACTTCAGCAAAGACGGCAAAGCCAGCAACGTGGAAGTCGACTATAGTAGACCTGAGACAGAAAAAAAAAACACGGATAAGTTGAGTTAGCGGGTTTGTTCGCAGACCTGCCAAGGGTGCGACAACAGTGCTCTATTAGAGTGCGCGGATTCGTCGCGGTTCAATTTTAGGTGACAATGAAGTGTTCTTATAAGCAAACATCAAACACAAGTTGACAAGTGCTTTATTCCAATGTATAAAAAAACCGTGGTGATCACCACGGTCACTCCGAGCGGGTGGCACCCTAAGCGCCCAACTCTGACGGAACTGAACCGCGACCGACGACGTCTCAGCGTGGTGACCACCTCGCTCGCATGCGAAAGGCAAGGTGTGTGTTCAACCGCTCAATAAGGCAACCCGGACTGGTGCTGATGCCGGGTATTGCACATTCGCATGGCTACCGGTCTTCAAGCTTCAGCGGTTGTGCTGATGGTGATCCGGAAGTGGGACTCCCTGTGTACATAGAACCCATCGAACCGCCCATTCCGAAGTCTGCCCTTGTTGCCTCTGATGACGTGTTTCTATGTTCACGCTCAGGTGAGTTGCAATTAGTCTTCGGGTTTGCTATGAAAGTGCTCAAGCACAACTCGGAGAAAAAGACGTAAGAGCGTCGAGACCTCGCCCCGCCAGGGTCGCAGAGCTCAATCATCGGGCTCCAGTGCGAGGCCAATCCGACCAACGGCACCGCCCGCGGCGCCATCGTGGATACGGACGAGCTCGGCGACCCTGCCGCGGCTGCCGGACGACGAGGAGGACACGGATGAGTTTGTCGTGGGCACCACCGCGGCGGAGAAGATGGTCGCGGTCACGGCCGTGTGCCACGGCCTGGACGGGATGCTGCAGCGCAACGATATCGGGCATGATGCTCGTGAGCGACGCTGCAGACAGCACGGGCCAGCCACGGGCGGATGGAGCTTGTGCTCGCGCGCGTGGAGGCTGAAAAGTGAGTGTGCCTCACTCATGGTTGCCGTGGCTGACGGGTCTGGTCCAGCATGCCTATCCACCCGTATGGGTACGACCGCTGACACGACCCCACGTCGCTCTGGCTCATGTCGAACCACGGCTCGGGGACATACACGTTTGTGCAGGACTGGTACGATCTGCGGGACCTGTCTCAGCTGGACTATGAGCATCGGGCTCGTGGGCATGAAGCCACGTATGAAGGTGCATCCCCGGGCTTTGGGCATGTCGAACCACATCTCGGGGACTTGCACGTTTGTGCAGGACTGGTACGACCTGCGGGGCTGCCTCGCGGGGTGCCCCAGCCGGACGATGAGCATCGGGCTCGTGGGCATGAAGCACACACGTCAGTTGTGATAGTCTGCAGACGGGATCCGTGATGGGAACAATAGGCCGCGCCTTGTGGGCTAGCATGGGTGGTGGTGACCCGTTTGGGCCTTTGAGGTATATCAGTTTTTTTTCCTGCGAAATAATACCCAAGCAAGTCCAACAGGGGAGCTACTGGAGGAATTTGGTTACCAAGAGTGGTCCGATAACTGCCCTGTAAGACATCTTTTCTTTTGCAAGGGTCCAGGCTAAGGTGAATTATCAGCTGAAGTATACATCAGGAAAAGCGGTTGGGGCACTAAACCTGTACATAGCCAGCTATCAAAATATATACCATCTATATCATTCTACAAGTATATATATAGTATTTGAGCTCCACTCAAATTCTCTTGCCCTGTACCCTCTACTTTCACCACCTTCATCTGTTTATATTCTTCTACCACACTCCTTTTCTTGTTTTAGTCCTCCATCTTAATCATTTCATCTACTGCTGTAATGCAGCTTTGGTTTAGCAGTTCAAATGCACAGAAATTATCTGGTAGAGTCTTGCAGGTCTCAGCAGTGCCATGCCATGGGCATTGTGGGTGTGGAAGGGAGATTCCCAGGGCAAGTCAACAGGTTATTTTTATATACTTATTGTTGGGTGCATATATGCATCAGACTTCAAACCCAATATTTCCTTCATATATTGTTGTTTTTTCTTTCGATTTTGACCTGAAATTATGCTGATATTTATTCTGTGATTTTTAAAAAAATTCCTTGATTTTTTCAAGGCTGTATTACTATCTCTTTTCATTTTCAGTCAAACTGACCCTTTGTGGGTGGTTGTGGATGAGTTTCCTTTTTGGGCTATGGTGGTTCACTGATGCATGGCATTTTGTCCTCTAACACTAGAGAACAGGCACTAAAGGGCCAGAACCAAGTATATGCGAGTGAAACAGGCCAATGCGGAGCCTTCCCTCCCCCACAAAACTCGTCCCTCGTTTTATTGCAGTGCGCTGGTAGATTATCAGGGCAGTCAATTTATAAACTCGCCTGCTAAGTACATTCCTTTATATTTTGGAATACGCTCAGACCCCGATAGTGTCCTTGAACCTACAGTCTTTTAGTTTATTGTTCAGTGCTGCTAAGAAACATATTGCCTTCCATCCATATTAACTTGGACTAGTTCTTACGTGGATTGCAACCAAGGTACAAATATTAAATTATTTCCGGAGTTGTGCTGCAGCATTGTTTAATATTCTTTGAGTCTCGTAAATGACACGTTCTGATAGATTGAAGCGTTAGCAATAACACCAAAGTCTTGAAGGGTTCCAAAACAGGCACCCCTTGTCAGATCCATTCACTGGCCTTTCAATCCCTTGTGTCCTATGCTTCTAGGATGCACCACACTAGAGAGGGGGGGTAGGATGTCAGGGGACACCTGGTTTTCCAGCCCTGACACAATCCCGACCAGTTCCGACATTGCCCTGAGTTCCACTTCCATTTCCGATTCTGCTTCCAAAAACATTTCCGCTTCTGGAAACACTTCTGCCAGTGATTCCGCTCCATTTTCTGACTTCCGTGTTCAGAACAGTGTCAGAAGTCAAGTGACTCGCATAGTACACAACATCCAGGGTCAGTCAAGGGTTGGGGAGGCCAGGGGAGATGCAGGGTTGATGGTGGGTGTTGGGTATCAGTCATGACTTGTTTATTCTTGTATCAAGTTTCTCCATATTTTCCCTTTCATCCCTCCATCTCTATGTTTGGTCCGTTCACCATTCGCTGGATTCACCGAATGACCATTCACTACTCGCATCATTTGCCAGTAGTCATGCCATCAAACACGATTAACATCCTCTAACCAGTGTGATGGTTCATCACTGGCCCCATCTGTCAGGGGACACCCTGTTTTCCATTTCCAGTTCCGACACCGCACCCAGTTCCGACTCCATTTCCGACTCCGCTTCCGGTTCCGATTCCATCTCCACCTCCGCTTTCGGAAATGATTCCGCTTCTGGGAGAACTTCCACCAGTTCTGTTCGCCTTGCCAGTTCCACTCCAATTTCCAACTTCCACTCTCGGAACAGTGTCGGAAATCAAGCGACTCGCATAATAGGTGGCATCAAGGGTCGATCAAGGGTCAGGGTGGTCAAGGAGGATGCAGGGTTGATGGCGGGTGCCAAGTGTTGTCCCTGGCTGTGCAGCGTAGTATAATACGGGCTCGCTGACATTGGGGGTCCTTAGACTTTTCTCTTTGGATTCCCCCTTGTCAGGTGAGAATCCCCTCTCTTGTATACTCTGTTCATTTATACATACTTTGGATTCCCCCTTGTCAGTTGTGTGGTAGTGTGATCTCCACAACTAGCCAGGGTTGCCCTTACACCATCACATTCCCGATTCAACCCCCTTTGGGTGTTCCTATGGCTGGCGGAACGCCCTACCCATAGATCATGCAGGATTGACCTGTTAGACCAAGAGTCCATGCAGGGTAGGATGTATCCAGGTGTCATGACATGTTTATTTCCTATACCCAGTAGCTCTGTCCTCCCCTTCATCACTCCACTGCTCCAATTGCCCTTGTCAAGATTGATTTTTAGGCGTTAATATCGTGTATTAGTGAACACAGCGAATGCCCGAATAACTTGTGTGAATAAGTATACCGTTCGGCGAAGAGCATGAACCAATAAATGTTCACAAGATAAGAGGTCTGCCAGAATGGGGCTCGCCCTATCTACAGTCATAGTGAAATAGCCTGTTGTCAAGATTGGTTTTTAGGCGTTAATATCGTGTATTAGTGAACACAACGAATGCCCGAATAACTTGTGCGAATAAGTATGCCGTTCCGCAAATAAGTGAACCGATGAATGTTCACGAAACAAAGGGGTTGCCCGAACGGGGCTCACCCTGTCTACAGTCGTAGCGAAACAGCTCGCAGCACTTGATGACGTAACGTGCAAGATATCGTGGAAGGGCTGTCTAAGTTTTGACGGTCCCTTCGCCAACAGCACAGAAAGTAGTTCGAAGGCTAAGGTAACGAAGATGAAGTATGAGAACTCACCAGTGATGCCTAAGTCCTTGGCTGGTTGAAGATAGAAATCTTCAAGGAGAGGCTCAAGACGATGATCACAGCGAGGTCAAGTTTGCACAAGATGGACGACGTATGATAATTGAACTGGGGAATATACATGCGAATGTAAACTACTTATATGGAATGCTCGTAAGGTAACAGCGAATAGGAAAGAGACCGTTTCAAGTCGGGGTTGGATAGGGGTGCGCAGCCATGATACAACATAGATGAAATAAACATACAATAGAATGCGGGAAGAGGGAAAATATGAAACGACAGAGAGTAAAGGTGGCAAAGGCACTTATGGACAAAACCATGTCTTGGGACCCGCATACATGCTACCCTGCACGGACCCTTGGTCTACTGGGTTGATTCCGCACGGCCTATGGAGGGTGTGTCCTGTGAACATGCTTCGACCATACGAACGCCCAATGGGGTTGGATTAAGAAGGCGATGGGGTTAATGATGAACCATCATGCCGAGTGAACGGTATTGATCGTGTTTTTGATGGTGTGCCTGCTGGCGAATGATGCGAGCAGTGAATATCCGTTCGCGAAATGCAAGGAAGGGCAAAAAGGGGTGACATAGGGGAGGAGAGGTCGAGGTGGAGGGAGAAACCGAGCGAACACTGAGGAGGAGTAGCGAAAGGGAAAATGGGGGTACCAAGGTGCTGGAAATGCACAGGTCATGGCAATCCAACTATTCGAACACCATCGGAAGAGGGTTGAGCAGAGGAGGTGGTAGGCCCAGTGCTGACTGCTGAATCAGTCCCAGGACGTCGATCGTGCATTTGGCGGCGCGGCTATGGTAGTTGGCGTGAACAGCGAGAGTTGGTCACCGAACATAACAATGGTGATCGGAACGAACACGAAAGTGGGGTGAGAAAATAGGAAAATTAAGCTTCTGAGTATGGGAGATAAACGCGTCATGACACCTGTGACACTTGACGATGTAACGTGCAAGGTGCCATGGAAAGGTCGTCTAAGTAGCGACAATCCTTTCGCCGGTGAAGGCACTCCTTCAGAACCCTTCGCCGTCAGCACAGAAAATAGTTCGAAGGCTAAGGTAATGACGATGAAGTATGAGAACGCACCAGTGATGCCTAAGTCCTTTTCTGGTTGAAGATTGGAATCTACAGGTGAGGGCTCAAGATGATGATCACAGTGAGGTCAAGTTTGCACAAGATGGACGTATGATAATTGAACTGAGGAATATACATGCGAATGTAAACTACTTATATCAAATGCTCGTAAGGTATCAGCAAATAGGAAAGAGGCCGCCATGAGTCAGGGTTGGATAGGGGTGTGCAGTCATGATACAAAATAGATGAAATAAACATACAATAGAGTGAGGGAGGAGGGCAAACATGAAACAATGGAGACTAAAGATGGCGAAGGCACTTACATATGAAACCATGTCTTGGGACCTGCATATACGCTACCCTGCACGGACTCTTCATCTACTGGGTTGATTCCACACGACCTATGGGCAGGACGTCCCGTGAACACGTCCTGGCCATATGAACACCTAAAGGCGTTGGATCGAGAAGCTGACGGAGCCAGTGACGAGCCATCATGCCGGGTAGGGGATGTCGATTGTGTTTGATGGCGTGCCTGCTGGCGAACGATGCGAGAAGCGAATGGCTGTTCAGCGAAGTGTGGCGAAGGGCGAATAGAATGATCATCAAAGAGTTGTGGCCCGAGGGGAGGGCGAAGCCATGCAAACATAGAGGAGGGCTGGGGAAATGGATAATAAGGCTAAATGGGTACAGGAAATAAATGAGTTATGCCATCCGATCAGAGGAGCATCCAACCGGGTTTGAGCCAGGGAGGTGAGGGGACCCGTGATGGACCATCGAGCCAGGGAGAAGGCATTGATCGGGTACAGGTAGCGCTGCTACGTGCGAATGATGTGAAAGCGAATAAACGTTCGGTGAATTCGGCGAAGAGCCAATAGGGAGAACATAAAAGTGGGGTGTCGAAATTACTGGGTACACAAAATAGACGGGTCATGACAGCCCTTCACTGAGTTCGCCGAACGATTTACACTACTCGCATCATTTGCCATAGCCACACCATCAAAATGCGATCGACGTCCTTTGACCGGCTTGATGGTTCATCACTGGTCCTATTACCTCCTCGACTCAACCCCCTTTGGATGTTCCTATGGCTAGATTGTCACAACTCATATATTTCTTGTACCCAGCTACCCCTGTTTTCCCTTTCACCACTCCTCCTCCATGTTCGCTCACCTTCACCCTGCCCTCCGATCATGCCTCTTCTCTGATCGCTCCATTCACCCTTCGCCACATTCGCCAAACGATCATTCGCTGCTCGCATCATTCGCCAGCAGGCACACCATCAAACACGATCGACATCCTCTACCCGGCGTGATGGTTCATCACTAGCCCCATCATCTTCTCGACACAACCTCTTTAGGTGTTCATATGGCCGGGATGCATTCGCGGGACGTCCTACCCGTAGGTCGTGTGGGATCAGCCCAGCAGACGAAGAGTCCGTGCAGGGTAACATATATGCAGGTCTCAAGGCGTGTTTTCGTACATAGGTGCCTTCGCCCTCTTTTCTCCCCGTCATTTCACATTCACACTCCTCCTCCTTTCTATTGTATACATGTTTCACCTATTGTGTATTCTGACTGCACACCCCCATCCAGCCCTGACTCATGACGGCCTCTTTCCTATTCACTGATATCATATGAGCATTCGATATAAGTAGTTTACATTCACATGTATATTCCCCAGTTCAATTATCATACATCTATCTTGTGCAAAACTTGACCTCACTGTGATCATACTCTTGAGCCCTCTTGTCAGGGGACACCCTGTTTTCCATTTCCAGTTCCAACACCACACCCAGTTCCGACTCCATTTCCGACTCCGCTTCCAGTTCCGATTCCATCTCCGCCTCCGCTTTCGGAAATGATTCCGCTTCTGGGAGAACTTCCACCAGTTCTGTTCGCCTTGCCAGTTCCACTCCAATTTCTGACTTCCACTCTCGGAACAGTGTCGGAAATCAAGCGACTCACGTAATAGATGGCATCAAGGGTCGATCAAGGGTCAGGGAGGTCAGGAGGATGCAGGGTTGATGGCGGGTGCCAAGTGTTGTCCCTGGCTGCGCAGCGTAGTATAATATGGGCTCGCTGACATTGGGGGTCCTTAGACTTCTCTTTGGATTTCCCCTTGTCAGGTGAGAATCCCCTCTCTTGTATACTCTGTTCATTTATACATACTTTGGATTTCCCCTTGTCAGTTGTGTAGTAGTGTGATCTCCACAGCCAGTCAGGGTTGCCCTTACACCTCTCCTGTAGATGTCTATCTTCGCCCAGAGGAGGACTTAAGCACCACTGGTGAGATTTCATACTTCACCTTCATTACCTTAGTCTTCGAACTATTATCTGCGCTGTCAGCAAAGGCCTCCGAAGGAGTGCCTTCACCGGTGAAAGGATTGTTGCTACTTAAACAACCTTTCCGTGACACCTTGCACATTACATCGTCAAGTGCCACGGGCTATTTTCGCTACGACTGTAGATAGGGCCAGTTCCATTCGGGCAGCCCTCTTATCTTCTGAACATTTATTGGTTCACCTTATTCGCCGAACAGCATACCTCTTCGCACAAGTTATTCGGGCATTCACTGTGTTCACTAATACACGATATTAACACCTAAAAACCAATCTTGACACCAGGTCTCAAGGCATGTTTTCTTACCTAGGTACCTTTGTCTACTCTCCTCCCTGTTGTTTCATTTTTGCACTCCTGCTTCATTCTATTGTATATGTGTTTCATCTATTTGTATCCTGACTGAGCCCCCTATCCAACCCTGACTCACAATGGCCTCTTTCCTATTCACTGATAACATATAAGCATTTGGTATAAGTAGTTTACATTTGCATGTATATTCTGCAGTTGAATTATCATACGTCTATCTTGTGCAAAACCCAACTACACTGTGACCATTGTCTTAATCCCTCTTCTCTAGACTACTACCTTTAAACCAGAATAGAGCTTAAGCACCACTGGTGAGTTCCTATATCTCACCTTCACCACCTTTGTCTCTGAACCCTGTCTGTGCTGTTGGCGAAGGGCTCTGAAGGATGCCTTTGCCGGTGAAAGGATTGTTACTGATAGACGACCTTTCCGTGAGACCTTGCACATTACATTGTCAAATATCACAGGCTATTTTGCTTCGACTGTACAGGGTGAGCTCCATTCGAGTAGCCCCCTTACTTCATAGCCTTTATTGGCTTTACATTATTCACTGAACTATGTATCTTATCTCACAAGCTGCGACGTGTGAAAGTCTCTAATCAGGAAAATTGACTGATTAGATCGTCTCGGGTATTGGAGTGCGAATGGCAAGACTTTCAATTGACAGACTCACTCTGTAGAATTACACCCAGAGGATTAGTCCAAGTGGCTAAGCAGTAAAGTAACTACTTAACAAGGAATTAGACACTAAAGTAAGTGAATAACCCTAGCTGGGATTAGCAGCTTAGTAAGATGCAAGTCACACGAGGTCACGTGTAGGATAGAAGATGGGTAGATTGGCTGATGAAAGGCAGGCAAAAAGGGCCTCCTTTTATATCGTATTGTACAGGTGCTTAACTAAGCGGTAGAACCTTCTATCTATTAATGGAATGGGGGAATGAGTCACGAAGAAGCTTTCAGAATGTGTGGGAAGGTTCTGTCTGACTCATAATGACTCACAGTGACTTGAAATGACTCCTACTGGTGACTGTCATGACCGGTTTATTTCTCCTACCGCCCTACCTCTATGTTCCCCCTCGTCACTCCCTAGCATCTTCGCCAGAGTTCGCCACACCCACCGACCACTCCTCCTCTACATCCACTCTACCCGCTGTTCACCCCATTCTCCGAACCGCTATTCGCTGCTTGCGCATTTCGCCAGCAGGCACGCCATCAAATATGATCGATACCATTCACCCGGCATGATGGTTCATCATTAACCCCATCATCTTCTTAATCCAACCCCATTGGGTGTTCGTATGGCCAAAGTGTGGTAGCAGGACATCCCTTCCATAGGCCGTGCGGGATCAACCCAGTAAATGAAGAGTCCGTGCAGGGTAGCATGTATGTGGGTCCCAAGACATGGTTTTGTCCATAAGTGCCTTCGCCCCCTTTACTCTCCGTCATTTCATGTTCGCATTCTCCCCTCACTCTATTGTATGTTTATTCCATCTACTTAGTATCATGACTGCGCACCCCTATCCAACCCTGACTCGTGACGGCCTCTTTCCTATTTGCTGATACCTTACGAGCATTTGATATAAGTAGTTTACATTCGCATGTATATTCCCCAGTTCAATTATCATACGTCATTCATCTTGTGCAACTTTGACCTCACTGTGGTCATCGTCTTAAGCCTTCTCTTGGAGATTTCCATCTTCGAGTAGCAGAGGACTTAGGCGCCACTGGTGAGTTCTCATACTTCATCTTCGTTACCTTAGCCTTTGAACCATTTTCTGTGCTGTTGGCGAAGGGCTCCGAAGGAGCACCTTCGCCAGCGAAGGGATTGTCGAGACTTAGACAGCCCTTCCGTGAGACCTTGCACGTTACATCGTCAAGAGCCACAGGCTATTTCGCTACGACTGTAGATAGGGTGAGCCCCGTTCAGGCAACCCTCTTACCTTGTGAACATTCATTGGTTCACCTATTCACCGAACGGCATACTTATTTGCACAAGTTATTCGGGCATTCGCTGTGTTCACTAATACACGATATTAACGCCTGAAAACCAATCTTGACAGTATAATTGAACTAACAGCTACAGTCAAAGCATTACCCTATTTTTCATGTCATCTACACAACAAGAAAACCCTGTTGTCCATAGAACCCGCTCAACAGGTCCAGTTCCTACTCCAGCACCACTCCAGAGGCGAGCAGCTTCCGCCTCGTTCCCTTCGCAAAACCCCACAGAGGACATCATCCCTTTCTCCCGCCTCGTCGCCATGTCTGCATCTTGGCCTACACCGTACCACCCGGTCCCCGAGCACGCATCACCGCCTCTTTTCGATGTTCAACGGCAGCTGACTCCAGGCGAACAGCATTTCTCCCCTCAGCGACCACTTTCAGCCAGCACCCCCATATCTAGTCATAGGCCCAGTGCCGATTCTTTACACCGCTTATTTGCCCCTAATTCGCCCAGCGGTCGCCCACAGAACCCTAGCACATTTCAAGAACCTTATCCTTCTAGGCTCCCTCGGATTGCCGGTGCTTCAGGACTCCGATTACAATCGGCCTTCGCACAACCCCACTTGCCACCTGCTTCGCCTAGTCACACTCCGAACCCTTTTCTTGACGTGCACTACGCCCAGCATCCTCTTAACCCCCCAGCCTACATCTCCTCTCAATTCTAGGCATACCACCCCTGTACACGCAGAATCTCAGGCTCACACACCCACTTCCCACAATTCTTCATCTCATTCGCATCACTCACATGCTTCCTCGCACTCTTCGCAGGCTCTTCGCAGTCTTCACCATTCGGTACATAGCGACCATACTCGAGTCAGCTCTCAACCTACCCCCCCTCGCGAGGCGCCTTTGGCGGACCAGGGACATCATGCTGACCCTGTGCCCGAGCAACATCTTGGCTATCCCGTTACTGGCATGCCCTATTATGATCTGAATGCTTTGCCTTTCGGCAGTGCCCCACCTCTATTCGCAGGACAACCTCACCCGTTTGTGGGACAACCTCCCCTGTACCAACCTCCAGCCCAGATTCCTGCCCCCCATTCCTGCCCCACCTGGCGGCCTGTGCCTCTTCCATTCGCAGGACAACCTCCCCTGCAACAGCCCCCGGCCCAGATTCCTGTCCCACCTGGTGGACCTGCGCCTTTCCATTCGCGGGACAACCTCACCCTTTCGCGGGATGACCTCCCCCACAGCAACCTCCGGCATAGATTCCTGCCCCACCTGGTGGGCCTGCACCGCCTCCTCCACCACCTCTCGGGCCACCATTTCCCCATTTCGGAGTGCCTCCGATCGGGCCTCCTGGGCCACCCGGGCCCCCCGGACCTCCTGGCCCACCTCCGCCCTTTGGTGGAGGGCCTTGGCCGCAACCAGGGTTCCCGTGGAATCCCTATTATCCCTTTCCTTTCGCCTACCCTCAGGCCACCCCTGATGGTGACTCCGATGCTGCGAAACCTGACAAATTCACAGGGAAAGAACCCCGCCTTCTCCAAACATTCATCGCTAGTTGTATTATGGTCTTCGACAACAAGCCCCGAAAGTTTCAGCAGGAGTGACAGTGGGTCTCCTACGCAGCATCCTACCTCAGCGACATTGCCTTGATTTGGTGGCAACCTTTTCTCATTCAGTTCCCAGAACCTCCCATTCGCAGCAACTGGCTTATCTTTGTCGACGAACTTAATCGTCTTTTTGGTCAGGCCGACACCATCCAGGTATCTGAGCGAGCTATTCGCAGGCTCAAGATGCTCGACACCCATCGTGTCAATCGCCACATGACCACATTCGCTGAGTTGTCCTCTTACGTCGAGTGGAACGATGCCTCCCTTTACAACGCTTTCTACAACAGCCTCGCCGAGCGCATCAAAGACCACATGCTCTCCTACGAACGTCCCGAAAGCCTCGACGATCTCAAACGTCAGGCTCTTCGCATTGACAATCGCTACTGGGAGCGCCAAGGCGAAAAGCAGATTACAACCTCTATTCGTCCCCCTTCCTCTTCCGAACCTTCTTCTACGCCACGTGCTAACGCTCGACCCAGACCCTCTGCCACAGCCAAGCCCGACGAACAGAAAGATCTTTCCGGCATCCTCGATGCTACCGGACGTCTGACTGAAGCTGAGAAAGAGCGATGAAAAACCAAAGGCCGTTGCCCTTATTGCGGCGAAACCCCCACACATCACGCGAAGGGGTGCCGCTTTCAAGTGTTGGGTGCATTTATGCTCCTGCACCAAAATCAAGCATAATGTATTCGATTTATTGTATGGTGTTTCAATCTCTTCTCACAGTGTTCTTGTACCATGCATTCACTTCTCTGATTATTTTCGAAAATTTCCAGTCACTCCCTATCTCTCCATTTCACTTTGTTATCTCTATTTTCACAGGCAGCTGCACCCAGCAGAGTTTGAAATGACTTCGACTGCGCGAGCTCTTGAGCGCTAAAGGGCCGGGTACATGTATATGCCTTCTGAGACAGCATAGTGCTCCTCTCTCAGTGACAATAAATTCACTGAGAGAGGCGAGTAGTGTTCTTTATATTTTCATAGCATGTTGACTAAAAATCATGTAGTGCATTTGATTCTAGGTATTGTATTAATATAACAGTGACAATAAATTCACTGAGAGAGTGCATTTGATTCTAGAACTCTACCGAACCTTCCCTGCCATAACCCCGAGTTGCTAACATCAAGAGTCTGCCTCAACCACTGGCAGAGCTATCTTCACTCTCGAAGGCGACCCTCAGGTTGTGATTCTCAAAGAGGTTCCGGAAGATAGCGAAACCTTTCCCACGGAAGACTAAGCTCGCGATCCCTCTGTGGTGTTAAGAATGGATCGTTTTACTCCTTCGAACAACGACCTTACCCACTCTGTACCACCAGCGTGTTTATTTGCCTCTATTAGCTCTCATTCCGATTCATCCTTCATCATCCATGTACACCTTCCCGGTCTCTCTAACTCAATCCCTACTCTCATTGACTCTGGTGCCACTTCCAATTTTATTGATAGCTCCTTTTCCTCTCGTCCTGGTTTCGTATGTACATCACTCCGTTTGCCGATCGCTCTCTCCCTTTTTGACGGAAAGCCAGCCACTGCTGGTTTCATTCATGAATACCTAGATACTAGTCTCACTTTCAGCGACTCCTCTTCACAGGACGTTTCGCTACTTATCACAAAGTTACACCCTTCAGCCGCAATCGTTCTTGGGCTTCCATGGCTTCGCTCTACGAAACCCACGATCGATTGGGGCTCCCTCTCAATTACCTTTCCTTCCAGCACCGGTTTCATGCTCCCACGTATGACGATCGCCATGGCCTGTACGATGATTTCCCCGCCGGCTATCTTCGACAGTATCCCCGAACTCCACACTGCGTCGATGACATCGCCACCGCCAGTTCCTGGTTCGCACCCGTCCCCGCCATCCTTGGGTTACATCCCGAACACGGCGATTGGACCACTCTCCTATGTCCCGGTCCTTCCACCGGACGTCGCTTCTTCGCCCACTCCTATTCCGAATCTTTCTGGTTACGAACAGATGTTCGACGTGGATGGCGAACCCTTGCTTCTCTCAACCAAGCCGATCGAGAATCACTCCTCTGAGTCCTCTATATCACTTCCTAACAACCTCATTCGTCCATTTTCAGTCACGAAAAAACCATAATAGAAACCGAACCTATTCGACCAAAAACAGAGCCCGTTCCGAGTCATTCTCGTCCCTGTACACCATGTACAGAATTACTGATTGATGACCACCTCCCATTCCATTCTTCGCCTCCTGATCCACCTCCGACGAGGAGGGTAACACCGCATATAAGCCTAATCAGCGCAGCCACCTTAGAACTAATCATGAAACTTGGCGAAGAAGAAACCTTCATGTTAAACATGCACCCTTCCATCCCTGAGCCGAGTTCGCTTCGCGCTGTAGGCAACGCACCAGCCCCGACCACGCTCCTCCACGAAAACCCTCTACCGAAGGACGAGTTAGAAATGTTCAGGGCTGTGGTACCAGAGGAGTACCACGACTTGTTCGATATCTTCTCGCATGCTAAAGCCAAAGACCTGCCCCCACATCGCCCTTATGACCACACCATCGAAATCGAGAACGATGGTACACCACCCATATACCCACTCTCGAACAGCGAATTAGAGGCTCTCCGCGAATATCTCGAAGACATGCTTGGCAAGGGATTTATCCGCTCCTCCCAATCACCCGGTGGCGCCCCTGTTGTCTTCGCGAAAAAGAAGGATGGTATACTGCAAATGTGTGGATTATCGAGGGCTGAATCGTATCACGCGAAAGAACAAGTACCCTATCCCACTGATTCCGAGCCTTATTGACCAACTCAAAAGTGCGAATGTCTATACCAAATTCGACGTTCGCGCCAGGTTCAATAATGTTCGGATCGCCTCTGGCCAAGAGTGGAAGACAGCCTTCCGAACTCGATATGGGTCCTTCGAATATCTCGTCATGCTGTTCGGATTAACGAATGCTCCGGCGACGTTCCTGTAGTAGACAGGAATTATAGGCAGTAGGTATGGACTTGTTGCTCAAAAGAATAGACTAGAAATTAATTCACTCTCTCAGTGAATTTAGTTGTCACTATAAATATATTATACACTACCTAGAAATTAATTCACTACAGAGGATTTCTAGGTCAATAAATCGAAAGAACACTAGACTAATTTACTTGCCTCTCTCAGTGAATTTAGTTGTCACTGAGAGAGGGGGAAATCTGTCTCACTGTGCATGTACTACTACCCGGCTCTTTAGCGCCCAAGAGCTCGCGTGTCGAAGTCATTTCAGACTCCACTGGGTGCAGCTGCTTGTGAAAATAGAAATAACAAAATGGAATGGAGAGCTAGAGAGTGACTGGAAAATTTCAAAAACAATCAGAGAAATGGATGCATGGTACAAGAACAATATGAGAAGAGATTGAAACACCATACAATAAATCGAATATATTATGCTTGATTTTGGTGCAGGAGCATAAATGCACCCAACAGTTCCAACACTTCATGAATGACATATTCCAAGACATGGCTGATGTCTTCGTTGTAGTCTACCTCGACGACATCCTTATCTTCTCCAAGAACAGGGAAGACCACTTAGAGCATGTCCGAATGGTCCTCGCCCGTCTTCGAAAACACAACCTCTTCATAAAGCCCGAGAAGTGCCTCTTCCATTCGAACTGGGTTGAGTTTCTCGGATTCATCATCTCTCCTGCTGGGGTCTCTATGGACATCGAAAAGACAGCTGCAATCACAAAGTGGCCTGCACCGATGAACGTTCGTGAAGTCCAATCGTTCCTAGGCTTTGCGAACTTCTACAGAAGATTCATCATTTCATTCTCAGACATTGTCCTGCCACTCACTCGCCTGACCAGGAAGGATACTCCATTCGCCTGGACGCGAAGCAACAGGAGGCTTTCGAAGCACTCAAGGCCGTGTTCTCACAGGCCCCAGTCCTCATCCACTTTGACCCGAGTAACCTGATCGTCATCGAGACGGATGCCTCCGACTACGCCATCGCCGCCATCATCTCCCAGATCACCCCCTCCAATGGTGATATCCACCCGATCGCCTTCTATTTGCGAGGAATGGCACCTGCCGAAATGAACTACGAGATCTATGACAAGGAGCTGCTCGCCATCTTTTGTGCCTTCAAGGAATGGCGAAACTACCTCGAAGGGGCATCCCACGTCATCCTCGTCCTCTCCAACCACAAAAACCATGAGTACTTCGCAACTACAAAACAGCTGACCCGACGACAGGTCCGTTGGTCCGAACACCTGTCAGGGTTCAACTATATCATTCGCTACCGAGCTGGGTGACTTGGCACAAAGCCGGATGGGTTGACCCGTCGGGGCAACGTGTACCCAAAAGGGGGGGATGGTGCTTACGCATTGGCGAATCCCCACAACTTCCAGTTGATGTTTAAGACAGGGCAACTCATTCGCGCCATCATCCTTGACTCTGCATCACTGTTAACATCCATCCAACAGGGCCAGTTGACCGATCCCTTGTCCTCAGCCCAGATTACTCGCCTTCAGTTTCAATCATTGGCAATCACCCCTTCGAATGTGAAGTCAGACCCCTGGTCACTTGGAGAGGATGGAAAAACGCTGTTATACAAACAGCGAATGTATGTCCCCGATCATAATGATATTCGCTTGGACATCCTTCGCTCGCTGCATGATCATCAGTTAGCAGGCCACCCAGGGATCAGCAAAATGATGAAAATAATTCGGAGACAGTATCATTGGCCGAACATGTCCACCTTTGTCACCAACTATATCGGCTCCTGTTCCAAGTGTCGCCACGCTAAATCCATTCATCACAAACCCTTTGGTCCACTTCGCTTTCTACCCATCAGCCAATGACCTTGGGATTCGATCTCCATGGACTTCATCGAAGGGCTCTGTCACGACTGGTTTATTTCTCCTACCGCGCTACCTCTATGTTCCCCCTCATCACTCCCTAGCATCTTCACCAGAGTTCACCGCACCCTCCGACCACTCCCCCTCTACGTCCACTCTACCCGCTGTTCGCCCCATTCTCCGAACCGCTATTCGCTGCTCGCGCATTTCGCCAGCAGGCACGCCATCAAATATGATCGATACCATTCACCCGGCATGATGGTTCATCATTAACCCCATCATCTTCTTAATCCAACCCCATTGGGCGATTCGTATGGCCAAAGTGTGTTCGCAGGACATCCCTTCCATAGGTCGTGCGGGATCAACCCAGTAAACGAAGAGCCCGTGCAGGGTAGCATGTATGCGGGTCCCAAGACATGGTTTTGTCCATAAGTGCCTTCGCTCCCTTTACTCTCCGTCGTTTCATGTTCTCTCTCTTCTCACATTCTATTGTATGTTTATTTCATCTATGTTGTATCATGACTGCACACCCCTATCCAACCCTGACTCGTGACGGCCTCTTTCCTATTCGCTGATATCTTACGAGCATTTGATATAAGTAGTTTACATTCGCATGCATATTCCCCAGTTCAATTATCATACGTCGTTCATCTTGTGCAGCTTTGACCTCGCCGTGGTCATCGTCTTAAGCCTTCTCTTGGAGATTTCCATCTTCGACTAGCAGAGGACTTAGGCATCACTGGTGAGTTCCCATACTTCATCTTCGTTACCTTAGCCTTTGAACCATTTTCTGTGCTGTTGGCGAAAGGCTCCGAAGGAGCACCTTCGCCAGCGAAGGGATTGTCGAGACTTAGACAGCCCTTCCGTGAGACCTTGCATGTTACTTCGTCAAGAGCCACGGGCTATTTCGCTACAACTGTAGATAGGGGGAGCCCCGTTTAGGCAAACCCTCTTACCTTGTGAACATTCATTGGTTCACCTATTCGCCGAATGGCATACTTATTTGCACAAGTTATTCGGGCATTCGCTGTGTTCACTAATACATGATATTAACACCTAAAAACCAATCTTGACAGGCTCCCACCGTCGGATGGGCACGATATGATCCTTGTCATTGTCGACAGGCTAACGAAGATGGCCCTGTTCATTCCGACATTCTTGTTGGGTGCATTTATGCTCCTGCACCAAAACCAAGCCAAATAGATTCCACCATTCGGATTTCTTTTGATTTTGACTTGAAACCATGCTGACATTCATTCTATGATTTGTCAAATTTTTCTTTGATTTTTCGAAGCTGTATTTCTACTTCTTTTCATGTTCTGTCCAACCGACCCTTTGTGGGTGGTTGTGGACAAATTTCCTTTTTGAGCTGCACTGTTCACTACCGTGCTACGTTGTACGGGCGCTTATCATGGCACACCGTGGCATCACGGGCACTAAAGCGCCGGCTAGTAGTACATGCGCATGAGACACATTTCCCTCCTCTCTCAGTGACAACTAAATTCACTGAGAGAGGCAAGTAAATTAGTCTTGTTTCCTTTCGATTTGTTGACCTAGAAATACTGTAGTGAATTAATTTCTAGGTAGTGTATAATATATTTACAGTGACAACTAAATTCACTGAGAGAGTGAATTAATTTCTAGTCTATTCTTTTGAGCAACAAGTCCATACCTACTGCCTATAATTCCTGTCCTCTACAATTCTCAGACATCGATTCGGGAGACGCCGCCATGCTCTTCCTTCGACACGTATTCGCTAAACACGGTAGCCCCAGCGACATCATCTCCGATCGAGGGAAGCACTTCACATCCCAATTCTGGACCTCTCTCTGCGAGATCCTCCGCATCAAAGGCAACCTTTCTACAGCCTACCACCCCCAAACCGATGGACAGACCGAACGAGTAAACCAAATCCTCGAGCAGTATCTCCGAGTCTATATCAACTACCAGCAGGACGATTGGGTCGACCTCTTGCCTCTCGCCAAATTCGCTTACAACAACACAGCCCATTCGGCGACTCAGGTCACACCCTTCTTCGCCAACAAAGGTTTCGATCCAAAGCTCGAAGTATCGCTCACTTCGGTCTCTTCCGAGGACACTTATCGCCAGTCGGCAGACCTCAAGGACCTTCACCAATACCTTCGAGATCAAATCAAGAAATCAATTATCCAGTACACTTCGGCCACAACCACTCGCCGCATTCCGATCCCTGAGTTTCAGGTCAGCGACAGAGTATGGCTCGACTCGCGAAATATTCGCACAAAACGACCTTTGAAGAAACTCGACCACTGAAGACTTGGCCCATATCCTATCACGGCTAAAATATCTTCTCATGCGTTTCGCTTAGGCTTACCACTGGACCTTCACCAGATCCACCCTGTGTTTCATGTATCCCTTCTCGAACCCGCCACGACATCTACCATCCCAGGTCGATATGCAGACCCCCCACCTCCTATCTGTTAGCAACTAGGGGCTATGGCAGGGAAGGTTCGGTAGAGTTCTTAGAAAGCTAGAATCAAATATACTCTCTCAGTGAATTTATTGTCACTGATGTATTAACACAGTACCTAGAATCAAATATACTACATGATTTTCAGTCAACATGCTATGTAAATATGAAGAATACTACTCGCCTCTCTCAGTGAATTTATTGTCACTGAGAGAGGAGTGTAATCCTGTCTCAGAAGGCATATACTTGCACCCGGCCCTTTAGCGCCCAAGGGCTCGCACGTCGAAGTCGTTTCAAACTCCGCTGGGTGCAGCCGCCTGTGAAAGTAGAAATAACAGAATGAAATGGAGAGATAGAGAGTGACTAGAAAATTTCGAAAATAAGCAGAGAAATGGATGCATGGTACAAGAACAGTATGAGAAAATATTGAAACACCACACAATAAATTGAATATATTATGCTTGATTTTGGTGCAGGAGCATAAATGCACCCAACACTATCGAAATTGACTCCGTGGACGAGTATGAGATCACGAAGATCCTCGATAGTCACATTCGCTGGAAGTGATTGGAATACCTAGTGGGGTGGAAGGGATACGAACACACTCCCGACGCTATGTCTTGGGAACCCTCTTCGAATGTTACTAATTCTGCTCGCAGACTCGCCGAATTCCATGCGAAGTACCCCCAGAAACCCAAGGCTTAGACGTTTACCAAACCCCAAGAAAACGGTGCTCTGTTCACATTCTACCTATAGATTCAACTCCCTTAATTAATCTCCTCTCAATCCTCACCCAACTCCCTTCAACTCATTCCATGCCTGCAACCGACGCCTCTTGGGACGCTCCGAGCTCCCCATCAACCTCTTCGCCCCCCCCTCGATGGCTAGTAAGGGTACTCGAGGGTTGCGCATCATACTTGGCCATCGTCCTGACCATACCCCTGGCTATCCGCCCTCTTACCTTCGCCATCAGGAGCGAAGCAGATGCGCAGTCGCCTCACCCTGACAGGCTCTGCAGCTTTTGCCGACCCAGGCATACCCCCGGCCGACTGCGAACCAGAGCAGGGGACTTCGCCGAGTGCATCACCGAGTTAGCATGGTCGTCACGAGAATACATGAGAAAACCATACCTTCCAGGTCCTTCCTAGTCACCTCCCTTCCTTCGCACCCCTTCGACGTCAGCGTAAAGATCAGGGCAGGAGTTGAATAAATATCCGCTTCTGCGGGTACCGATTCCAATGTCGATGCCGAACTCTCCAACCACACCCTCATTTTCTGAATCTCCTCTGCCAGCTCGTCTACTTCGGACGGTCTTTCGAACGTGTGGTCGACCACCTCCTGGGCCTCTAGCATTTTCCGAAGCTCCTCCTAGACCTCATCGTTAAGCGAATGAAAGCTAACAAAGAAACAGGCCGGTACTCACTTGGACTCCTGCCGCATCGACCAACCACTGCTCCACATCACCTTGCTACTATCCCCGAAGCTCCGGCCTAACCCTCGACACGACCTGCGATCGATCGAGGAGAGCTGAGTACCCAGGTGTCGTCATAGGGGCAGTACTCTCGGCTGGGGTGCTTAGTTGGGCCCCATAACCCCGTTCCACGCTGCATTTTTAAACAGAAAAAGAAGTTGTGCATGGACCATGCAGCTATGCAGGGCCCAGGCTTCAGAGATCCCATCGGGGGACCCATTACGTCTTTAACGGTTCCGCCCCACCATAGGACGCAGCGTCGTTGGACTCCGAAGCTAGGAGGGGGGTACTGTCATGACCGGTTTATTTCTCCTACCGCGTTACCTCTATGTTCCCCCTCGTCACTCCCTAGCATCTTCGCCAGAGTTCACCGCACCCACCGACCACTCCTCCTCTACATCCACTCTACCCGCTGTTCGTCCCATTCTCCGAACCGCTATTTGCTGCTCGCGCATTTCGCCAGCAGGCACGCCATCAAATATGATCGATACCATTCACCCGGCATGATGGTTCATCATTAACCCCATCATCTTCTTAATCCAACCCCATTGGGTGTTCGTATGGCCAAAGTGTGGTCGCAGGACGTCCCTTCTATAGGCCGTGCGGGATTAACCCAGTAAACGAAGAGTCCGTGCAGGGTAGCATGTATGCGGGTCCCAAGACATGGTTTTGTCCATAAGTGCCTTCGCCCCCTTTACTCTCCGTCGTTTCATGTTCGCATTCTCCCCTCACTCTATTGTATGTTTATTCCATCTACTTAGTATCATGACTGCGCACCCCTATCCAACCCTGACTCGTGACGGCCTCTTTCCTATTTGCTGATACCTTACGAGCATTCGATATAAGTAGTTTACATTCGCATGTATATTCCCCAGTTCAATTATCATACGTCGTTCATCTTGTGCAACTTTGACCTCGCTGTGGTCCTCGTCTTAAGCCTTCTCTTGGAGATTTCCATCTTCGACTAGCAGAGGACTTAGGTGCCACTGGTGAGTTCTCATGCTTCATCTTCGTTACCTTAGCCTTCCAACCATTTTCTGTGCTGTTGGCGAAAGGCTCCGAAGGAGCACCTTCGCCAGCGAAGGGATTGTCGAGACTTAGACAGCCCTTCCGTGAGACCTTGCACGTTACATCGTCAAGAGCCACGGGCTATTTCGCTACGACTGTAGATAGGGTGAGCCCCGTTCAGGCAACCCTCTTACCTTGTGAACATTCATTGGTTCACCTATTCGCTGAACGGCATACTTATTCGCACAAGTTATTCGGGCATTCGCTGTGTTCACTAATACGCGATATTAACACCTGAAAACCAATCTTGACAGTGACTCCACAAGGTTTTCCACCAATCAGGGCTTGATTCGTCAGGAATGAGTCATTAATTGGACTCATGTGATTCATGACAGCTTGGGTGAGTCATATACATGTGACTCACCAAGGTGTGCATGAGTTGGTTGAGTCATTGAGGCTGTACAAGCAAATGACTAGGCTTTTTGAACTCAGAGGCTGAGTCTGAAGGAGCCACCTGACCGGATTTGTGGGTGACCGCAGGTGCACAAGCCGCGAGTGACGCAGGCGTCCGGTCGGAGTTTGAAATCGGAAGTCCGAAACAGAGTTGTGGGGACATGTGTATCCACAACTCTGCTGCACAGAAATAAGTGAGTTTGAGTGAAGACAGCCTCGTAAAAATAAGTAAAATTCATAGATAATTAGAGGGAGGTTTGAATAGGCCTTATGAGGATAGTAGACATTTTTATGATGGCGATAATTGGTTGTTTTAAAGGCCTTTGATGCAGACTACAAATTACAGTAAAGAGACATTTGAAGGCTGGTTGAACAGCTTGATCTGAGACTATACAGTATGCTGGTTGAACAGCAGTTCCCATACAACTTGGCTTCAGCTTATGTGCTGCGCCGACCCTATGTACGAGTCCCAACTTTGGAGGTAAACGAATAAGAGGTGAGGTTTGGCTTAAGAGGTGAAGACTTAGAAACTAGCTAAGGATCAAAGAGTACGATAGTTGGTTTTCAGACTGAAGAATAGGAATGCATACAGGGGGTTTATATACGGGAGAGGGTAAGGGTCAGGGGCGAGCATATGCAGGGGAGTCAGGGCGAGGTCAATATACAAATGATGCGTGATGGAACGGGATCAGTAACTAAGGGGATTTGGGCATGGGATCAAGATCAGATATGAGCTCGGGCGGATGTGGGGAAGAAGGTTGGCGAGGTTGGAGAGAAGGTTTGCGAATTGCTGGGGGAGTTTTGTAAAGGGTGTCGATCTTAGAACCTTGTATCACAAGGGCACTACAGAACTTGACCAATGAGTGGTATTCTGAATGCTACGTAGTGACAGGTAAGAGTAAGATGCGATGGGGACCGCTGGCCGGTTCCCATGCATAAACTATACAGTGGGTCCCTAAGGGGCCCACTGGGATTATGTAATAACTATTGTACATGTAGATACACAGGTTATTTACACCCTCCCCCTCTATAGACAACTATAGGGGTCAACTACTACTCATAGAGGTCATCCATGAGGGAGTCCTCTAGAGTGGCCGATATGATGACGTTGTCATCGTACGGGGCCGGTGGAGCGCGTGACTCCTCCGGGGGCACCTCTGCGTCATCGGTGGTGATTGGGTGAGGCTGGTCAGCTTCACCACTAGCGGCAGTATCCGCTTGGGTGATGAGGCCAGTGTCCTCGCGGAGCATGGCCTCAACGGCCGGGTCCTCAGTCTGAGGAGGGGGCCGGAAGCACGCCAGCTCTTGGTCGAGCTGAGCGTGAGTGAGGGGTCGTGGCACCGCGGCCCTCACATGGCTGGTCTCAATGACCTTTTGTTGGCCCTCACAGGCGGCGGCACTGAATGCCGCGCCGGTGATGCTGCGTTGAACATAATGTTCAATGCGTGCCACTCGCTTGCGAGTGACCCCCGCGTAGCGGGCCAACCATCTCACGATCTTGGCGAGGGGGATGTCGGGGCCGGCTCGGCCCTCTACAGGGAATGGGCCTGTGATTGAGAGCCGCAGGGTGGTGCTCTGAGGCGTCAGCACTTCCCTGGCATCGACGAGGTTCGACCATTGGTCTGTCGAGCTGAATAGGTTGAGTAGCCTCGCCCTGAGTGGTGATGCGACCCCCTTGACCCGGGGCGCAAGGGCCTTCAACCACATCCAGATGTCCATGTCATCTAGGTTGAAGGTGCCATCCGCGTTGTCGCAGATGGCGGATGGGATTCCTTCAGGGTTATGTATCCAACCCTTCAGGATGGCCGCGATATCGTGTGGGGTACTGCCCGCTATCACGAGACAATCCCTTTTGGGATTGCGAGCACGTTGTTCACGCTCGATGCGTTTAAATATGCCGATCATCTCACGTGTACACGTGAGCTGTGGCGTCTCTTTTGCCCACGCTAAGAGTTCGACAAAGCGTGGTTCGTCGAGCGGGCAGACGTCGTACCATTGAGTATGATGCTGTTGGGCCTTCCCTACCGGCCGTGGTAGGAGGCCCGTCTCGGAGATCGGTGGATCTCCAAGTGGGATGAGCGTCCCCTCCCCCGGGTAGGGGGGGTTAACTGTCCCCGCCGGTGGAGGCAGGGCCACACCAGGCCCGATGTACTGGGCCTCAACCTGTGCTATCTGCTGTTGAAGGGCGGGGTCGTGGACAATGTGCGACGATGACACCCCTAGGTAAGCGCTAATTGTGCTTTCCCTCGCAATGGTTAGCCCATTGATGGTGTTGGGGGAGCCGCGCAATTTCTTGCACTTTTTCTTTGGCTGCTCTGCCAGGGGCTGTGCCCTTTCCGGGTCGTACGTCTTCCAGATGGACGAGTCTGACTCCCATCCATCTGGGACGCCGTACGCAGAGTCAGAAGGCGCGCTATGCCCTTCCGTCGTTGTCGTTGTCGGGGTTGGCGCCAACAATCGGGACGCTAGTCCCGGTGTTGTGCGCGCCGGCAGAGGCACCGTCGCGCGAAGTGATGATGGCCTGGCCACTGGGTCCGTGGCCGGGTCATGTTGTGGCCTTTTTGAGGCAATGTGGGCCAGGGTAACCTGGAGCTGGGCTGAGCTCAGCTGTTGCTCCAGTTCCTTGATCTTTGTGCGCTCGGTTGCGGTCTTCGACCGCGCGTTCCAACTCCTTGACCTCTTTTTTAAGGTCGTGGATGTCTCGGAGGGGCTCTTCTCGTGCGTCACGCGCGATGCCCCTTGGGAGCCATCCCCAGGCTGCATCGATGGCGTCGCCGATATCTTCGTCCTGCAATTTGACCTTGCAGGTGCCTGTCGCGGCCCTTAGGTGCGTGGCGTAGTCTGCGCACGTTGCGCAATCGTCCGGGTGGACGATGGCGAGGGCGTCCTCCCATCCCACGATCATCCAGTGCTCCTGGTCTACTGGAGCACGGAGAATATCTGCGGCCCCCTGTCTCGGGGCCGTTGCTTGCGTTGTGGATGTTGACGGATCAACGTCCATCCCATCTTTGGGGGGCATCATCTTCATGAGGATAATGGTGCACCCTCGGAAAGATCTGAGGTGAAGATTTAACTGCGCCGTGGCCGGCACGTCACGTGGTCTCCACGTGACAGACGCGCCTAGCGGCATCTGGGGAGGTCGCGTGGCTTGCTCACCCCCCTAAGCTCCAGATAGCTATCTAGGGCTTCAAGGTCCTTGCAGGACGACATGGGTTCCCATGTCACATCGCCTAAGGTCCAACGGACCTGGAACTCCAGGTCCATCGAGTTTATCCATTGATGTGCAATAATCTCGTCGACGAGCCACTCCTCATCGTCATTCGCTCCAAAGTCATGAAATGACTTGGCCTCACGACGGGGGAACAATTCGTCGTTGTTGGCCTCGTATTGCCATACGAGGCTTGAATGGAAGACTGGTGAAATGTGACAGCTTTTCAGCTCGTCGGGAAGATCAAGGGTCACCGTCGAGGCATCGTTGAGAGCCTCGACAACGCGGTACGGTCCAATGTACCGCAGGACTAGTTTTCTGGCTCTTCCTTTCGGGAGAGTTAGGTTTTGTGTCGAAAGGTAGATGCGGTTGTTGGCCGCGTACCTGTTGCTCGCCATATGTTTCTTATTTGCATGAAACATTTGCGTCACTTGATGCTCTATGATTGCATTGTGTTGCCGCCATCAGGTTCCATTTTGCCTGATGTGCGAACCAGGCTACCCCCTTGAATAGGGTGTCCACGGCTATGGGGAGGTCTATCCGCAGCATATAGCCGTGGTTCAGCTCGAAAGGTGCAAACCCTGTGGTTGCGCTGACGTTGCTGTTGAGGGTGACCTCAACCATTGGGCATTTCAATGCCCAATCCTTCTGATCGTCTCTGACGACCGCGTGCCATATCTGGCTGATCGAGCGGTTTGCCCGCTCGGTGGCTCCATCCGTTTGGGGATGGAAGGCAGTTGACATGAGGAGCTTAGTCCCCATGAGTCGCTGTAGTTCATGCCAGAAGATCGATGTGAACTTCAAGTCTCTGTCCGAGACGATGGAGTCGGGAACTCCGTGGAGTCGAATGACCTCCTTCAGAAACAGCCAGGCTACTCCCTTGGCTGACACGCTCGTCGTGGTTGGTATGAGGTGTACGAGCGACATTAGTCGGTCGATGACTACCATCAGGTAGTCACAGTCATTGGATTTGGGCAGGGGCCCCATGAAGTCGATGCCAATCGACTGCCATGGCCTATCCGGAATGGGTAGGCTGTGTAGTAGGCCTTTGGGCCATTGTGGTCCGGTTTTCGTTGTGGTCTGTGACGAGGGTGAACCTTCGCCCCAGCCGTTTGTCCTCCCATTTCATGAGAGCCTCGAGCACTGCGATCGTCTCATGCTCGTGAGTCCGGTAGTGTTGCTGAGCAACGCTGAACTTCTTTGACAAGAAGCTGGCAGGTCGACAGGTTTTCCAGTCAGGACCTTGGCAGTAGACCGCACTGACGCCGGCTTTTGACCCGTCGGTGATCACCCAGATCGGCTCTGGGCACCTTGCATCTACTGGACGCAGGATCGGGGCCTTACAGGCCAACGCCTTAATGCTTTGCCAGCATTTGTCTAATAGTGGAGTCCATTCGAATGGATGGTTATTACGCGCACAGTCCGATAGTGGGGTGGTATATGCGCTAACATCCGGCATGTAGTGTGCCAGATACTGTACCAGCCCAAGGAAATGCTGGACGTCATTGAACGTCTGTGGCCTACGCCACTCGCGGATGCGTTGCATCTTGTCCTCGTCGGCATGTACCCCTCGGCCATCAATGATATGGCCGAGACACTCCATTCGGATGGAATAGAGGTCCACCTTTTTCTTGCTCAGAAAAAGGTGATTCTTCCTCAGTCTGTCAAAGACGATGTAGAGGTGCTCTTCATGCTCTTGTATTGAGAGCGAGAATATGAAGATGTCATCCATGTATACATGGACGAAGCGACCTATGCAGTCGCGGAAAATGGCTGTCATCAGCCGTTGGAATGTTGATGGGGCGCTGCAGTCCCCCATCTGTATCACCTGGCTCCTGAAGGTGCCAAGGATCGTGGCAAAGGCAGTCTTTGCTACGTGATCCTGATGGATCCGGATCTGCTCGTATGCTTCTGACATATCGAGTTTCGTTCGATATTGACAGTGAGCCATGTCGCTGTGAATGATATCTTGATCCGGGAAGGGCGTGACGTCCTTCACCATGTTCTCGTTCTGCTGGTGCAGATCGAAGACGGTTCGCAATGTACCGTTCTTCTTCGGCACACACAGCATGGGCACTGCCTGCTGCGCGACTGCTGGAATCCACCACTTTGCAGTGGTGTATCGTTCTACCTTAGCCAACAGTTCCTCTCGGAAGTGTTCGGGGCATTTCGGTAGTCGATACCGC
Organism: Gautieria morchelliformis; assembly: GCA_015179125.1. Lineage (NCBI taxonomy): Eukaryota > Fungi > Basidiomycota > Agaricomycetes > Gomphales > Gomphaceae > Gautieria > Gautieria morchelliformis. The sequence goes on along the minus strand of WHVA01000214.1, from coordinate 116,098 downwards.
ATGTGCTTGTTGGGATCGATGAGGTTGATCTCGTGGTTGATCTCCCATAGTGGTGGGAGTTCTAATGGAATTCCACTGACTAAGTCAGTGATTCGTTCCATCCATTCCTCGCGGAAGCCATTAGGCGCTGTTGTCATCTATTAGGTCTCGCGGCGCGCAGACCTGCTTTCCTCTTTCCCATCGCTTTCACCGTTATATGAGAGCGCCTCTCCCTATGGTTGTAGGGTGATTTCACGGATGAGTCGTCCTGCGACTCGTCCTCCTGGCTTCAATGAGCCAGGTTAGGCTTCGGTGCCTGGGTGATCCTGCTCACCCGTGGCCCCTTGTCCTCGTTCGTCGATCCGTCGTCGTCGAATGAGACCTTGCCCGTGGGGATCACTTCGTTCCCCTTGCGGATCGTCCCTGGGTTCAAGAAGTCCAGGGTTATGCCGAATCTCCTTAGGAACGGTGTCCCTAAGATAGCGCCATAATATTCGACGTTCGCTACGTCGAAATATTCATCGTATGTCTCACGACCAAATTTGATGGTCGTGTTCATTCCATAGTTGATCGTGGAACGGCTGCCTATGCAGGCTAGCTGCAGCGCGATTGGTTGCTCCAGGGAGAATGTCTTCATCCCTGTAGCTCGCGTGAATTTGGGGGATAGCAGTACCCCTTCGCTGCCGCTATCTAGCAGGCAGTGGGCTTTTAGGCCGTTTGTTTCCCAGTACCCCAATAGGGTACGGTTCTCACTGCGCAGGCGCGTTGGCTGCGTCCTGTGTTTTCTTCGGTGGTGATACACTGGCTCAGCCGCCTTGTCTGGTGTGACCGACGTGCGTGCCGCCATAACCTTGGTGGCGGTTTCATCTTCCAGCATGAATCTGATCGCGCTGGACCTGTAGGTGGTGTCTTCCACCTCTTCGTCCCATTCATAGTATTGGGAGGGCTCTGGGTCCCACTCTTCAGCGGGTGCGTCTCCATTATCTGGAGTGTCGTTGGGTTGGGGATCACCCTCCCCCTCTTCATCAATCTGTTGAAGAGAATTTTGACCGAGATCCATCTCCGGATCCTCGGCCTCATCGTCGTGCCTCACAGCTGCTGTCCTTATACCGGACCTGAGCCGGGGGCACTCTGCCTTTTTGTGGCCAGGTTGGCCACATTCAAAGCACATGGCGTTGCTTTGGCTGCCGCTGGGCTGATCGTTAGGCTGGCCCAACGTTTTCGTTGGTGGGGAAGGTCGTGGGGACAACCCTGACGCTTGAGGCTGTTTAGATTCAGGCGGGCGTCCAGCTTGTGCTGGGCATGAGGGCGGTAGCCATTGTCCTGTTCTGCTTCTTGAGAACAGGCTGGGCCTGGTCAGGCCCATTTGTGTCAACGGCTTGCTCCCTGTGAGCCGGGCAGCGCCTGCCGTTGCTGCTGCGCTTTCTGCGCGGCGCATCCCCATGTTGTATCGGGATGCCTCCTCGATCATCCGGGCCATCTCGAAGAGTTGCTCTATTGAGCTGCTCTCGGCATTATAGCCCTTTTTGAGGACCTCGTTGCGCAGCGCTGAAATGAACCGTCTCCGGAACGTGTAATCGTCTGGCGGCTGTATCATACGTGCCACGTATTTCATGAGCTCGTTCAGCATTTCCTGAACGGTTTTCATGCCCTGCATGACCATGTCGAATTTATTCGATGCGTGATGGTACGTCAGTGTGTGCAGGAACCTTTTTTGAAGGCCTTGCATCACAGTTTCCAGCGTCCAGCTGTGGACCTGGCGATTGAAGTGTTCTACATTTCGAACGAACCACTCCTGGGCTTCGCCGGTGAGGTGAGTGCCCACATAGCCGACCTGCATGTCTATGCTGGTTTGCCCTAGGAGGCAATTCATTTTCAGCCATCATAGGATGGCTGCCACGAAGATTTCAAACCCTTCGAGGTCAGATCCCCCGGCATATGGCTTGGGGTGACCCAATTTTATGCCGGCTTTCGCTAGCACAGACTTCTCTGGGTCTGTGTCCGCGGCGTCTGCTAACACCACGTGGATCATCCGTGTGATCCCGTCATACGGCTCTATTGGTACGACGTCGGCCTGGTCAGGGATTCCCTGGCCTTCCGTTGGGGCCATGGATCGCTCGCGCGGTTGTGACGCCGCGCGGGGCAGGCTGTTATATGCCCTGACGGGCCCCGGGCTCAGGATCGGGAGCATTTTGTGCTCTCGGTTCCGGGGGTGTTTTGTGCCTGGTTTCCCCGGTCAGTCCCGCGTTGCGGATCTGCAGCCTGCTGTTGTAGGCTGCGTGCGCCTGCCGTGCGTCCTGTACGGCTTGCGTGAGCTGCTCATTGGGCAGCTGAGCGGTGTGGCTGTGGGCCACTGTCTCTTCAGCATTCTTCGCTAGTAGCTCGAGTGCCCGTGTGTGGCGGTGCGTGGCTGCGGCTTCTTTACGCTGCCAGTGTGCGACTTCGAGCTCTAAGCTCTCGGTCGTCATCTCAGAGTCAGGCTCTGAGGCGACCTGCTCCCTAACGATCTGTTGGATCGTCTTACGGCTGTCCGTTGGGGCAGCCGGTTGCTCTTGAGGTTCGTTCCCGAACCTTACATCCTGTTCAACTGGGATGGCTGGCGGCGGCATTCGCTGCTTGTCCCGCTCCTTTCGGCACGGGTCTTCCACGTCGCGACTGCGTGCGTTGGCTGTGGACTGTCACGAGCTCGGACAAGTTGCGTCGCATTCCCCGCATGGGCGGAGGGCTTTCTGGACGTCCTCCAGTGTGGCTGCGTCTTGCAGCCTGATCTCCTCTGCCTGGTGGAGTTCCTTGCCGATTGCCATTAGGGCGGCAGTGGCGTTGTCAAGCTGCGATGCCAGCTGATCGTGCTTGTGGCACGTCAGCGTGCTTCGGTGCAGCGCAGCCTGCACCTGTTTGTTCAGGGCCTCTGCCGTCTCGTGGTCGATGGCGTGAGCCCTCGAGCTCTTGCGACTGGAGCTCGAGTATCCCAAGTCCTGACCATCGTCTGGGGCTCGTCTTTTTTGCCGTCGTCCCCCTTCAGGGACGATCATCGTCGCTCTACTTTGTGAGCGTCGGTTTGAGTCATGGCTTTGTGCCCGCCTCGACGTTGTTGCTCTACCATCTGACGACAGTGAGACTTCTCTGCCCTTTCCTTTGTCTCTGGGCAGAGGGGGGCGGTGCCGGCTCATTGCCCGGCGTCGTCTCTTCCTCGGCCACGCTCGACGAGACGTGGTCAGGGTTTTCCTCGTCCTCTACTGAGGGGACGAGGGCGGTGAGATCTATGATCTCTCTGTCTTCTATTGTCCTGGACTCTTGGTCCAGGGTAGCATCAGCCATCGTGTCGCTGGGCTGCGCCTGGGGCGTGGACCTCGAGCTCGTCGCTCGTGTCCGTCTTCGACTGCGTGGAATCATCATGCTCGCAGCTGACAGTAGAAGGTCTACTGGAGGGTCTCAATGATGTTTAGTCGTCGACGCAGCGATCTTTTTCAAGATTGCTTCGAATCCACTATCGGTTGGTTGCGTGGCGATCAACCGCAGGATAGTTCAAAAAGGTGTAAAGGGTGTCGATCTTAGAACCTTGTATCACAAGGGCACTACAGAACTTGACCAATGAGTGGTATTCTGAATGCTACATAGTGACAGGTAAGAGTAAGATGCGATGGGGACCGCTGGCCAGTTCCCACGCATAAACTATACAGTGGGTCCCTAAGGGGCCCACTGGGATTATGTAATAACTATCAAAAAGTGAATCGCGCCCGTAACGGTGGTTGTGGGTGTCGCTTATGTCATGATTGGTCAGCTTAGTCAGCCAACCAATCGCGAGCCGGCGCCACTTCCCAGCCCAATCGCGAGCGAGCGGCGCAGCTGCGAGCCCCGGTCCAGACCGAGGACCGGCAACCGGTGCAGAACCAGTTGCCGGTCTAGCGCTGGGTGAGCTGGCAAACGCTGTGCAGCCGCTCCCACCCCCTCTTCCCTCCTCCCACCATCATCATTCCCTCCTCCCACCAGCCCTGGCCCTCTCATCCCTGGCCCTCTATCTCTTAGTGCTACTGTGCTTTATTGGTGAGTTTCTCTTTTATCATTGTAATGTGTGATCTCTCTGACACACTTTATTTTTATTTTTATTTTTATTTTTAATTATTATTATATTTATTTTATTATTTAATTGATATTTTATTATTTGTAATCATTTCTATTTATTTTCGCTTTTTTTTAGCTTTTTTAGGCTCTATTCAGGCCTCTCTGCCCCCATCCTTCCTGTGATTCCTCTATCCTGGTGTGTCTTTTTGATGTTTATTATGTTATTATTGCTGATAACAATTTCGCTTTTTTTAGCCTTTTTAGGCTCTATTCAGGCCTCTGCCCTGTCCATCCTTCCTGTGATTTCTCTATCCTGGTATGTCTTTTTGATGTTTATTATGTTATTATTGCTGATAACAATTTCGCTTTTTTTAGCCTTTTTAGGCTCTTTTCAGGCCTCTCTGCCCTGTCCATCCTTCCTGTGTGATTCCTCTATCCTGGTGTGTTTTGTGCTCCTGTTTCTGCTTTTTTAGGTATTAATATTAAGGTCAGTTGCTCTGCTGTCCCTCTGGTAAATATTGTCATTTCATTTCACTTTTTTGGCCTATTTTAAATAGAGGTCAATAGATTCCCCTGAGTTTGCCTTGGTCTGCTTGCAATGTAAGTCTGATATTGACAGCTTGATTCTCTCTCTACTCTTATGCCTGCATTTCTCAGGAATCCATCTACTCCAGAGAGTAACCGTCAGCAGGAGCGTGCACAGGCGAGGGAGGCCCGGGGGGTAATGACACCACTCACTGAACGGAGAGAGCGTATCAGAGATCGGGACCGGTCACCCCCTCCACCCCCACCTTTTGCCATCCCTCACCCTCCTCCTGGAAGCAATGTTGCCGATCCTTTTCAACAATCTGTTGCTGGGCCGCCACGCCCTCCCACACTTGCACCATCCTCATGTCAACAGCCACCACACCCTCCCGTGCTTGCACCATCATCACATCAACAACCTGTTGCTGGGCCATCACACCCTCCCATTCTTGCACCATCGTCACGTCAACAGCCTGTTGCTGGGCCATCGCGCCCTCCCATGCTTGCACCATCGTCACGTCAACAACCTGTTGCTGGGCCATCACTCCCTCCCCCACTTGCACCATCATCACGTCAACAGCCTGTTGCTGGGCCATCACGCCCTCCTATGCTTGCACCATCGTCACGTCAACAACCTGTTGCTGGGCCATCACTCCCTCCCCCACTTGCACCATCGTCACATCAACAACCTGTTGCTGGGCCGTCACGCCCTCCCACACTTGCACCATCATCACGTCAACAACCTGTTGCTGGGCCATCACATCCTCCTGATCCCAGTCCCAGAGTGCAGGTGGCAGCCCTCCTTGCTCAGAGAGCAGCTCTCCCTCGGTTACAGCCCGTGAGAAGAAATCAGCCAGACCCTGTACAGCCAGCACCTGTAGTAGGTTCTGCATTTATTGCAGACTTGCGTGCTCAGGCAGATCAGCAGGCTGCTATATTGCAGCAATTGGATAGACGTAGACGGGGGGCTAATCCTCCTGTTGTGGGTTCTGCAGGAGTGGCAGCATTGCGGGCCCAGGCTAATGCAATCAGGCAAGAGGAAGATGCAATTCTCAGACCTCCATTGGTACCACCTCATCCACCACCACCTCCCAATCCTCAGCCACTCCCTGCACCTCCTCAGCCACTCCCTGCACCTCAGCTGCCTCCTCCACTCCCCATACCTCAGCAACGTCCCCAGCGACCTCGGCGTGGTGCTCAGCGACCTCCTCCTATTCCACTAGGTCGCTCTCAAATAATTGAGGCAGATGTGCAGCCTCATGATCTGGGTCCCATGGAAGTGGCCTGTCCTAAATGTGGAGCATTGCACTGGTTTGCAGAGCGTCTGCAAAGCTCTACAAATGCAGAGGACCGTTTTGGTGATTGCTGTATAAAAGGAAAGGTGGAGCTTCCAAAGCTGCCAGCGGCCCCTCAGCCTTTGAGACGGCTCTTAGAAGGCCAAGACCCTGAGGCAAAAGAGTTTCGCCAGAATATCAGGCAGTATAATGCTGCGTTTGCATTCACTTCCTTGGGGGCCAACTTTGATAAAGATTTGCTTCGGGCGGGTCGTGGTCCATATGTCCTCAAGCTACAGGGTGAACTGTATCATCTTCATGGCTCTCTCCTCCCAGACCATGAACCGGATACAACGTATGCCCAGCTTTACATATATGATCCAGCATTGGCTTTGGCAAAGAGGAAGACACATAACCCAGGTCTGTCTCCAACTGTCATGGGAGACTTGCAGGAAATGCTCCTGGTCTGCAATCCTCATGTCGCCATATATAAACAAGCAGCTGAGAGGCTCAGAGATCAGGGACAGAATGGTGAGATCCAGGCAAGGCTCACATACAGGGAACACAGGGATCCTAGGAGGTATAATATCCCTACTGCAGATGAGATTGCAGTGGTTCTTCCTGGAGATGGCATCGTCCCTGAACCTAGGGATATTATTGTCCAGCTCAAAGGTGGAGCTTTTGAAAGGGTATCCGTTATGAATCCAAACTATGCCTCTCTTCACTATGTCTTGCTCTTTCCCAGGGCAGAGTTGGGATGGAAACCAGGTATTCCTTATCGTGACCCAGAGGGTGCTCAGGAGGCCAACCCAAACAGACGGGGGCAGGTCACCCAAATTCAGTACCATTCATTTCGTCTCTTCCAGAGGAGAGATGAACCTACAACACTCCTGCGTGCTGGCAAGTTATTCCAGCAGTACATTGTAGACTGTTGGGCCACTGCGGAGCAAAGCAGGCTGAGGTGGATCAGGACAAATCAACACACTTTGCGTGCTGAGGTGTATAACCAGATGGTGGATGCGTTTAATCGCAATGACAATGACAGAGATGCAAACAGCTTGGGCACAAAATCCATTCTGCCTGCCACATTTCAAGGAGGGACACGGGACATGCAGCAAAACCTGCAGAACTCTCTGGCCATTTCAAGGAAGTTTGGTGTGGCCGATCTCTTTATTACAATGACTGCCAATCCCAAGTGGCAGGAGATATTGAATGCATTGTTACCTGGACAATCACCTCAGGACAGACCTGACTTGGTGTCACGGGTGTTCCATCTCAAAAAGAAATACCTCATTGACTTGATCGTCAAGGAAAAGATTTTTGGGGAAACCGTTGCTCGCGTCCACACCATTGAATTCCAGAAAAGGGGACTCCCACACATGCATATTCTTATCTGGTTTGCAAGAGATTCCAAGATCAGGCATCCACATGAGGTGGATTCTATGATTTCGGCAGAGTTCCCTGATCCAGAGACACATCCTGTCCTCTACCAGTTGGTCTGTGACCTGATGACACATGGTCCCTGTGGAGAAATGAATCGAGACGCACCCTGCATGGAAAATGGCAAGTGCAACAAAAACTTCCCAAAGCCCTTCTGTGAGGAAACCAGTCTGAATGAGGATGGATATCCAAAATATCGTCGTCGCAATGATGGAAGGCAGCACAATGTCAGGGGCAACATGCTGGACAACAGATGGGTTGTTCCATACTCTCCTCTGCTCTTGCTCAAACTCCTGTGTCACATCAACGCTGAACTCACCATCAATGTGAGGTGTATCAAGTATATCCACAAGTATCTCTACAAGGGCCATGATCGGACCATGATGGAGTTGGGTCTCAGCAAGGATGAAATTAAGCAGTACCTGGACGCTCGCTATGTCAGTGCTCATGAGGCCTGTTGGAGGTTGCTGGAGCGGGAAATCCACACCCAGGTGCCTGCAGTCATGGCACTGCCAGTCCATGAAAAGGACCACCACACGATCATCTTTGATCCCAATGAGGATGTGGACAACATCCTCATTAGGGCTGAGGCAAAAAAGACACCGCTCATGGCTTACTTTGAGGCCAATGATATGTACCCTGAAGCACGTGATCTGCTCTATGTGGAGTTTCCTGAGCAGTTTACCTGGCAATCAGAGGAAAAGGTATGGACACCACGCCAAGGAGGTTATAGCATCGGTTGCCTTCACTTTGCAAGCCCTAAATCAGGAGAGAGATTTTTTGTGCGCACTCTCCTCACAGTGGTCAAGGGGGCTAGATCCTTTGAGGAGCTTAGGTCAGTGGATGGCATACAATATGCTACTTACAAGGAGGCCTGTCGTGCAAGGGGACTTCTGGATGATGATCAGGAGCTGAGGTTGTGTCTCCAGGAAGCCAGTGCCATGAAAACAGGTGCTCAGCTGAGACATCTCTTTGCCACCATCCTTGGCCATTGCAATCCATCGCAGCCTGGCAGACTATGGGACGGCTTCAAGGAGCACATATGTGATGATCTCAGACATCAGCTCCAAATCAGACACCGTATGCATGATCCACAGGATGATCAGGTTTATGATTTCGGCCTCTTTCTCTTGGATAAAATCCTCCAGCAGGGTGGAATGTCCTTGAGCAGCTTTGATGATATGCCTCGGGTGGCAGGCGAGTGGGAGGCCCTCATTGGAAACAGGTTCATAGCTGAGCAGAGGGACTATGACCCTGTTGAAGAGAGGGAAAAGGCTGATGAGGAGGTTCCCAAGCTGAATATGGGGCAAAGGTCTGCGCATGATCAGATATTACGGTCGGCACTGACCAAAGATGCTCGGGGCAAACCTGACGGACAAATGTTTTTCGTCACTGGCTCAGGTGGTGCAGGGAAATCGTTCACGTGGAACACTCTAATCCACTCCTGTAGAGCGGAGAGCCTCATTGTGATTGCAGTAGCCTCATCTGCAATGGCTGCACTTATCCTCACTAAGGGTACAACCTCTCATAGCATGCTTGGAATTCCCATTCCTGTCCATGAGCGCTCTCTCTCCTCCATCAGAAAGAACTCTGACAAGGCTGACATGCTGAGAAAGGCCAGTCTCCTCATCTGGGATGAGGCTGCAATGCAGCATCGCCATGCCATAGAGGCCATTGACAGGACACTGAGGGATTTCCTTGACCAGCATGACCGACCCTTTGGTGGCATCACAGTCGCATTTGGAGGTGACTTTCAGCAGACTCTCCCAATTGTCCCTAAAGGCTCCAAGGAGGATATCGTGGGAGCTACCCTTCAGAAGTCATATCTGTGGCCAAAGATCAAGGTCCTCCATCTGACAGAGAACATGCGGGTGAGAAATGACCCTGACAGAGCCAGATTTGCAGAATGGCTGCAGAATGTGGGCCAGGGAAAGGATCTCCCACTGGATCATACCCTCTCACTCCCTCAACACATGGTTTGTGGCCCTGGAATTGAAGATCTGATCCAGGAAATATACCCTGGCATTGGCAATCCAGTCCCTGCCCGGGATGATTACTTTTTGGAGCGGGCCATCCTCTGTGCCAGAAACACTGAGGTCAATGAGATCAATTCCATGGTGTTTAGGGAGTTTCCAGGTGATGCTCAGGTCTTGCACTGTGCAAATTCCATTACAGAATCCGATGATGCAGATAGGTATCCTGCAGAGTATCTGAATTCCATAGAGATGGGCAGTCTTCCTCCTGCTCGCTTGGAAGTCAAGCCTGGAGTGCCTCTGATGCTGTTGCGCAATTTGGATCAGAGGCAAGGACTATGCAATGGGACAAGGCTGCGGTTGGTGAGGATGAACATTAGAGTGTTGGAGGTCAGGATCATCTCGGGTCCACGTGCAGGAAATATTGCTTTCATCCCCAGGATCATCATTAAGCCATCAGAGGGAGAATTGCCATTTGTGCTGCAAAGGAGGCAGTTTCCAGTGCGTTTGGCATTTGCAATGACTATCAACAAGTCTCAGGGACAGTCTTTGGGTACGGTTGGGCTGGACCTGAGATATCCAGTGTTTGGACATGGTCAATTGTATGTTGGTGTATCAAGGGGACCAACTGGAACAAGGTTAAGGTCTTGCTTGAGGAGGGTGTGCAAACCACAAATATTGTATATGAAGATGTATTGCTTAGAGCTCCTTGAACTGTAACATTCACTTCCCTGATACAATTTACTTAGTATTTACTTAGTATACTTTTTCTTGATGCAAGTTTTTATTGTCTCAATGCCTGTGAATTTACTGATGCATTTGACCTTACCGATGCATTTGACCTAAACCCCCGCGCAAAGCGCGGGTACCCACCTAGTTGTACATGTAGATACACAGGTTATTTACATGGGGGCAAGTCTTTGGCTTTAGCATGCGAAAAGATATTGAAGAAGTCATGGTACTCCTCTGGTACCACAGCCCTGAACATCTCTAACTCGTCCTTCGGTAGGGGTTTCTCGTGGAGGAGTGTAGTCGGGGCTGGGGCATTGCCTACAGCGTGAAGCGAAGTCAGTTGAGGGATGGTAGGGTGCTGTCATGACGCGTTTATTTCTCATACTCAGGTGCTCTGCCCTGCCATTTCTCACTCCATCTCCGTGTTCGTTCTGATCGCCATTGTCATGTTCGGCAACCAATTCATGCTGTTCGCGCCAATTACCATAGCCACGCCGTCAACGCACGATCGACATCTTTGGACTGACTTGGCAGTCATCGCTGGGCCTATCACTGTCAGGGGACACCCTGTTTTCCATTTCCAGTTCCGACACCACACCCAGTTCCGACTCCATTTCCGACTCCGCTTCCGGTTCCGATTCCATCTCCGCATCCGCTTTCGGGAACGATTCCGCTTCTGGGAGAACTTCCACCAGTTCCGTTCGCCTTGCCAGTTCCACTCCAATTTCCGACTTCCGCCCCGGAACAGTGTCGGAAATCAAGCGACTCGCATAATAGGTGGCATCAAGGGTCGATCAAGGGTCAGGGGGATGCAGGGTTGATGGCGGGTGCCAAGCGTTGTCCCTGGCTGCGCAGCGTAGTATAATACGGGCTCGCTGACATTGGGGGTCCTTAGACTTTTCTCTTTGGATTTCCCCTTGTCAGGTGAGAACCCCCTCTCTTGTATGCTCTGTTCATTTATACATACTTTGGATTTCCCCTTGTCAGTTGTGTGGTAGTGTGATCTCCACGACTAGCCAGGGTTGCCCTTACAGCAGAAAAGTCTCTCCCCTAGAGGACCGGCGGTCGTACTGCGCGTTGCATTCGCCATAGGTGCGTTCGGAATCGGAGACAGCGACTCGGAGATCGCAACCTCTTCCGCACATACAGCGTACGACAGCCCCTCTTCTTACGTCGAGCTCCCAACCCCGGAAATCCCGTCCCATATTTCTCCTTCCAACATGGATCCGGACGATCGTCTTCGGAATATGGAGGAGGAATTGACGCGGAACCGGATGAAGACCGACGCGATTGAAACAGCCTTACAAGCGATTTTGGCTAAGTTAGATATTCCACAAGGTGGTGGAAATGAAATGCTGGATGATCCGGATTTCGGAAAAGCGGAACTAGCGGAAAAGAGGATGTCCGCGAAGTTAGCAAAGGTCAAACCCGCAACTCCGGCGGACTTTGACGGAGATCGGGAGAAGGGACGCGCATTCTTCAACACATGCAGCATCTACTTCGCAATTGTCGGAGACCTCTTTCCGAACGACCAGGCTCGGATTCACTGGACGTTGTCCTTTTTCAAATCGGACCGCGCAGCCCGTTTTGCAAACAAGGTGATCCGACATGAAGCAAAGGGCAAGGGGAACTACTTCCGGGACTGGGACGCGTTCGAGAAAACATTTTCCGACCAGTTCTGCCCGAAAAACGAGCAGCTCACAGCCCTTACAAAGCTCGAGGGGACGAGCTGGTACCAGGCCAAAGATCCGGTCGATGACTACATCGATCGCTTCCAGGAGCTCATCGACCTTGCGGAATATGACGACGACAAGACGATCGTCATCAAATTCCGACGAGGACTTGATCCGACGCTCCAGAACCAAGTTGCGCTGCTTGGGGATGGAGCTCCGGATTTTGATGACCCGGAAGGGTGGTACCAAGCTGCGCAGAAGGTTTCTCGGAACAGGGAGGCAAATGAGGCCTTCGTGGAGACGAGTCGGAACACGACACGCAGTTCCGCTCGTCCTACTCAACCTGTGCCAAAACCCGGAAGCGCATTCATTCCCACACGGAAATTATTTCCGATGCTTGCTCCGCCTGCTCCTATTAGGAACCATAGCCCTCCTCCCTCGAAGAGTGGCCCTGCCCCGATGGATGTTGACCGCATGCGCGGAAAAGGCCACGGAACTATCACCTGCTTCCGCTGCCGACAACCAGGCCACTACGCTCGCGAGTGCCCCCAAGCCTTTGATATCCGGCTTATGACCACAGAGGAGAAACTCGAGATCCTTCCAGAGTTCCTCGCGCTTGCAGACATAAACGGAGTGCCCACTGCGGAAGAGCTTTCCGAAAATGCGGAACATGGTCTACCGGAAGCGGAAGATGCGTCGGATTTTGTGACACGCAGCGGGTGAGATGTGTGCCCCTGCTGCCTGTACATAACCGGTTTGCCTGTCTTGAAGTAGAGAATGAAAAGCCCCCACTCCCCTCACTTCGTACAGACCCACCGGATAAAGTCACACAAAAACCAAATCTGACACCCCATCCATCCCGCATCCGCCCTTGGGAGAGACGCCTTCCGAAGCGCTATGTTGTTGCTGCCACCCCTGGCCCCAAGTCACTAGTCATCAAGGTGGAGATCCAGACGACAGATACGGCGGAAGTCAAATCCGGACCCGCCCTTGTCGATTGCGGGGCCACTGGTCAGTTTATGGACCGGGACTATGTGGAACGGAACCGACTGACCACGCGGAAGTTGCAACATGCAATCCCGGTGTTCAATGTGGATGGAAGCCCCAATGAGGCAGGGTCCATCACGGAGATAGTAGACACAATTCTCCGCTACGATGGACACTCAGAACGCACTTCCTTTGCAGTCACCAGCCTGGGGAAGCAGGACATCATCCTCGGGTTTACCTGGCTTCAGGAGCACAACCCGGAGATCAATTGGCAGACTCGGAAGGTACTGATGAGTCGATGTCCAGCCAAGTGTCACATGTGCAGGTCGGAACTGCGGAAGGAGCGCCAGGAGCAGCGGAAGACCGAACGGCTCATACAGACATGTCGTTCTGGCCCCCATCCACTGCTTGCAGAAGAAGACTCGGAAGCGGAATTTGAACCGGATCCCACTTCCGATTCCGATTCCGATTCCGACGTCATCCGACTCGGCCCGGAAGACATTCTGGCGGAAGGGGAGCGCTTGCTGTACGTAAACCTTCCGCCGGAAGCGGAACACATCCGCGCCACCGGAAATATTTCGCAACGCCTTGCTGAAGCCTCCAAGAGGCATGATAGAGTAGAGGCGGAAATTCCGGAGTACCTGCGAGAGTTCGAGGACGTCTTTTCCAAGGAGTCGTTTGATACCCTGCCTCCACGGAAGCTGTGGGACCACGCCATCGAGTTGGAGCCTGGGTCAAAGCCCACCAACTGCAAGGTCTACCTGCTGTCACCCAAGGAGCAGGTAGAGCTCGATGCGTTCCTTGCGGAAAACCTCCGTACAGGGAGGATCCGCCCCTCCAAGTCACCCATGGCATCTCCGGTGTTCTTCATCAAGAAGAAGGATGGCTCGCTCAGACTTGTGCAGGACTACCGGGCCTTGAATGCGATCACGATCAAGAACCGGTACCCCATTCCACTCATTTCCGAACTGATCACACAACTCCGCGGGGCGAGGTACTTCACTAAGCTGGATGTCCGCTGGGGCTTCAACAATGTCCGGATCCGGGAGGGAGACGAGTGGAAGGCCGCATTCCGCACCAATCGAGGACTCTTTGAGCCACAGGTCATGTTCTTTGGCCTCACCAACAGTCCCGCCACATTCCAGACGATGATGAATGACATTTTCCGTGACATGATAGCAGAAGGGGTTGTCTGCGTCTACCTCGATGACATCCTCATTTTCACGAAAACAATGTCCGAACATCGGGAAGTCGTGCGGAGAGTGCTGGAACGGCTCCGGGAGTACAACCTGTGTCTCAAGCCGGAAAAGTGCGAATTTGAGCGGACGCGGATAGAGTATCTTGGGGTGATTGTGTCGGAAGGAAAGGTGGAAATGGACCCAGTCAAAGTTTCCGGTGTATCGGATTGGCCCGTGCCGCGAAACAAGAAGGAGGTCCAGTCCTTCATTGGGTTTGTCAATTTCTACCGGCGGTTCATCAAGGACTTCTCCTGCCACGCCCGTGCCCTCTTCGACCTCACCAAGAAGGAGGTTGGATGGCGGTGGGGAGAGCCGGAACAGACTTCCTTTGACAAACTCAAGGAGCTGATCACTTCCGCCCCGGTCCTGATCTTTCCCGACGACTCTCGCCCTTATCGAGTCGAGGCGGATTCTTCCGACGCAGCTACCGGAGCGGTCTTGTCACAGCAGTCATCGGAAGATGGTGGGGGGTGGCATCCGATTGCCTTCTTCTCTAAGAGCCTTAGTCCGGTCGAGCGGAACTATGAGATCCATGACAAGGAGATGCTGGCAATCATCCGAGCGCTGGAGGAGTGGCGACACTTCCTTGAGGGTGCTCTATGCCCTTTTGAGATCTGGACAGACCACAAGAACCTCGAGTATTTCCGCACGGCTAAGAAGCTGAACCGACGACAAGCACGGTGGTCCCTACACCTGTCCCGGTTTGACTTCATGCTCCACCACCGCCCCGGCCGCACCATGGGCAAGCCCGATGCCCTATCCCGCCACGCGGATCACGGAAGCGGAAGTGGAGACAACGCGGATATGACACTGCTCCGCCCAAGTCTCTTTGCAATCCGTGCCCTAGAAGGAGTAACTGCAGTTGGGGCGGAAGCGGAAATGCTCCGGGATATCCGGAGGCAGTACCGGAATGGAGAGAAGGAGGAGTCGGTGGTGAAGGCAGTGGAGGAACTCCGGAAGGGGCACTCACGGTCTGTACGGGCAGCGGAATGGTCGGAACGTGATGGACTGCTCCACTTCAGAGGCAAGGTCTACGTTCCGGGTGGGGCGGACCTCCGCCGTCGCATCGTGTCCCAGCACCATGACACACGGGTCGCTGGGCATGCTGGCAGGTGGAAGACGCTGGAGTTAGTGGCTCGGAATTACTGGTGGCCTCAGATGTCCCGCTACATCGGACAGTACGTGAAGACGTGTGACCTTTGTCTCCGAACCAAAGCGCAACGACGTCCGCCCGTCGGAGAACTTGTTCCGCTCCCGATTCCCGAATCCCGCTGGGACACCATCAGTGTCGACTTCATCGTTGAACTCCCAGAGTCTCATGGCTACGACGCGATCATGAACGTCGTGGATTCGGTGAGCAAGGTGTCCCACTTCATTCCGACGCACACGACGATCACAGCCCTCGGAGCGGCCCGCCTGTTCCTTGCACATGTCTGGAAGTTGCATGGGCTCCCGAAGCAAGTCGTTTCCGACCGAGGTCCGCAGTTTGTCGCGGAACTGACTCGGGAGCTCTACCGCCTGCTCGGCATAAAGCTGGCTACCACCACAGCGTACCATCCGCAGGGTGACGGACAGACGGAACGGGTCAATCAGGAGTTGGAGCAATATCTCCGCCTCTTTGTCAATGAGAGGCAGGATGACTGGGATGAGTTACTTCCGCTGGCGGAATTCCAATACAACAACCATGTCCATTCCGCCACGCAACAGACTCCCTTCATGCTTGACTCCGGACGACACCCGCGGATGGGCTTCGAACCACGCCAGGCTGACTCCCGACTCGAGACGGTCAATGAGTTCCGAGACCGCATGGACTCCACCCTTTGGAAGCCAAGTCGGCCCTTGCGAAGGCCAAGGATGACATGGCAAGGTACTACAACCGACGCCGGGTTCCTGCCCCAGAGTACCAAGTTGGAGACAAGGTGTACCTAGATGCAAGTGACATCCGCACCACACGCCCTTCGCAGAAGCTTGCCCACCGCTACCTTGGGCCCTTCACAGTGACGCGGAGGGTTGGACGGAATGCATACCGCCTCCGACTTCCGATGTCCATGTCCCGCCTCCACCCCGTCTTCAACGTGGTGAAGTTACTCCCTATGCTTGAGGACCCAATTCCACGTCGGAAGGCTCATCCGCCACCTCCGCCAGAAATTGTAGATGGGGAAGAGCACTACGTGGTAGAACGGATCCTGGACAGCCGGTTTGTGCGAGGACGACTCCAATTCCTCGTGAAATGGGAAGGGTATGGGTACGAGGAGAATTCGTGGGTCCCGGAGCAAGATGTTTCCGCTCCTGACAAACTCCGGGAGTTCTACAGGACACATCCAGGTGCCCCTCGCCGAATCCGCTCGCTGGCATTTCAATCCCTTGTGTCCCGTGCTTCGAGGACGCAGCACGCTAGAGGGGGGGTGATGTCAGGGGACACCCTGTTTTCCATTTCCAGTTCCGACACCACACCCAGTTCCGACTCCATTTCCGACTCCGCTTCCGGTTCCTATTCCATCTCCGCATCCGCTTTCGGGAACGATTCCGCTTCTGGGAGAACTTCCACCAGTTCCGTTCGCCTTGCCAGTTCCACTCCAATTTCCGACTTCCGCCCCGGAACAGTGTCGGAAATCAAGCGACTCGCATAATAGGTGGCATCAAGGGTCGATCAAGGGTCAGGGGGATGCAGGGTTGATGGCGGGTGCCAAGCGTTGTCCCTGGCTGCGCAGCGTAGTATAATACGGGTTCGCTGACATTGGGGGTCCTTAGACTTTTCTCTTTGGATTTCCCCTTGTCAGGTGAGAACCCCCTCTCTTGTATGCTCTGTTCATTTATACATACTTTGGATTTCCCCTTGTCAGTTGTGTGGTAGTGTGATCTCCACGACTAGCCAGGGTTGCCCTTACAATCACCTCCTCTGCTCGACCCTCTTCCAATGGTGTTCTGATAATCGGATTGTCATGACCTGTGTATTTCCTGCACCTTGTTATCCCCACTTCCCCTTTCACTACTCCTCCCCAGTGTTCGCCCTTCCTCACATTTCGCCGAACAGCCATTCGCTGCTCACATCATTCGCCAGCAGGCACGCCATCAAATACGATTGATACCATTCACCCGGCATGATGGTTCATCATTAACCCCATCATCTTCTTAATCCAACCCCATTGGGTGTTCGTATGGCCAAAGTGTGTTCACAGGACGTCCCTTCCATAGGTTGTGCGGGATCAACCCAGTAGACAAAGTGTCAGGGGACACCCTGTTTTCCATTTCCAGTTCCGACTCCATTTCCGAAGACGCTTCCGATTCCGATTCCATCTCCGCCTCCGCTCTCGGAAATGATTCCGCTTCTGGGAGAACTTCCACCAGTTCTGTTCGCCTTCCCAGTTCCACTCCAATTTCCGAGTTCCACCCTCGGAACAGTGTCGGAAATCAAGCGACTCGCGTAATAGGTGACATCAAGGGTCGATCAAGGGTCAGGGAGGTGCAGGGTTGATGGCGGGTGCCAAGTGTTGTCCCTGGCTGCGCAGCGTAGTATAATACGGGCTCGCTGACATTGGGGGTCCTTAGACTTTTCTCTTTGGATTTCCCCTTGTCAGGTGAGAATCCCCTCTCTTGTATGCTCTGTTCATTTATACAGACTTTGGATTTCCCCTTGTCAGTTGTGTGGTAGTGTGATCTCCACAACTAGCCAGGGTTGCCCTTACAGCAGAAAAGTCTCTCCCATAGAGGACCGGCGGTCGTACTGCGTGTCGCAGCCGCCATAGGTGCGTTCGGAATCGGAGACAGCGACTCGGAGATCGCAACCTCTTCCGCACACACAGCGTACGACAGCCCTTCTTCTTACGTCGAGCTCCCAACCCCGGAAATCCCGTCCCACATTTCTCCTTCCGACATGGATCCGGACGATCGTCTTCGGAATATGGAGGAGGAATTGACGCGGAACCGGATGAAGACCGACGCGATTGAAACAGCCTTACAAGCGATTTTGGCTAAGTTAGATATTCCACAAGGTGGTGGAAATGAAATGTTGGATGATCCGGATTTCGGAAAAGCGGAACTAGCGGAGGAGAGAAAGTCCGCGAAGTTAGCAAAGGCCAAACCCGCAACTCCGGCGGACTTTGACGGAGATCGGGAGAAGGGACGCGCATTCTTCAACACATGCAGCATCTACTTCGCAATTGTCGGAGACCTCTTTCCGAACGACCAGGCTCGGATTCACTGGGCATTGTCCTTTTTCAAGTCGGACCGCGCATCCCGTTTTGCAAACAAGGTGATCCGACATGAAGCAAAGGGCAAGGGGAACTACTTCCGAGACTGGGACGCCTTCGAGAAAACATTTTCCGACCAGTTCTGCCCAAAAAATGAGCAGCTCACAGCCCTTACGAAGCTCGAAGGGACCAGCTGGTACCAGGCCAAGGATCCGGTCGATGACTATATCGATCGCTTCCAGGAGCTCATCGACCTTGCGAAGTATGATGACGACAAGACGATCGTCATCAAATTCCGACGAGGACTCGATCCGACACTCCAGAACCAAGTTGCGCTGCTTGGGGATGGAGCTCCGGACTTTGATGACCCGGAAGGGTGGTACCAAGCTGCACAGAGGGTGTCCCGGAACAGGGAAGCAAATGAGGCCTTCGTGGAGACGAGCCGGAATATGACGCGCAGTTCCACTCGTCCTACTCCACCTGTGCCAAAATCCGGAAGCGCATTCATTCCCATGCGGAAAGTATTTCCGACGCTTTCTCCGCCCGCTCCTATTAGGAACCATAGCCCTCCTCCCTCGAAGAGTGGCCCTGCCCCGATGGATGTTGACCGCATGCGCGGAAAAGGCCGCGGAACTATCACCTGCTTCCGATGTCAACAACCAGGCCACTATGCCCGCGAGTGCCCCCAAGCATTTGACATCCGGCTTATGACCACAGAGGAGAAACTCGAGCTCCTTCCAGAGTTCCTCGCACTTGCGGACATAAGCAGAGTGCCTACTGCGGAAGGAGTTTCCGAAAATGCGGAACATGGCGCATCGGAAGCGGAAGATGCGTCGGATTTTGTGACGCGCAGCGGGTGAGATGTGTGCCCCTGCTGCCTGTACATAACCGGTTTTCCTGTCTTGAAGTAGAGAATGAAAAGCCCCGACTCCCCTCACTTCATACAGACCCACCGGATAAAGTCACACAAAAGCCAAATCCGACACCCCGTCTATCCCGCATCCGCCCTTGGGAGAGACGCCTTCCGAAGCGCTATGTCGTTGCTGCCACCCCTGGCCCCAAGTCACTAGTCATTAAGGTAGAGATCCAGACGACAGATACGGCGGAAGTCAAATCCGGACCCGCCCTTGTCGATTGCGGGGCCACTGGTCAGTTTATGGACCGGGACTATGTGGAACGGAACCGACTGACGACGCGGAAGTTGCAACGTGCAATCCCGGTGTTCAATGTGGATGGAAGCCCCAATGAGGCAGGGTCCATCACGGAGATAGTGGACACAATTCTCCGCTACGATGGACACTCGGAACGCACTCCCTTCGCTGTCACCAGCCTGGGGAAGCAAGACATCATCCTTGGGTTTACCTGGCTTCAAGAGCACAACCCGGAGATCAATTGGCAGACTCGGAAGGTACTGATGAGTCGATGTCCAGCCAAGTGTCACATGTGCCGGTCGGAAGCGCGGAAGGAGCACCAGGAGCAGCGGAAGACCGAACGGCTCATACAGACATGTCGTTCCGGCCCCCATCCACTGCTTGCAGAAGAAGACTCGGAAGCGGAATTTGACCCGGATCCCCTTCCAAGTCCGATTCCGACGTCATCCGACTCGGCCTGGAAGACGCTCTGACGGAAGGGGAGCGCTTGCTGTACGTAAACCTTCCGCCGGAGGCGGAACACATCTGCGCCACCGGAAATATTTCGCAACGCCTTGCTGAAGCCTCTAAGAGGTATGATAGAGTGGAGGCGGAAATTCCGGAGTACCTGCGGGAGTTTGAGGACGTCTTCTCCAAGGAGTCGTTTGATGCCCTGCCTCCGCGCAAACTGTGGGACCATGCCATCGAGTTGGAGCCTGGGTCGAAGCCCACCAACTGCAAGGTCTACCCGCTGTCACCCAAGGAGCAGGTAGAGCTCGATGCATTCCTTGCGGAAAATCTCCGTACAGGGAGGATCCGCCCCTCCAAGTCACCCATGGCATCTCCGGTGTTCTTCATCAAGAAGAAGGACGGCTCGCTCAGACTTGTGCAGGATTACCGGGCCTTGAATGCGATCACGATCAAGAACCGGTACCCCATTCCGCTCATTTCCGAATTGATCACACAACTCCGCGGGGCGAAGTACTTCACCAAGCTGGATGTCCGCTGGGGCTTCAATAATGTCCGGATCCGGGAGGGAGATGAGTGGAAGGCCGCATTCCGCACCAACCGAGGACTCTTTGAGCCACAGGTCATGTTCTTTGGCCTCACCAACAGTCCTGCCACGTTCCAGACAATGATGAATGACATTTTCCGTGACATGATAGCAGAAGGGGTTGTCTGCATCTACCTCGATGACATCCTCATCTTCACAAAAACAATGTCCGAACATCGGGAAGTCGTGCGGAGAGTGCTGGAACGACTCCGGGAGTACAACCTGTGTCTCAAGCCGGAAAAGTGCGAATTTGAGCGGACGCGGATAGAGTATCTTGGGGTGATCGTGTCGGAAGGAAAGGTGGAAATGGACCCCGTCAAGGTTTCCGGTGTGTCGGATTGGCCGGTGCCGCGGAACAAGAAGGAAGTCCAGTCCTTCATTGGGTTTGTCAATTTCTACCGGCAGTTCATCAAGGACTTCTCCTGCCACGCCCGTGCCCTCTTCGACCTCACCAAGAAGGAGGTTGGATGGCGGTGGGGAGAGCCGGAACGGGCCTCCTTTGACAAACTCAAAGAGCTGATCACTTCCGCCCCGGTCCTGATCTTTCCCGACGACTCTCGCCCTTACCGAGTGGAGGCGGATTCTTCCGACGCAGCTACCGGAGCGGTCTTGTCGCAACAGTCATCGGAAGAAGGTGGGGGGTGGCATCCGATTGCCTTCTTCTCTAAGAGTCTCAGTCCGGTCGAGCGGAACTACGAGATCCATGACAAGGAGATGCTGGCAATCATCCGAGCGCTGGAGGAGTGGCGACACTTCCTCGAGGGTGCTCTATGCCCATTTGAGATCTGGACAGACCACAAGAACCTTGAGTATTTCCGCACGTCTAAGAAGTTGAACCGACGACAAGCACGGTGGTCCCTACACCTGTCCCGGTTTGACTTCATGCTCCACCACCGCCCCGGTCGCACCATGGGCAAGCCCGATGCCCTATCCCGCCGTGCGGATCATGGAAGCGGAAGCGGAGACAATGCGGATATGACACTGCTCCGCCCAAGTCTCTTTGCAATCCGCGCCCTAGAAGGAGTGACTGCAGTTGGAGCGGAAGCGGAAATGCTCCGGGACATCCGGAGACAGTATCGGAATGGAGAGAAGGAGGAGTCGGTGGTGAAGGCAGTGGAGGAACTTCGGAAAGGGCACTCACGGTCTGTACGGGCAGCGGAATGGTCGGAACGGGATGGGCTGCTCCACTTCAGAGGCAAGGTCTACGTTCCAGATGGGGCGGACCTCCGCCGCCGCATCGTGTCCCAGCACCATGACACACGGGTCGCTGGGCATGCTGGCAGGTGGAAGACGCTGGAGTTAGTGGCTCGGAATTACTGGTGGCCTCAGATGTCCCGCTACATTGGACAGTACGTGAAGACATGTGACCTTTGTCTCCGAACCAAAGCGCAACGACATCCACCCGTCGGAGAACTTGTTCCGCTCCCGATTCCCGAATCCCGCTGGGACACCATCAGCGTCGACTTCATCGTTGAACTCCCAGAGTCTCATGGCTACGACGCGATCATGAACGTCGTGGATTCGGTAAGCAAGGTGTCCCACTTCATTCCGACGCACACGACGATCACAGCCCTCGGAGCGGCCCGCCTGTTCCTTGCCCATGTCTGGAAGTTGCATGGGCTCCCGAAGCAAGTGGTTTCCGACCGAGGTCCGCAGTTTGTCGCGGAACTGACTCGGGAGCTCTACCGCCTGCTCGGCATAAAGCTAGCTACCACCACGGCGTACCATCCGCAGGGTGACGGACAGACGGAACGGGTCAATCAGGAGTTGGAGCAATATCTCCGCCTCTTTGTCAATGAGAGGCAGGACGACTGGGATGAATTACTTCCGCTGGCGGAATTCCAATACAACAACCATGTCCATTCCGCCACACAACAGACTCCCTTCATGCTCGACTCCGGACGACACCCGCGGATGGGCTTCGAACCACGCCAGGCTGAGTCCCGACTCGGGACGGTCAATGAGTTCCGAGACCGCATGGACTCCACCCTTTCGGAAGCCAAGTCGGCCCTTGCAAAGGCCAAGGATGACATGGCGAGGTACTACAACCAACGCCGGGTTCCTGCCCCAGAGTACCAAGTTGGAGACAAGGTGTATCTAGATGCAAGTGACATCCGCACCACACGCCCTTCACAGAAGCTTGCCCACCGCTACCTTGGGCCCTTCACAGTGACGCGGAGGGTTGGACGGAATGCATACCGCCTGCGACTTCCGATGTCCATGTCCCGCCTCCACCCCGTCTTCAACGTGGTGAAGTTACTCCCTATGCTTGAGGACCCAATTCCAGGTCGGAAGGCTCATCCGCCACCTCTGCCAGAGATTGTAGATGGGGAGGAGCACTATGTGGTGGAACGGATCCTGGACAGCCGGTTTGTGCGAGGACGACTCCAATTCCTCGTGAAATGGGAAGGGTATGGGTACGAAGAGAATTCGTGGGTCCCGGAGCAAGATGTTTCCGCCCCGGACAAGCTCGGGGAGTTCTATAGGACACATCCCGGTGCCCCTCGCCGGATCCGCTCGTTGGCATTTCAATCCCTCGTGTCCCGCGCTTCGAGGACGCAGCACGCTAGAGAGGGGGTGATGTCAGGGGACACCCTGTTTTCCATTTCCAGTTCCGACTCCATTTCCGAAGACGCTTCCGATTCCGATTCCATCTCCGCCTCCGCTCTCGGAAATGATTCCGCTTCTGGGAGAACTTCCACCAGTTCTGTTCGCCTTCCCAGTTCCACTCCAATTTCCGAGTTCCACCCTCGGAACAGTGTCGGAAATCAAGCGACTCGCGTAATAGGTGACATCAAGGGTCGATCAAGGGTCAGGGAGGTGCAGGGTTGATGGCGGGTGCCAAGTGTTGTCCCTGGCTGCGCAGCGTAGTATAATACGGGCTCGCTGACATTGGGGGTCCTTAGACTTTTCTCTTTGGATTTCCCCTTGTCAGGTGAGAATCCCCTCTCTTGTATGCTCTGTTCATTTATACAGACTTTGGATTTCCCCTTGTCAGTTGTGTGGTAGTGTGATCTCCACAACTAGCCAGGGTTGCCCTTACACAAAGAGTCCGTGCAGGGTAGCATGTATGCGGGTCCCAAGACATGGTTTTGTACATGAATGCCTTCACCACCTTTACTCTCCGTCGTTTCATGTTCACACTCTTCCCTCACTCTATTGTATGTTTATTCCATCTACTTAGTATCATGACTGCGCACCCCTATCCAACCCTGACTCACGACGGCCTCTTTCCTATTTGCTGATGCCTTACGAGCATTCGATATAAGTAGTTTACATTCGCATGTATATTCCCCAGTTCAATTATCATACGTCGTCCATCTTGTGCAAACTTGACCTCGCTGTGATCATCGTCTTGAGCCTTCTCTTGGAGATTTCCATCTTCGACCAGCAGAGGACTTAGGCATCACTGGTGAGTTCTCATACTTCATCTTCGTTAACTTAGCCTTCGAACTATTCTCTGTGCTGTTGGCGAAGGGCTCCGAAGGAGCACCTTCGCTGGCGAAGGGATTGTCGAGACTTAGACAGCCCTTCCATGGGACCTTGCACGTTACATCATCAAGTACCACGGGCTATTTCGCTACGACTGTAGATAGGGTGAGCCCCGTTCCGGCAGCCCTCTTATCTTGTGAACATTTATTGGTTCACCTATTCGCCAAACGGCATACTTATTCACACAAGTCATTCGGGCATTCGCTGTGTTCACTAATACACGATATTAACGGCTAAAAACCAATCTTGACAGGTGCATGTTTAACATGAAGGTTTCTTCTTCGCCAAGTTTTATGATTAGCTTGAAGGCGGACGCACTGATTAGGCTTATATGCAGTGTTGCCCTCTTTGTCGGAGGTGAGTCAGGGGGCAAAGAATGGAATGGGAGGTGGTCATCGGTCAATGATTCTGTACATGGTGTACAGGGGCGAGAATGACTCGGAACGGGCTCTGTTTTTGGTCGAATAGGTTCGGTTTCTATTATGCATTCTTTCGTGACTGAAAATGGATGGATGAGATTGTTAGGAAGTGATATAGAGACCCAGAGGAGTGATTCTTGATCGGCTTGGTTGAGAGAAGTAAGGGTTCGCCATCCACGTCGAATGTCTGTTCATAACCAGAAAGATTCGGAATAGGAGAGGGCAAGGAAGCGATGTCCGGTGGAAGGACCGGGACGTAGGAAGGTGGTCCAATCGCCGCGTTTGGGACGTAACCCAAGGATGGCAGGGACAAATGCGAACCAGGAACTGGCGGTGGCAAAGTCATCGATGCAGTGTGGAGTTCGGGGATACTGTCGAAGATAGCCGGCAGGGAAATCATCGTACAGGCCATAGCGACCGTCATACGTGGGAGCATGGAATCGGTGCTGGAAGGAAAAGTGATTGAGAGGGAGCCCCAATCGATAGTGGGTTTCGTAGAGCGAAGCCACGGAAGCCCAAGAACGATCGCGGCCGAAGGGTGTAACTTTGTGACAAGTAGCGAAATGTCCTGTGAAGAGGAGTCGCTGAAAGTGAGACTAGTATCCAGGTATTTGTGAATGAAACCAGCAGTGGCTGGCTTCCCGTCGAAAAGGGAGAGAGCGATGGGCGAACGGAGCGATGTCTGCACGGACTCTTCGTTTACTGGGTTGATCCCGCATGACCTATGGAAGGGACGTCCTGCGAACACACTTTGGCCATATGAACACCCAAAGGGGTTGGATTTAAGAAGATGATGGGGTTAATGATGAACCATCATGCCAGGTAAATGGTATCGATCATATTTGATGGCGTGCCTGCTGGCGAAATGCGCGAGCAGCGAATAGCGGTTCGGAGAATGGGGCGAACAGCGGGTAGAGTGGACGTAGAGGGGGAGTGGTCAGAGGGTGCGGCGAACTCTGGCGAAGATGCTAGGGAGTGACGAGGGGGAACATAGAGACAGTGGGGTAAGAGAAATAGACAGGTCATGACACGAATGCCTGAATAACTTGTGCGAAGAGGTATGCCATTCGGCAAATAAGGTGAACCGATGAATGTTCAAAAGGTAAGAGGGCTGCCCAAACAGAGCTCGCCCTATCTACAGTCGTAGTGAAGTAGCCCATAACACTTGACGAAGTAATGTGCAAGGTGTCACGGAAAGGTTGTTTAAGTAGCAACAATCCTTTCGCTGGCGAAGGCGCTCCTTCGGAGCCCTTCGCCAACAGCGCAGGTGATAGTACGAAGACTAAGGTAATGAAGGTAAAGTACAAAAACTCACCAGTGGTACTAAAGTCCTCCTCTGGTCGAAGATAGAGATCTACAGGAGAGGGCTCAAGATGATGGTCACAGTGAGGTCAAGTTTTGCACAAGATGGACATATGATAATTGAACTGGGGAATATACATGCGAATGTAAACTACTTATATCGAATGCTCATATGATATCAGTCAATAGGAAAGGGGTCATCTGGAGTCAGGGTTGGATAGGGGTACACAGTCATGATACAAAATAGATGAAACACAGATACAATAGAATGAAAGAGGAGTGCAAACATGAAACAACAGGGAGGAGAGGGGACGAAGGTACTTATGTACAAAAACACGCCTTGGGACCCGCATATACACTGCCCTGCATGGACTCTTTGTCTTCTGTGTTGATCCCACACCATCTACGGGCAGGACGTCCTGCAAATGCATTCCGACCATACGAACACCTAAAGGGGTTATATCAGGAAGATGATGGGCCAGTGATGGACCATCATGCCAGGTAGAGGGTGCCAATCGTGTTTGATGGCGTACCTGCTGGCGAATGATGCAAGCAGCGAATGGTCATTCGGTGAATGTGGTGAAGGGTGAATGGAATGATCATAGAAGAGGCGTGGTCGAAGGGAAGGGCGAAGCCACGCGAACATGGAGGAGGATTTTGTGGAAGGGACAATAAGGGTAGCTGGGTACAAGAAACAAACGAGTCACGTCATTGTCATGACCCGTCTATTTCCCTTACCTCGCTGTCTCAACGTTCCCCCTCATCGCTCCTCCCACAGCTTCGCCCGAGTTCACCCTACCTTCAACCACTCCTCCTCTATGTTCGCTCCATTCACCCTCTGCCACATTCGCTGAACAACCATTCCCTGCTCACATCATTCACCAGCAGGTATGCCATCAAACACAATCAACACCGTCTACCTGGCATGATGGTTCATCACTGGCCCCATGATCTTCCCAATCCAACCCCTTTAGGTGTTCGTATGGCCGGAATGCATTCGCGGGATGTCCTACCCGTAGGTCATGTGGGATCAACCCAACAGACGAAGAGTCCATGCAGGGTAGCATATATGCAGGTCCCAAGGCATGTTTTCATACATAAGTACCTTCATCCCCTTTCCTCCCTGTCGTTTCATGTTCGCACTCTTCCATTCTATTGTATCTGTGTTTCATCTATTTTGTATCATGACTGCGCACCCCTATCCAACCCTGACTCCAGACGGCCTCTTTCCTATTCGCTAGCATCATATGAGCATTTGATATAAGTAGTCTACATTCGTATGTATATTCCCCAGTTCAATTATCATATGTCTATCTTGTGCAAAACTTGACCTCACTGTGATCGTCGTCTTGAGCCCTCTCCTGTAGATTCCTATCTTCGACCAGAGGAGGACTTAAGCACCACTGGTGATTTTTGTACTTCACCTTCATTACCTTAGCCTTCATACTATTATCTGTGCTGTCAGCGAAGGGCTCCAAAGGAGCACCTTCGCCGGCACAAGGATTGTTGCTGTTTAGACAACCTTTCCATGACACCTTGCATGTTACATCGTCAAGTGCCACGGGCTATTTTGCTACAACTGTAGATAGGGCAAGCTCCGTTCGGGCAACCCTCTTACCTTTTGAACATTCATTGTTCGCTTTATTCGCCGAATGGCACACCTCTTCACACAAGTTATTCGGGCATTTGCTGTGTTTACTAACACACGATATTAACGCCTAAAAACCAATCTTGACAGTCATCCAGTCATAGGAACACCGAACGGGGTTTGAGCCGAGAAGGTGATAGGACCCATGATGAACCATCGAGCCGGGTAAAGGATGTCGATTGCATTTTGATGGCGTGGCTGATGGCGTGGCTACATGCGAATGACGTGGGTAGCAAATAAACGTTCAGCGAATTCGGCAAAGAGCAAACGGAGTGAATATAAAAGTGGAGTGATGAGGTTACTGGGTATAAGAAACAGATGGGTCATGACAGAAGTGAGCCCGAGCTTTCAACAGGACGAACGTCACGGCACATTTCAAGCTTCTCAAAGAGATGCTGACCAAGCATGATATCCCACCTGAGAACATTTACAATGAGGATGAGAAGGGTGTCCAACTTGGCAGTGGGAGGAAGGGGATTGCCATGCAATATATTTTCACCAAAGGGGTGAAGGATAGGTATACTCTGCGGTCCGACACCCTCACCAACATCACTGTTCTGGAGGCTGTTTGTGCCAACAGCATCAAAGTTCTACTGTGTGTGGTACTAACAAATGGCACGGAGCCAGAAGATTGGTGGAAATGTGCTGGATTGGGAGGGTGAGGAGTCCTTCTGTGCATGTACGTCCACGGTTTGCACTGATGTTTGGCTTTATAGTGTTGCATATTCTCAGAACGGCTGGACCGATGATGGGGTATATTTGGGCTGGTTTGGAGACATTTTCTTCAAACACATATCCCTGAATAACCCCTCAGGCAAGCCTATCCTTCTTATTATGGATGATCACAAATCCCATGAGACACAAGACGTCAAGGACTTAGCATCCAAACATGACATCATCCTCTACTCCCTCCCTCCCCATACCACCCATAAACTCCAGCCGTTGGATGTCGCTATGTTCAGCCCGCTTCAAATTGCATGGGCCCTTTGATGCCAGAAGAGCGGCATTGAGCAGAGGCCAATCACATGCAAAACCTTCATGAAGGAATATCTCGCCATCTGGGAGATGTCCATGACAACAAAGGTGATCCAAAGCACATTCAAGCACTGTAGAATCCACCCATTTGATGACCAGCTGTTCACGGACAAAGACTTTGGACCCAGTCTGTCTATGTCAACAGCTGGTGGCATTGTGCCTGGCTTGTGGCCAGAGGATCTTCCCCCCTCACCTGAGAGTGTGGAGATGATGCCAGGGGCAGAGCACCAGGAGAGTCAGGATAGTCAAGCAAGTGGCAGGTCTCCAGCGGATCCCATGGGGGGCACAGGAGCACCGGGAGCACTGGGAACTGGCAACAACCCAGACGAGCTGCCATGCAGGAATGAAGGTGGTGACAAGGACAGCACACGAGGAAGGAATAACAATAACGAGGACGATGATGAGTAAGATCAGGCTAAGGGCGAGGGCGATGAGGGGGACAAAGACGATGAGCACGACGAGCACAATGAGGGGGACAAGGCCGACGAGGCCAAGGTGGGGATGGTGGGGTGACATGGATGCAGCTCCTGACGATGAGCCTTCTGATGATAATGATCCAGATTACATGCCGATTGTCCAGGACAAACCTGTAAGTCAAGCATATTTCATGTAGACCAGTCACATAGGCTGGCGCTGATCAGCCATAGGGTGTGACACTCCCTAATCCTGAAGAGCCCCCTCCTGACTCCGTGAGTGTCAAGTCACCCATTCCATCCCTATGAGACTATTGGTTTCTCCCCCACCCTCATCCATCGATACCTCTTCCATGATAAGATAGAAGCCGTTTAAATGCGGCACCTTTACACTAACACTAGTCAGATGTATCTCATTGATTCCTATGAAATTCAGGTTCTCTTTGAGAGAGTTGGGAGCAGGAAGCGCGAAGTCGAACGTGGTGACCAAGAAAGGAAAGGAGCACTGGAGATGGAACTCCGCCAATACATAACTTCTGTACTTCCGACCCCATGCGCGTGCATCCTTCCTTCCCCACCTCCTTTACGACTACCTAACGACTTCTCAAATTCTTGCTTGAGCTTGACACGTATCTGCGATATCGTCAGCTTCAGTGGTGTCTTCTGTCAGCATGCCTCCGTCTCCAACGATCCTGACGTTCCAAAGCTCGTCACCTTCTCGCGATACTCCAAACTCGCACCCCTATGGTTTGTTAAAGATCAGGCAGCAATAATTTTTTCTTACACATAGCCCTTTATAGCAATAAAGACCTCTTCGAGTGCTGTTCTCACTCGCTCAAACTCCACGGGGCATCGCTACCCTGCGACTCACCATTACACCCCGATCTCGCTCGCCAAGGACTCTGTTGGCACCAGGAAAAGTCGCTATGTACCATCGCACAAGCACACTAGGTCGCTGCCGTCCTCTATTGCTGATCCGACTATGTTTCCTCCGCCTGTACCCTTGCCACCTTCGTCAACACTTCCTGCGCGGCTTGCCAATCCGGGCCATGCCAATCGCTTACCAGGCAGCATAAGTGACGGGGAGAGAATCCCCCCAACACCGCCTTCGACGTGGAGGCTGAAACGTAACGAAACTTTACCATCGGTTTTCCCTAACAGGACTGACACGGAAATGAGTGTGCAAGACCTTCCAGTACGTTACACCCTGCGAGTCTGCAAGCACTCGGACTAATTTCATTGTATCAACTATAGAAGAACCCCAAGATATGGACACCAGGCCAATTGTCCGTCTATCTCTCTTCTACCCTCCGCATGAAGGGTGGAGCAAAGTTGCCTATGCCAGTGGTACGCGACATAGGGGTATTTGTGATGAATGAACACCTCAGTGGAAGGGCGTTCTTGAGGATGAACACGGAGGACTATGCTGCGTACGAATGTCCCTTCATTGAATAACGGATTCCAATACTAAACTGACTCGAAAATATTAGTCTGGGCATTAACCAGCTTTGGAAAGATGCCCTCCTCGATGCAAACCGTGCTCTTCGCCAGAACCTGGTGCAAGGCAGGATCATGGGTTTCGCGTCCGGTCCTCCCCAGTCACCCGCGTCGACTGAGGAATTGCTACTTGTCCCAGAAGAAGACGACTCAGTCCCTAGCGCACTTCCTCCCTGTCCTCCTTTGGACCTATCCCACCGTCCAAGCCCCGCCTCCCGGCAGTGGGAGGAAGACAAGACACGCATGAGTAAAACGTCATTCCGATCAGGTCGTGTGCGTGGCATGGTCGAAACATATGAGCGCAGTTTCAGCGAAAGTAGTGGCAGCGGTAGCGAATGCGATGATCGGGATGAGGTTTCGGCTCAATTTGGCACTGGCGAGCTAGTTGGCGAGCCCGAGGACGAAGGTGACTTTGCTAGTGGAGAAGAGACGAGCGCGTCCGAAGATGAAGGCGATGCTACAATGGTATCCGTCACCAGCAGTGACGGCGCTGGATCAGACCCGTTGTCTGCTAATGTGCCCAAAGGAAGTATTTCGGCTTTCCCGGAGCATTCTTATGAACCCTCATGTCCACCCTCTGTTGAGGTTCTATTGCACGAACACGAAGGTAGCAAGCTTCAGAATGACCGGTATCATTCCTGGGGAGCCAAGGCATGGGAGGACGAAGCGGATGATCCGACCGGGATACACGCAACGGCCAAAAGAATTCCACTTAATACCCCCTTACTTAATCAGGAAATCCAACCTCGTGAGGATGGCATAACAGCGTCTTCGCGCATTGGCAGTGAGCCCAGAGGTCTGATAGAGCTATTCTCGCAGTCTAGGACGGAAGAGATGCCCCCAACTGAAACCACTAGGGACCTGGGCGTGAGCGTAAGAGGTGAGGCAGAGGATGATACTCGGGTGCCAGGCCCGGCAGTCTATGAGCTATTGAAAGAATTCCAGAGGAGATTGGAGACGGTTGAAAACAGGCTTGCTGAGATGGAACGCCAGGACAAAGAAAAGGACAAGCACCTTCAGCAGCCAGGAAACAAGGACGAACAGCATTACGCAGAAAAGGCAACAGCCACGCACGATATCGTGGCTGTCGGATCTGAACATTATCACCTGCCCTCATCTGACGTGGTATATCATGATGAACTCGAGGAGGAGGCCATGATCAGAAATTACACAGCAACAGATCCGAGCATATATGAACTCTCTCGTTACATGTTGCTCGTCTCGTTAGGCGTCGTCGCCATTACTGCCAGCGTTGTATTGAACCGCGTTGTAGGAGGCAGAAGGAGGGCCTAACGACGACCTTTCCAAAGAACCGTCCCAAATATTGTAGCATGGACTCGTCCCCAAAGGAAGAGCATTAGACCCTATACGCATGTCCCGGTAATCACTGTATTTCTCCCATGTTTGTTCCATCCACCACCTCTGTCTCTACCTTGTACTGGTTTAGGTCCGTTATTCCATTGCCTGCGGCTTGGTGTTACTTACGAACCTGTCACGATTGCTACGAACTTTAATGATCATTTTTTTTCATCCACGAAAGAACATAGTAAAGTACAACGTTTTACATTGGCTTAAAGGCTGAAGGCAAGTCTCAATTAGGATGTTTGAATACGCTGCAGATGCATAACATACCCAATTGCGCGCATTAGTGTATAACCAACGGTTGCAACAACCTACACACACATCTCTGGTCATTGATGGCGACACTTGAATCTCACAATTTCACGTACTATGGTCGCTACGATGCTAGCCGGAACACCATTTTTAAGAAAATCCATATTGCTTAGGTATGGCTTCCCCATTTCATCGACCTGATTCGCACTATAAATCCAGCCAGTGTAAAGAAAAGCTGGTTGGCTAGGATTGTTCACATGACTTACGCAGTTTGGTTTGGGAACCCAGATACAGGCATCCCCATTCCCGTGGAGCAAATGAGGCCCGTAAGAAAGATGAGGAGGCGTGGATGAGGATCTGAGAACTGTGATCCCACTTCAGCTGCAATGGGTACGAGGAGAACGCTGGCAATAGTGTGGCTAATGAAAGTAGAGACGATCTGAACACGACCTTCCCTTAGCCTTTCGTCTTTGGGGACAGATTTTCACTGACTCACCAGAACAACTATGGACAGAACCAAGACCACACGGTACAAAGACAGACCGTCGATCAGGTGACGAACGAGTCCATCCATTATGACTAGCAACCCGCTGGAATCGACGGCCTTACCCAGCGCTATTCCACCCATCGCAAGGACTGATTTCCTACTTGAGCGATGAACAGGCTGTGGGAGAGAAAGCTAGGACTCACAAACTATGGTCCACAGGAATTGCTCGAAATCGTCCTATAATATCATGAGGCTGGAATATCTAGACATGAACAAATGCTTATCCTTACCTTTTTAAGTACGCCTGTCGAGAAAAACGCTACAATGGGTAGGATGGCAATCACCCCCATATCGCCCAGCCACTCCTCAATTTCATGCGCTATGCACCATAGGGTGATTGTGACGAAACAAACGAATGTGACCCACCACTGTTTTAGGGTGAAGGGCTCTCTCCTGGCGCGGATGGGATTGATCTCTAGTTCTTCTCCATCAGCCGTTGTGCCTGGCCGGTAGCTCCACAAAAGGAGCAGCCAGATGAGGATAACAGAGATGAAAGAGACTGGGAGGGCAACCGCAAACCACTGCAGCCAATCGATGGGTGGGTCCATATACCCCAGAGCGATCAGATTCTGAGGAGATGAGATGGGAGAGCTTTGTCCCCCGATGTTCGCCGCCAAAGCGATGCCAAGCTGGATGGATGTCACCATCCCAATAATGCACGAACAAGACTAAACCCACAATTAAACATCGAGCAAATGAAGTCCTTGGAGGAAGCGTTCGCAGAATAGGCTGATTAATGCATGTCGAGATTAATTACGGCAAGACGTCAAATTGAATGCGGTGTACCTGAATCAGCGTGAAGCAAAGAGTTGGTGCAGCGACATTGCTGTACCGCAGAGTAAGCCGGGAAGCAGATGACAAAACTACCAACGTGCCTTATCCACATGCTAGCAAAGCAAGCTACACCCATGAATGCAAGAAGCACTACACTGGGTCGCTTGCCGGCCAAACTTAGGACCCGTGTGATGAGGACGCGATCTATATTTGTCTTGCTCAATGCTGAGGCAATTGTGAAGCCTCCAATGAGCAACATAATTGTGGGAGAGAACATGGCTGAAAATATGAATCTGCAAGGTATGCTCGTCAAGCTAAAACGTGTAAGGTGTTGAAAAAAACTCACTTTGTGGCCTCAGGGGTGGATAATCGATCATGGTCATCGTCGTCTGAACGAATTGTACGGAACACAACCAGCAGAAAAGGTATAAATAAGGAAGTAACGAAAAGGGGGATTGCCTGAGTTATATTGTCAATCGACTAATTCTCGAGTGGTAGAGATAAACGCGTACCTCTGTAGCCCATAGTATAGTAGCGAAAACAAGAATAGCGAAGCAGTTATTCGCCTCTACGCCTGTAACAACGCGGCCTTTGAGAATGCCGATGAACACTAGGAGGGCAATCGGAAGAAAGCCCTTTTTCTTCTTAAACCGAAGTATTCCAAAGCGTGTATCCAGTACGAAATTGCTCGAGGTTGCGCCAGGCGTTATGGCGTCGGTGTCCACATCACCCAGAGACCTAACCTGTCCGTCCGTCTCACCTCGCCGCTCACTGCCTATCATCTGTCGCCAAACAGTATCCCGCTCCCAGGCGATGTGCTCTCGCTGATGCACGCGAAGTTGTCTGCGTGCAATTGACTCATTGCCCTTGGTGACGCACTTCGAATAGAGAGCTATTAGATGGGCGATGGCTTCCTTCAGCGCATCTCGAGTAGATGGTTTAAACGGGTATGCCTGATCCACTACATTGTGCATATACGCGTCTTTGAGCTTATGAAGAGACGTTAACGGAGCACCGAGGAAGCATGATAACTTATACTTACCTCGCTGTATGTGACCTTGTCGTATCTGTTGTGGTTGATCAGTGGAACAATGGTACGGGAGATGCAATGCTATACTTTTTGAGAATCTTTCTAAACCCCGAATAGTTGACCTCGACATACGACTGAAGGGAAGTAAATGAGATAAAGAGCTTTGTTATTCTGCGTTTAAACAAGGAACGGGTGTCAAACGCATAGTTGCTCTTTGCAGTCCAGATAGATTCGGGCTGTTCATGCGCCGAGTCTTGAACCAGGGATTTGAAGATCTTCCCCAACCGCATTTGTGGTCCCATAGTACTAGGTCGGTTTGGGAAAGCTACGGGAGAACTAGCTTCAGGTGACCAAGAGAC
This sequence comes from Gautieria morchelliformis, assembly GCA_015179125.1. NCBI lineage: Eukaryota > Fungi > Basidiomycota > Agaricomycetes > Gomphales > Gomphaceae > Gautieria > Gautieria morchelliformis. The sequence goes on along the minus strand of WHVA01000214.1, from coordinate 81,711 downwards.
TGGTCGCCCCACAGACTCTCCAGCGGTCTCCGCGATGGCTCCCAGATTAGGCTGCACAGAGGTTACGCTGGCCTCTAAATCAACGTCATCGCTAGATGCTGTGCTACCGCGTCTGTGTTCCAAAGCGATGGAATTCCGCCGCCGCCGTTCACCTGAATAAATCTTTGTGACTTGCCGAGATATCCAGTAGAGTATATACTTACGTGCGCCCGGCGAAGACACTGACATCGCCCGCCTCCTCGAGTCAGAACGTGAGAAGGTCGGAGACAGTAGGTCGTCGTCATCTTCGTCTTCGTCTTCGTCGCCATCCTCCGGATATGCCCCGTCCGGCTGCACGCCTTGGGACTCTTTGCTCAGCACTTGATCTTCCAGAATATCTAACTCGTCGAACAGCTCCCGCTCTCGCTCCATGTAGAATGTCGTAATCTTGTCCAATTCCTTGTCTAACAAAGGTCGGAAGAGGTGGTCAGTTGAGGACGCGCTTTGGCCTAGCAATGATGCGTCCTCATTTGCCTCGAGGTCATGGTACACAGAGGTATTGAAGCCCTGCTGTGTCTTCTCAATTAGGTAGATTTGTTTCTTGAGAGCTGCGTAGTTAATATATTCATTCCACCACTCAGCGACGGCATTAAATTGGAGAGAATGGCTACTGTATAAATCAGAGAGTCCAATTATTGGGAAGGAGATGGCTACCTGAACTTCATGCCAAAGTCGATCCTCTTCTGCTGGTGGGATATAGGGGCAAGTGGTATAGACTCGTCGTTGGTGTTGACTGTCACTGCCGATGGTAACGAACCCCTAGTGGCAAGCCTTGAGAACCAATGCCAGAGATCCAGCGCGGAAACGTGACGGGAGCAAAGCGCGTGCTGACAGATTCCGACGCGCGTGTGAATATTTATTCTTGTAGAAAAGGTGTAGAGAGAATATTTTATTTATTTACGTATTGTACAGTGCTTCAACTAGTCACTCATGAGGCTAAGACGTATTTACACAAATAAACCTTGATGAGCTGGTGTCGCAGGCACGGGTGAGGAACCATCTTTGAGGCGAAGGGCAGACAGGTTAACAACTCGCAGCATACTTGCACTGCCTCGCAGCATGTGACTCGTGGGGCAGGGGAGACTTGAAGCCAGAAAGGGACCTCATATGTAGTAAAGGAAAGTACTCCTTATAAGTTAAGAATCACCACGACCTGTGTAAATAGAAGCAATGTTTAGTCTCTGAAAACGACGTAAGATGGACCCAGAAAAGATATACCTCGACAGCATACTCGCTGGTATTTTCAGAAAACCAGCATTGGTTACATAAGTATGGCCTACTTATCTCATGAATCTGGTTCGCACATAAAATTTTCCAGAGCCTCTTGGAAAAGACTGGGCCGATAGAAACTGCCTGGAATCGAATTCTACTCCTCAGTTTATCGGATAATCGATAATCGATAATGTGTCAGGAGGGCGGTGATATATTCCGACTTCTGCCTGGGTTACTCTCGACCATTATTGCTTATAGGCCACTGATACCGACTGGCCTTGTCCAGCGCAATTCCATGGCCAGGTCTGAGAAAACAACGTGAATAGCGAGCAGAAGAAAAAAACGGCATATAAACTCACAAACGATGGATCGAACGGAGGACCAATACACGGTATTCTGCATTAGTGGGGTCGTACTTGTCAGTTCTGCAGTGGCATATCCTTGATGCGTGGTGCCGGAGAACAACCAGATTGACTCCTATTCGTAGTTTGGTGCATGATCTCAAAATCATTCTGGAATAACACGTGAAAGTTTACGTAATGCCACCAAGTATCGCGAGGGTGCTCACCAGCACCAGCACCGCAACCACTGGAGCACCCCATGAGCTCAAGCACAAGTTCTAGCATGCGACGAATACCCCCGGGGCCTATGGTCGAACACACCAGGAAACAACTAAAGTACGTCGCCACAGGCGGCATGATCACATGGTTCACTGCAGTTTTTTCCCAACTGCGTGAGCTCTTACGCGACGCGAAAGGCTCGGCGAGGTGCGTCACCCTCTCGTCCTTCTCGTCCAAAGCCTCACATTTTCCAGAGTATTCACTTCTCTTTCTGTGCTACTGGGTATAACTACCATTCTCCTCTTCCTCTACCTTGTATTTCTGCCGCGAGTGCGTGGCGTTAACCCCAACGTATGTTCGTTCACTCGATAGCTACATTTTAGTACGCATCTGCCTAACATACATGTCCAGTATTCAAGCTGGAGAGATTCACCTGAATTGGCAGTCGTCATACCAGTCGGTCTCTTTCCCACCTCAAAACCGTGGTGCCTGAGCAAAGTGTGTCCTCACCTGCTTATCTAGATCCTCACTACTTCCATTGTTGTGGGTTGGTCTTCTCTCGTCTTCACCCTAAGTACGTGGTCCTCACTAGGCACCATTTGGAGTATTGTGGGATGTATGTCCTTTTCCCGCCATGTGCTTAAACCCCACTGCAGATTGACGCGTTCTCTTAGCTGGTGGTCTCTATGCTCTGTGCTTTGGGCTGATTGGCCTCATTCCCGTCCCTGATCGATGACCCCGAGCTCCCGCGCGTAGTGGTCGATTTCTTCGTCTCTGATGCCTGATTTGTTGCACGGAAAATGTTGTTGGGTTATGCGACGACTTCACTCACATGTATAAACCCAGGAATATCACATTTGTAGTACAATAAACACACGTATCCGCCACAAAGTCAAGTATGCAAATTGGCGAGCGCTTCCCCACAAACAGCCTGCCAGAAGGGGATAAGTAAGCTATAAATCGCTCACGCTACGTATTCCAAGTTCCTTGGCAAGTGGGCTCCTACCCTTGTCCGCGCTAGAACCAGACTGAAAGGCTTTAATGAGTGATGTCTGGGTCTCATCCGCCCTTATGAAAAGAAAATTATTAACATGGTGTCTATCCAATGCAGGACGATAACCCTGACCCACCATTGAACTTCATGCCCTTCCTTATCAAGCATGATTTTTACGGTTGCCCAAGAAAAGCGGACAAGGGAGGGAAAACCGAAGGTCGGTTCCAGGGCTGATTTCAGCCAGGCTTGTGTTTTAGGATCTAGTTGAGAAAGCGCGTGAAGAGTGTCAGAGACAAGAGAGTTCCAGCATCGTCAGAGTTGAGCTTACCGCTTGGATATCCACTACCCAGCGGTATGTCACTCCCTTTCACAGCTGCTACATTCTCACTTGCTGCACTGCATTGGGCATTTTCAACCATATCGCTGGTCTGACAAGGTCTTGACTCTTCATATATCCATCCCTCGATCCACGCGTCTCTCGTCACCTTCGCAGCCACGCTAGCCGCACCAACGATGGTGTATATAGAGTCCGCCTTTGGCTTGACCGTTATGGAAAGTGTTGGGAAGAGGGAGGAGAGGTATGCCTGGTATGGTATTGATGGCCCAAGAGCGTCCACATACACCTAATAATTTGCCTGATGTGGTTGAAAGGATAATCCGTTGGAAATGACGCACTTCGGACAGCTTAATGCCTGATCCCAAAACTTCTCGGATGAGTAACACTGTCGCCTCTTGGGATTGTTGGTTAAGATTGATTGGAGGATGGCGAAGCATTCCACTAGAAATAGCCTGGGGACTACAGAGCACTTCAAACCACTGAGGACTTCAGCGGAAAGGAGACAGATATACCTGATAACGCGCACAGACCAGCCTAAACTTTCTGGATCTAACGACAGCGAAGCCAGCAGGTTTGCCCGTGTATCATGAGTCAATGTCTTTGAGTCTGCATGGCAATCTCTTTGAACACTCTATTCATGATGCCTGGGACATACCAGCAAATCCCATTCCATCTAATTTTTCTTGGTATGAGACAGGACAATATGCAACCCCATACACTAGTGGACCAAGCACAGGGCCTCGCCCTGCCTCGTCTACGCCCAGAATATAAGGTCCATCCGTAGTCGGCTTAGGGGAATGATAAGTGTAAGATTGTGAAAGGGCAGTGGGCGGAGATGGAAGGGACGGCGGCTTGAAGGTGCTGCCCTCAGCCTCAGATGGACTCATGGAAGGTTTGTGGACGCGTTGTGGGCGCGCCGCGATTTTGTCACTTCGCGCTAATGTGACTCCGATCGATTGCGTGACATTTCGGATACACAGGTCTCGGTGGTGTGGTCTTATCATATATCTTCCGTCTACAGGGGACACCCCCTGTGATATTGGCCATATAAATGACCGACAGCATTACTGTCGCTTCTTTCTCCTTGTCCACGACCCACTTAGCAACTTGTAGTCATCTGTCTGGTACATACTGCCACCAATCGTAAAACCTGCTCAGCTTCACTGTTCATTCGCAATCGTCAAACATCTTCACATACATCATCGCTTTTCTGGCGTTATTCATCTTGCTGGCTGCCACGGCGCCCGTCGTACGTGACGCCACTTTCTCCCGCCCGGCCTTGGAGCTTGTGGAAAGATCAACACCGCCTCCGATCTGATGGTCGCGGTGTCGTTTGAATTATTTGACAGCTTGTGAGCACTATTCCTATGTGTCAGCGATATAGTGTAGACACTGACCGTAATACGTTCTTTGTCAGTGGTCCACAAACGAATGGCAACCCGGTATGTGGCCGCAAGATTCAAGCCACAGCTCGTGAGTCATTACCTTATCATAATTGGCGACACTCTGAGCTCTGGTTTCTCGCAGCTGGTGAGAAAATGGTCACGACTTGTTGTAGAAGACAAGTGGCAATATTGATTAAGCATGTTATTATATTCTGGATTTACAGGGTACTAAGCACAGGTAAATGAAGTCTTGTGGTAAGTGAGGATTTACACCAGATTTACGGCTTCAGTAAAACAACACTAGAGCTGATCTTATGGAAGGGCTAGTCATTGGGAATTAAGTATATAGCTAATGATAGTGTACATACAACGTTGGGAGGGAAAATAATGAGACCGGGATGAGCTACATGTTGAGCTCACCGCCGAGCGTAACCGCCTTCGCTGCTCGAGCAGTTGCATTTGTTGGTTTTGGTTACGCGAGCTAAGTTTTATTTTCACACCGTGTGTAGATGAAGCCTACTCCATGTAGCACATCTTCTAGTGTACAAACAATTATGCCCATTAAAGATAGAGGCCCTCTGGTGTACCTTCATTCTTGCGATACAGAACCTATGGCGAAGGGATTACGATCAAAAGAGCCTGATGTCATATGGGAAATATCACACCTTCTCCCTTGCACTAGTAAAGTCCACCTTTGTTACTCGCATTCGTCTCTCACGCAGCGCGAGCAACCCTGCTTCTGTGCACACTGCCTTGATGTCTGCCCCGCTGAGATCGTCTTTGGCCATAACGTACTCTTCCAAGTCAACGTCTTCACTGAGAGACATCCGAGAAGTGTGAAGCCTAGATGAGAGTTAGCTAGGTAAAGAATGATCTATGCCATGCTATGGAGAAATACCGGAATATATGCCGTTTTGTCTTGACGTCGGGTAATGGGAACTCGATCTTCCGATCTATTCGTCCAGGTCGAATCAAAGCAGGATCAAGAGATTCGATCCTATTGGTTGCCATGATCACTTTCACGTCTCCACGAGTGTCAAAACCATCTAGTTGGTTCAAAAGCTCCAACATGGTCCGCTGAATTTCACGTTCACCACCCGATGTTGAATCGTACCTAGGATTGATATTCATTAAGTCCGCGAATAGACCTCGTTGTGGACTACTCACCGTTTCGTACCGATGGCATCAATCTCGTCAATGAAAACAATGCTTGGAGCATGGTCTTCTGCTACCCTGAATAGCTCTCGCACAAGTTTTGGGCCATCACCGAGATATTTCTGAATGAGCTCAGAGCCGACAACGCGTAAAAAGGTGGCGGAGGTTTGATTTGCGACAGCCTTAGCTAGTAAGGTCTTTCCCGTGCCTGGTACGCCGTACAGGATGACTCCCTTGGGAGGCTTGATTCCCATTTCCTCATACAGCTCAGGGTGAGTCAAGGGAAGTTCAACGGACTCCTATTAATACATAAAATTAAGCACAAACTGACAACCAAGGAACATACCTTGATTTCTTGGATTTGTGCTTCTAGTCCACCAATGTCTGCATAGCTCTCTGTTGGAGCCTTATCCAGCTTCATTACGCTGACCATCGGATCTGCGTCATCTTGTAGTACTCCGATGATCGACTGGGCTTTGTGATGCAGCAGAACGGAACACCCAGGTTCTAGTAGGTCCTTGTCGACAAAGCTCATGATTGATACATAGAACTCGGGACCCGACGCGGTACTGATGATAGCATGGTCGTCGTCGATGATCTCCTCAAGTGTCCCCACAGCCATAGGACTACCCCGAATGTCTTCCACTTTAGTAATCTCTTCCTCATCCTTCGCTTCCTTGGTTGCCTCTGGTTTAAGACGCTCTTGGTTCTGTATGAACTCCTCCTCCATAAGAAGATAATCCTTGATCCGCTCCATCTTGAGTAGTTTTAAACGACAGCGCGTGGTGGGGAACACGGGGGGAAGTTTGCTCGAGGCATCAGGGCCTCGCTTCTTCTTCTTTCCAACGCGAGTGGGTAAAGGCGGCTCCCACTTTTTCTTCTGGGGCTCCTTCTTGTCCTTGTCATTGCCATTATTCTGCCCATCAGGGGGTAGTCCACCGGATGGTGTGTTTCCCTATAACAGTAGACGAGTCAAAGGCAAGTAGATTGGGCCAAAAGTGCACTTGCCATAGTTCCAGTGTGTAAAAGTAGAAGAGAAGAGGAACGCGTCAGCCACGATTATGTCATCGTCCAATAGCCCAAACCTCGCGTTGATTGAAGCTTGGCGCTTGAAAGCTGCAAAGTGAACTGGGCGTGTCCCGCCACCCGGGCCTTGACTGGGTATCGCGATATGCTCTCTAATAGTTGCAGCGATTTCTGAACGCGTACGGGCTATTCTCCTTGTTCGCCAAACATTGATCTTGTTTCTTCTGACCATGCATCGCGTCGGCGGTCTAACCTCTAGGAAGCTGCCTCCGTTGTCTATACCTGCAGTCTCGAAGGCCGAGGATGGGGAAATTGCTCTTATCTCATGACATAACCAACGCAAATTCCAAAAGTTCTGGGGAACCGCCGGAACATTTCCCAGAGACTTAGCAATTGTTGTCCTAGTCAACGATTTCTACTAGTGGTATTGACGCAATGGTTGGCAAGCAATCCCCGACAATGCACTCCTATTGCAACTTGGATTCTCTTCGAAAATGGTTCATATCTGGCCCTCTTCGGCGCTGTTGCTGGCGCCGTTTGTGTATAACTAATGGGCTATGCGCAGGACTTGTGTCGCAAAGCTCCAATCATGGTTCAAATTGTGCACCGGACTGCTTTCACCCGGCTACATATTATAATGAGGAGCAGGGACTTTTTTTCAGATGTGCGTGACTTGAGCTTGTCTTTTTTAGTACCTACTTGACTGCCAGTGTGTCTCCGCCGGTGATAAATACATAACATTGGTGAACAAGAACCGTCACTCTTGACTACCGGCCCTCTACGCGAGTGGATTGAATATCTTCTCAGCTGGCCCTTACGGTAATTTGATTGCGTGGCTGCTGCTAAGTCCATCGCATTATATATCTGCCCAGTACATCTGAGAGCTGGCGCCAGTGCAGTCTGGTCGAGGCGGTGGACTTCAGGCCCCTGTAACGGCTCCCATTTTACCGAGTCCTGGTCGCTATCCCGGCTTACTCAGCCAATCTGTCGCGACCGAGTAAGCATAGATCGCCTTAGTCACGTGATATCTTATCCTTCTGTCAGTGCCCACGTCTTACCCTCGTCGATGGACCGTCGTGGCTCAAGCAAATATCGTATGCCTTCAGCAGGCAGACCATCAGGAAGTCCAGGACCTCCTGATGATTCTCCACCTTCTCTCGGAGGATGGGCTCAAGATCGGAGAACACCAAGACCCCTCATGCATGCACAGTCTCCTCGTCCGCCCCCTCCCCCTCCACCACCAATAAGATACAGTAGCAATCAATTCATAGCGATGCCGGAACCGGTGCAGCCACAAATACCCCATTGGTCGCCGCCTCTGCCTAGTCGGCCGACTCAAATCGGATACGCCAGTTATGGTTATCCTACTGCCTCTACTAATGGCAGCCAACCAAATCAGTTTTGGAAATTTCCAGAACCTCAAATCACGCGCTCAGTTTCTCACAAATCTTCTTTGCATCCACCTCCCACACAGTTTCGACCTCGTGCTCATTCAAGTACCGGTACACATCCTATAGTAGAAGCGTCCGCATCAAACTCGACTTTGAGACACAAGTATTCGCACTCGGATAGCCATGGTACTGCGTGGTATGATGCAGAGGCGATCGATCCCTTTGAGGTGAGTGAGAGCTAGACACGCAAGGTTGAGAGTTATGTGTCATCGCACTCGTGGAGTACCGCTCCGTCCAACAACACGCCAAACCTTTGATTTTGTCTGTTGAAGTCTACTAGACCTCATATCATGTGTCGGTATACAAAAACTAAAGTCTTCGTTAAACAGAGAAGTCCCAGTATTACCCCGAGCATTCTATCCGAAGAATTTGCCCAAGTCAGGTTAGCACCTTGACCATCTTTATGGGAAATTCTGACGCGGCCACATCTTCAGCCTAAGCGAACCTGCTGCAGATGGTCAGGCTTCCGCCGATGGGCTCAGACGCTTCCAACAAGGAGAAGGCGAGGATAATGATTGGGCTTGGCATATCCTCGTTACGAAGGAAGCACGGGAGTCCCTGCCACCCGCGGAGGTAATGCGACAGAGTGCAATGTTTGACCTGGTCAACAGCGAAAGAAGTTACGTAAACGATCTTGAATTGGTTCAAGAGGTGCGTTACATGACGTGCAGGATTCGGAAAGAGTTTTTTACGGGATTGCAGGTCTTTATCCGCGGTTTACGTCAAGCCTCGCTACCAGTCTTCCCTCCAGACAGGCTGGACATCTTCGTGATGGAAGTCTTTGGGAATATGGATCGTATTCTTTCGTATCACCAACGCATGCTTGATTCTCTATTCGATCTGCAACGGGAACAGCACCCAATTTTGTTAAGTGTCGGCGACATATTCCTAGATAGTAAGTCGCCGACATCGCCCCTTTTCTCTGTTAACCGATAATCCAGCTGTCCTCAAATTCCAGTCTGAGTACGACTCTTATATCAAGGCTAGTCACTTTTGTGTGATATAAGTCAATCTAAACCAATTCCTGTCCGCATTAACAGCACTACCCACTAGCTGAGTCTCTTCATCGACGAGAACTTAAATCAAATCAGCGATATCGTGCCTTCCTCGAAAACTGCTCCCGAGATCCACGCCTTGGCAAGCGCGACCTCATTACGTTCATCTCACGCCCGGTTACCCGACTCCCCCGACTTAGTCTACTGCTTTCGGAGGTGAAGAAGAGGACTGAAAAACTTGACGAGATTAATGGCGTCAGCGTGCAGCCCTCAAAGCAAGGTGACCACGCCGATTTGGAGACGATTCCGATATTGCTGGATGTTTTAAACAGGTGCGGTATACCTTAACACATTCTCTTGGCAGGTAATCGTTTACGAGAAGACTAGGTTTATAAAGAGTACCCAGCCTGGAATCGAAGCAAGTGAAGGAAAAGTAAGGTTTTATGCCCTGGTGGAGAGCCTCAGAAGTAGGAGGGACGAAATCATCGTGAGATTTTATCTACCGATACAAACCCCTGCAGAAGCTTACACATATGTTCTCAGGACATGGATCTTTACAATGAGAACAGGACCCTCATTTATTCAGGACCCCTTGCACGAAAGCAGAGATCGGAACACTGGGGTGGTTGGACTGATCTTGAAGTCGGACTTCTGGACAATTATGGTGGTTATTTATATGTTATCTCCAGTCTTGTCGTTGATGACTGTCCAGTTCTAATTACCAAGCCCGACACGACTGGGAGAAATGACGTTGTTTCGCGTGTATGCCTATGTTAACAGGTGGTTCCGTGTCCACTGATACGTTTTATACAGCCAATCCCACTGGAATATTTGCGCCTTGGACCATTCAATGGTCCTGCTGAAAACCGACGTGAAGAACGGTCAGAAGGGGGAGGTTTATTTGACTCGATCATTAAACCGACACGTCCTATGTTTCCTCTCGTCATATGTCATGCGTCATCACCTGCACGACGTTACACGTTATACGCAAAATCTGAGAACGAACGGAAGAAATGGCATGCGATGTTTCGTGATGCATTAGGTCTCAGGAAGGTGGTCATGGATGCAAACCAGGTACGACTACATTCAGATGCATCGAACTCACGCTCATGTCTTCGACCTATTATTTGTAGTGGTTTGCAGTGAACTCGATCAATGACGGATTCTTCAGGATGAGGACAGCGCTTGTGCCGGGGGCATCTGCTGGCCCATTTACGGGTAGAATTACCGCCGCCGTCGCATTCAGTGCGTCTAACCTTGTCTGCATCAGAGTAATCCCTAAGCACATATATTTTGACAGCGAGTGGCGGCAAAAACTTTGTTGCTGCGGCCACGCCGAGCGGCATCTTTGCTGCCGTAAGGGGACAGTCGAGTTATGCGTGTCCGCCTTGTATAACGTTCATGGCTAACTGATTACTTCTCTAGAATTTAGCCAGGTTCTCCCTCTACCGTCCGTCACACATATGGCAGCCCTGCAAGGGTTCAACAGGCTTATCATCCTTCATCATGGGGTATTGACGGCCTACTCGCTTGATATGGTCGCTCGTGTTGGTCAAGGCCAAGCGTCGCAACAAGCCCTAGATACGTCCTCCGAGCGACCTGCGAAGGCTGATCACAATGGCAACGTCATGTTTTTCCGGGTTGGAAGTGTGGCGGGACGAGTTTTGGGTTCGTGCGCATCATTCTAGATGACGGGATGCATTCGGATGATTTCTTGCAGTGGTATATGCCTGCAAGCACTTTTTGTCCTTTACACTCAATGTTTTGGAGGCAGTAGGTGATCAGCCCACTAATACAGTCCAGAAATCGCAAGCAAACCCACGGTCTACATTCCGTGCATATGGGGAGGTACGCGCGGGAATATTCAGCCACCGGCATAGCTGACACCCTCTCACTAGAGCTTCTATGTTCCAAAGGAACCGTTAGACGTGACGCTTCTTGCCAAAACCGTTGCTGTCTCCACCGACCGGTTTATGACTGTTGTTGACCCAACGAAGTAAAATTCTGGTGGTACAATCCACTACAGTAGATCGTTGACTCGCCTTCTTGCAGCTTGTCCGGTCAACCCCCCGTCCCTATCCCTGATTTTAGCCCAAAGAACAACTCCTGTGATGATTCTCCAATGGCTGCTTTAAAGGCAAAAAGTGAGAATGCCAGGCCAATTGGAATAATCCGAAGTGGCAAGGAAGAGTTGCTTGTTATATACGATGGTGAGTAGCTGGCTACTCCATTGCGGCCGTATGCGAGGCTTAGCGTGTTTTCAGAGTTTGGGTGCTACGTCACAAAGCGTGCTGTACCCACCCGGAAATGTGGCTACGTTCGATGGGAAACTAAAGCAGTCGCATATGCCACAAGGGGCCTTCATATGCTACTATTCAGTCCACAGTTCCTAGAAATTCGACACGTTCCCACTGGCCGATTGGTACAAGTCATGGAGGGTAGAGACTTCCGACTGATGCAATCCCTGCCGGGAAGCCCTTTGTTGGTTGTAAGACGCGGGAAGGATGACAAGCAGGGAATGAGTGACGAACTCGTAGAATTAGTGGAGACTGCGCCCTTCGAAACATCGCGCACCCCGGGTATTCAAGGGACAGCAGATACTCTATGGGACGAGTGGGACTGACGTTTTTATCTTGTACTCTAATCTTTGTACTCTGCTTTATCTGCTGTTGGAGATCCTAATGTAGCGTTAGATAGCCGCTCTGTTTGAAATAGTGACTCGATTTAATTGTATGTATCGACCGGCAAACCAGATCTCAACAACCACTAGGAGATGGTACTCGTGTGATCATAAAGGTCATATATCCAATGTCATCTAAAGTACACAGTTAGCATATGCGTTTTATATTCCATTGAGTAGCACAATCTCATTATGTTCCGTGATATTCATTAGAAAATGGTTTGCAGTGATATGACGGTAAACGAGGGACCCAGCGGCACACGGATCATCTTGACCAGAAATGACGGAGTAGCATTGGAATCAAAACTATCGATACCCCAGTCGTCGCGCCTGCCATCAATATGTATGCGGATTGCCAGGTACGGAGTGCCTCAGAAGGTCTTGAAGAGTGGACTTCTAGGTCAAAGTCGTCCGGATCAGCCTCGACAGGAACACAAGCCTTCCTAGCGCGCTTGGGGCGATGAGGAAATACGTCCTTAGAAGTATTTGCTTCGGCATCTCTTAGTTCCATGTCTGCCAACCGTCGCTCTACTATTGCGAGACGCTCTTTCATGGCGTTTAAGGTGCCTGTGGCAAGCTCGTCACGCGTGGGTAAGACGTATACATTCTGCTGTTCCGTATCACTGGCTGCCTGGAGCATTCGAGAACCAGCGAACAGTCGTCTGAGACTAGGTGGTGGAGATGCAGCTCTACGTTGTACAATGGGACGTAGGGCCGTGGGGGGTTGATCCGAAGTAGACGCAGCAGCTGCAACTAATTTCACTGTCTCTCCCTGGGCCTCCTCGTCTGAGGTGTCCTCGGAGGGGAGAGGCACAGGATGCTCTCTGTGGGACGGTGGTAAAGCACCGTAAGTCTGCTCGTAAAGCTCTGCCATGGTGGGTTCCGAATCCTCCCGCGGGAGAATAGATGCGATTGCGACCTCTTGGTGGTCGCTCGGTATAGGTTCGTCCGGTAAGTCGGGCCCCGGGGAGTCTGCATAGTGAAATTCGTCGGGTGCCAGGACGAGATCGACTGGGGTGCCAGACTGAGGTGGTAAGACGACAGCCAAGTTATCATTGATATCACCAGATGCCGGCGGGCGCGTCGTGTGCTCATTTGCGTCCAAGCCAACTTGGACAGTCGAAGGAGTTTGGGGATTCATATCATGAACGACATCATGCACTGCAGACGTTCCTACATCCATTACAGATGATTCATTGAGCAGAACTTCAGGATCACCCCTTGTGATAGTATTGCCATGCAAGTGGCTGGGTCCAGAGCGGCCGATATTCGACTGGCCCGGCTCCCCTTCTGACTCGCTCTTCTGGGTGCGTGTCTGGCGTGGATATTTACGAGTACGAGGGACCGACATAACAGGTGAACTGTTGTGTGCCTCGTCGTCTCCGACGTCGCTGCTCTCGCTAGCGCTACGTTCAAACAAGTCGACAACTCCTCGTACACGGCCACGCCTGTACGTAGAGCTCGAGATACGGCTAGGGCGGTAGGGTGCCAGCCCCTGACGTAAAGTACATGACGCATCCCACAGCGCGTTGCTCCATACAGAATTCACCCCCTCCATGCTACCAAGGAGGCCGCAAGTCAGTCAGCCGATATTGCCACAGAAATAAAACAGCATTACCCGTGGAAATCCTCTTGATCTAAATTGAGGAATGCACGTCCTCCGATCTTCCGTTGTTGTATAAAATCAACCACATTATTAACCACGTCAGAATCTAATGGTTCGCCGTCGCTTCCACAGAGCTCAGATGATAAGTAGTTTCCCAATTGCGCAGGGGTCCAGAGGTATGGATGTCTCTGGTATAACACCTGAGTATGTAGGGCAACTGAACGCGATGGATTCTCACAGGTAAGTCCACTTTCTCTCCTTCAGAGTTACGCCCCACCCATGATCTAGAGTATTTTGATTCCGACTGCGACATTGACGCGCCCCGGTCACTTGCTCGAGGACTGTCGTACTTGTGTGACTTGTTGGAAGGAGACGCGTGCGCTGGCTGCACATGTGAGGATGACTTTGCGTGTCGACGCGCGGGACTAGGGCTTGACTGTGGAGGATCAAACACAACGGCAGAGGGAGATGGTGCTACAGGTGTATAATGATGCTTAGACCAGCTCCCGTGTGCTTTCGACGAGTTCGACCGTGTGAGAAGACCAGTATGGGATGTTTTAATGGGATATGGGTGTGGATTGTGCTGTTCCTTGGGGGTGGGAGAAGTAACCGTCGAAGAAGCCATGAAGAAGCGCGTCGAACTTGAAGTCGGATAAAGTCCAGTATAGTCCTCGACGTGGTTAGCGGCCCTCAATTCCAAATCGGGCCTAACAATGCAGGTGTTACGTCAGCCTGTGCCACTAGGACCATGCAAATGGCAACTCAGCTGAGCTCTTGGTCGAGTGCCTACAGGGACTGAAAGATGTCTCAGTACCCATGCGTCCACACATTGTGTATTTCATTGATACCACAGGGAGATCAGTTGCTACGGAAGTCATACTAGTAGACTTCTCCATCCGAGTATGAAAAACACATCTATCTCAATACCTCCCAGGTCACCGAAGTCCTGCCTGTCAAGCTGTGGAGACTTCCAAGCCCGTCTGTTAACCAGACATCACATTCATATTTTTGTCTTTACCTCAGCGACCTAAGGCATGTCCTCGGTGTCGCAACGTGGTTGACCAATGGAGTCTCCTGGTGCTTCTCCTCACCTTTCTCTTCATCAAGCGTCTCCTCAACGTAGTAATCCCTTTTTGATCAATTTTCTGCTGACAACATTTCTTAGAACTATCCCACCTTCCATTCTGTTAGATCCCCTCCATCGAAGTCCTTATAACACGCCTATGACGGCTATCGCTGCCAACAGACTCTGCAATCTACAAGAACCTCGCCACCAGACAAACTTTGCTTTCCCAGGCCGCGCCTGTAGGTGGCGTCTCCCGGATGTGAGTCTCTCAGTGTATAAATTGACTGTTTTGAAACTCTCTCCAAGTTCTGTGCAGCAACTCGCGCTCGTTATCGACGTCAGCGAAATGCGAGCACAGAACATGTCAGATACCTTAACTATACCTCCTTCATACAGATCTGGTCCGAAATTCGGACCCTCACTCTCAGGCTGGCACAGAAGACACATTACCCGCTCCTCTGCGCCCTTGAAATTTGTCGTGCGCAAAGCTGTCCCAAGATTCTCTCAAATGACACCCCAGTTGGAAGTTAATCATTTCACCTTATGTTTTCATGTGGCTCTGTGTCTTTGCATCTTTCATCGTTGATTTTCAACCTAATGCATCATCACCCTAGCCTCGTGTATTGGATCAATGACTCGGGTCCTTCGAACGCTATATGTGTTCACAGCGCATCGGGTGCCACCCGATGCGCTTCACGTGCCAGTGGCACGATGCCATGCCACGAAGCGATGTTGCTAGCCGCAACTGTGTTGGTTCACTCATGTTCACATTAATAATGGCAAGGCGTGCTCTTTCGGGATGATTTTTCCCTCCCCAGTCCTGCCGCGCTCATGCGGCCCCGTCGCAGTATACGTTGCGATGCTTTTGTACCAGTTTCCATGAGAGAGCAAAAAGAACCTGCGGCCTGGACGCAACGTGCACTGTTTCTTACTGCGGATCATTATTTTGAGCTGCCTACTACACGGCTCATCCCAATCAGGTGAACGGCATTATTCTACGTTGGGTGACAACTGATATACAGTCTGTGCGTGGGGAGCGCAGGATTGAGCTCGAGCCGTAATCCTATCCAAGAAGGATACGAGCTACCTGTCAATCAGTAGATTTGGTCCTATATCATATAAACCGAATTCTCATGATAGTTTGTAGATGACTTGGCAACGCATCTTGCGTTTGGAACACAAAGAGTGATTGCATCTTATTCCTTGTGATGCCTGAATAGAGCGTACTACAGGCGTGGAAAATCTGCGGGAACTGACAAAGCCTGACGATGGATTTACTAATGGGCGTGCACAGTTTGCGGACTGGGACCTACAGCGGCGATGTTTGAAGAAGCCTTTGCCAAATCATGGCGTCGTAGATGAGCAGTTCAAGCCATGGCCACTGTGGCACGTGCTAGTAGGATCGAGAGAAGGACACCGTCCTCTCTTTTTTCTATTTGTATTTTATTTGTATTTTATTTGTATTTTATTTTATTTTATATCCATTTTTATCCATTGAGTCACGTGCTCATGTAGGATAATACATGCCATGTAGCTAGTGAAAGACCGTGAGCAGAAAACTAAACATACGCCCTAAGGCAGGGGGTCCCAATCCGGACTAACGACCCCAAAGATTATTTGCTGTAGCGTAAATTAGTAAATAGTGAGAAAGGGGTGTGGGCATGTCCCGAAACACGTTCGAAGGAGCCCATGTTTATATATGAAAGAGTCCTTTGAAGAGAGAACATAAAAGAGACTTTGAAATTCTTGCATGAGGGCCCAGGTTGGGGCGGCGGGAGGGGAGGCAGGCATGGACAGGGAGGCATACGTGGGCTGCGGCTGCGGGCTCGGTGGGGTGCAAACGTGTGGCCAGGCTGTGTGCGTGCGCGCAGCGGCGGGGAGGACGGGAGCGGAACACGGTGGGCGGGTCTGTGGGGGCATGATCTGAGTTAGTACTGTGCATATGTTCAGCTAAGGGTAATGTGTGGGGAGGGGGGTGGGTGGAAGCGCTTGGTTGCGTTAACGTAGTCTAACATGTATTCTACGCAAGTGGGGTCTGAGAGAAGCTTGGACAGGTCGAGCGCATCGCGTCTTAATGCATTAATCAGCGGTTGTCGTTGCCGGGCGTGTGCGATGCATGACAGTAGAAAGTGTCGTACTGTTTCCTCGTGTTGGTTGCATGCTGGATACATGGGGGTGGGACTTGATCCTATTCTGTGCAGATGTCGGTGGAGCTGGGTATGTCCTGTCCGTAATTGTACGAGTATGCTGGACTGACGGCGCGGGAGTCCTTCTGCTATCTTGCGGTAATTAGGAGAGGGTGCGCTTGGGTCGATGACTTGGAATCTTTGATGTTTGGGGGACTCGGTGAACAGGCGTTTTGCGTTTCCCCTTACCCGTTTGTTGTGCATCGTTTTGAGAGCTGATTTGCTGCTGGGAAGTGGTGTTTGCAGCTTTCTGGGAAGGGCTTGCGCCGGGCTGCTGCGCCCTTTGGCTGCTACTTTGGCAAACTCGTCAGCTTTCTCGTTCCCCTTAATTCCTCGATGCCCCGGGACCCCATGGACCCCAAGCGGCACTCCTGGATGTCGCTCCGCGACTCGCTTCATCTGTCTGAGGAAATAGTCAGTTAAGTGGTGACCCGGGCCGCCCTTACGACTGTTGAGCGCTGTAATTGCTGCCTGGTTGTCGATGGCGATGGATACCCCATCTAAGAAGTCGTGTTCTTGTAACATCGTGGCTGCAAGTATTAGTCCTACTATCTCTGCCTCATATACCGTGTGGACAGTGTCGGACCTTAAGTGATATTGTAGTTTGTCCCGTTGTGTTCCGTTGACGTAGAGTATGGCGACTGCTCCGACCCCTCCTTCATAGCTAGACCCATCTGCATAGAGTTTGATGGAGGACATGTCGGCATTGTCGTATGCGATCGCCTCCTTCTCGTTTTTGGCTATCGTAGTGCGTATGGGTGGGTTCCATGCTGGTCCATGTCGAACGGCCTGAATGGTTTCTACTGTTCCAACCGTTAGCTCGTGGGCCTGTAGTAGCTCATGCAGGGGTGACCGGTGTCGTTGCACTTGTTGTGAGGCTTTGCGTAGGAGAGCGTGTAGTGGGTGTGTGGGTGGCAATGTAAGCATGCGCAGTGTGGCGTTGTGGTATGCTTTTCCAGGGCTAGCTGCATAGGTAGAAGGTCAGCGTGAATGTCGAGCAGGTCAGTGGGCGTGGTGCGGAGGGCTCCCATGATATATATGGTAGCCGCCCGCTGCACTCTAGCTAGCTTTGATGCGAATCCTACTGTGCCTCTGGCTTTCTTGTCGCTCTCGCCCTTGCGAACTGGGGTGTACCATACGTCAGCCGCGTACAGCATTTTAGGGATGGCGATGCTGAGGTAGAGGTGTCGCATGTTGCGGTAGGACATGCCCTTGGTCGGCCTGGATAACCGGCGGAACTGCAACACCCAGTCGGTTCCTTTGGCAACTGCGCAGGCTGCTTGTTCCCTGAACCGTAGCTCACAGTCAAGTATCACGCTGTCAGGGGACACCCTGTTTTCCATTCCCAGTTCTGACTCCATTTCCGACTCCGCTTCCGGTTCTGATTCCATCTCTGCCTCTGCTTTTGGAAATGATTCTGCTTCTGGGAGAACTTCCACCAGTTCTGTTTGCTTTGCCAGTTCCACTCCAATTTCCGACTTCTGCTCTTGGAACAGTGTCGGAAATCAAGCGACTCGCATAATAGGTGGCATCAAGGGTCGATCAAGGGTCAGGGAGGTCAGGGGGATGCAGGGTTGATGGCGGGTGCCAAGTGTTGTCCCTGGCTGTGCAGTGTAGTATAATACGGGCTTGCTGACATCGGGGGTCCTTAGACTTTTCTCTTTGGATTTCCCCTTGTCAGGTGAGAATCCCCTCTCTTGTATACTCTGTTCATTTATACATACTTTGGATTTCCCCTTGTCAGTTGTGTGGTAGTGTGATCTCCACAACCAGCCAGGGCTGCCCTTACACATGCTGAGTAGTTTGTGAGACGTCGTTGGTGCTATTGGAATCCCTTCCAAGTTGAGCGGCCGTCCCTGCAACAGTTTCGTCCTTCCTTTCTGTGCCAGGTCCTTCACCCTTTTCCTAGTAAAGTCAATTAGCTGCATTTTGTCAAGTTCGAACCGTGAGTTGTGATCTCCTGACCAATCATTTGCCCCTCCACTTCTTGTCATCATCCTAACGAGCTTGGCGTGCGTGTGCTTGAAGGTTTTGCCTGCAGCTAGAAAGGTGACATCATCAATAAAGGCCGGCGCTACATATCTCATCCCTGCTCTGTCTGGCCACTTCTATTAGTACTGCGTTGTAGAAGTGGTACAGCACCACCGAGATCGGGTCTCCCTGGTCACATCCGTTGTTGATGTGCAGCGAGTCCGACACATAATCATCAAACTGGATTCTGGTCTGTTGCCCTTGAAGCCTGTTTCTTACCCAGTTAGTATATGGCTCCGGTACTCCCCTCATCCGCATATCGTGAATCAGTCTGTCCACTGCCACACTCGGGAACACCCCTTTGACATCCAAGAGCAGTGCCGATACAACCCTTCCCTTCCTCCATTGATCTTTGATAAAGTCTACCGTGACATGGGCGTGTTGACTGTGTTTCGCCCTGCTCGTCCCCCAAAGTTAGTTGATGGAAGCATCTGGAAGGTCTCTGCATAGTAGGTCAGTGTTTCCGCTACACAGCCCGATAGTGGCTTGGCAAGGGTTTCCATCAGCGTTATAGGACGATAAGCCTTCGCTACTGTGTAGT
Organism: Gautieria morchelliformis; assembly: GCA_015179125.1. Taxonomy (NCBI): domain Eukaryota; kingdom Fungi; phylum Basidiomycota; class Agaricomycetes; order Gomphales; family Gomphaceae; genus Gautieria; species Gautieria morchelliformis. The sequence goes on along the minus strand of WHVA01000214.1, from coordinate 62,447 downwards.
CCGGCTTCCCTGGCTTTCGTAGCGTTGCGATCGCCATGGTCCTCCATTGTTGTGGATACGTGTCGAATCGGAACGTGGCTCAGTAAATATATCCTAGGTGTGGGGTGAGCAGGTCCGCGCACTGGGTCAGCACTACGTTGGCAAGCCCCGATGGACCTGCGGCCTTGTAAGGGCTCATTTTCCCAATTATTTGCTGTATTTGTTGATCGGTGATTGGCGAGTATTCAAATTTGGGGTCGGGGAATTGGGTGTTGGGTTCTTGTTGGAGCTGCGCGCCCTGTGATGGAAAAAACAACTTGAATTGTAACTTGCTTTTCTCTGCGTTGTCTGTCACTCTTGCTTCCATGTCGTTGTTGCCTATTATTTTGAGGGGGGGTATCCTCGTGCATGCCCCATCTGTTGACAGCCCTGACACTAGTCGGCTGGCGGTCCACACGCTGGACTCATCTGCGTTCTGCAACCAATCGAACCAGAAGTCTTGTTTGGTGGCTCGTATCAGGTCTGTGTAGTCGTTTCTCGAGTTTCGGTACTCCTGGTGTGCTGGGTGTAGAGTGTCGTTCCGGACCCGATTAGCATACCTGGCTGCTCTTCGCATCTTGGCTCTGGCCTGGCTGAGCTCCCTAGTCCACCATCTCTTGGCGTATGGGGATTGTACCGAGAAGGGTACAGTAGCCTTGACTGTTGTGTTGATAGCTGTGGTGAGTGATGTTAGCCTTTCTTCAATCTCCCCTGCCTCTGTGATCTCACGCGGGCATGGGAGTCTGCTTAGCTGAATGGTTAGATGCTCTCTGAATTTTGGCCAGTCTACCTGCCGCCAGTTCCGTCTGGCTAGTTCCTTCGCCGCTGGGGTGAACATATCTATTGTACTGGATATGGGGAAATGGTCGGCGCAAGGGGGTTGTGAATCCGGGAAGGTGGTGCATTGGGAGAAAAGGTCATGCAGTGCTGAGCTGCTGAATACGTTGTCCGGTCGCATTAAGTTTTTGGTGGAGGTCGCGCAGAGGGTGGGGATGTCCTTTGGCAGTGTCATGAGCATGTCGTATTGAGCTAGAAGGTCTAAGAGGGTCTGTGCATCATCTAGGTTAGTGGCTGTGAATAAATGCGCATTGCGCTCTTCATCCCACAGTGGGTGATGTCGGTTGAAGTCTCCCATCCACAACATTTTGGAGGGGTCGATGGTCTTGGAGTTCCAGCTGTCTACTTGTACCGCATTGTGTATTCCTTGCAGGCTACGCAAGTGTTCACAGTTGTTGTACACGTTGAAGATTGTGATGGTTCCGGCGTTGGTGTGTATCGCCACTGCCACTACATCCTGTGTCGGCATGTCGATCTGCTGCCACGTACTGGAGAGCAGCCGTCAGTTGATGAAAATGGCTGCACGAGATTTCTTGGGGTCGTCCCTGTGCGCCGTTGGGGTGAGCGTGTAACACCTGTGGTTAGCGCCTGTGTTGCCTAGAAAGTCAAAGTAGGGCTCCTGTAAGAGTATGATATGTGAAATAATGGGGAAGTTTAACTGGTATCCCATGGCATTTGAACAAGATCGCAAGGCAATAACCATTGAAAACTCATAGCTATACAACCTAGCATTCAGTGATTTGCCTCATATTATTCAGATCTCAGGCCAGTGACATTCAGTTGTGGCATCTCTGAAATGTGGTGATAGAACCACGGGGTCGTAAGTGACTATCTCATGGGAACCCAGTGGCCGTCAACTCGAAATGCCTGGTTCAATCCATTGGTCTTCCGTTGTAGGATCCCTTAATACCCATGAGTCAACCCCTGAAACCAACTCATTGAAACGAAACTTTTTCAACTGAAACTGATTCATTGAATTTTCAATGGGTTCTATTGGTATTGACACTAGCTATAATGGTTTATATACTGAATCCTCAGTGGGTCCACCCAATAGGATTCATTGGGTTGACTACCCACAGTGTTTGGAACAGTGATGATGCATTGAATTTCTGTCAGGGGACACCCTGTTTTCCATTTCCAGTTCCGACACCACACCCAGTTCCGACTCCATTTCCGACTCCGCTTCCAGTTCTGATTCCATCTCTGCCTCCGCTTCCGGAAATGATTCCGCTTCTGGGAGAACTTCCACCAGTTCTGTTCGCTTTGCCAGTTCCACTCCAATTTCCGACTTCCACTCTTGGAACAGTGTCGGAAATCAAGCGACTCGCATAATAGGTGGCATCAAGGGTCGATCAAGGGTCAGGGAGGTCAGGAGGATGCAGGGTTGATGGCGGGTGCCAAGTGTTGTCCCTGGCTGCGCAGCGTAGTATAATATGGGCTCGCTGACATTGGGGGTCCTTAGACTTTTCTCTTTGGATTTCCCCTTGTCAGGTGAGAATCCCCTCTCTTGTATACTCTGTTCATTTATACATACTTTGGATTTCCCATTGTCAGTTGTGTGGTAGTGTGATCTCCACAACCAGCCAGGGTTGCCCTTACAGCAGAAAAGCCTCTCCCCTAGAGGGCCGGCGGTCGTACTGCACATTGCATTCGCCATAGGTGCGTTCGGAATCGGAGACAGCGACTCGGAGATCGCAACCTCTTCCATGCACACGGTATACGACAGCCCCTCTTCTTACGTTGAGCTCCCAACCCCGGAAATCCCGTCCCATATTTCCCCTTCTGACATGGATCCGGATGATCGTCTTCGGAATATGGAGGAGGAATTGACGCGGAACCGGATGAAGACCGATGGGATTGAAACAGCTTTACAAATGATTTTGGCTAAGTTAGATATTCCACAAGGTGGTGGAAATGCAATGCTGGATGAACCGGATTTTTGAAAAGCGGAACTGGCGGAAGAGAGGATGTCCGCGAAGTTGGCAAAGGTCAAACCCACAACTCCGGCGGATTTTGACGGAGATCAGGAGAAGGGACGCACATTCTTCAACACATGCAGCATCTACTTCGCAATTGTTGGAGACCTTTTTCCAAACGACCAGGCTCGGATTCACTGGGCATTGTCCTTTTTCAAGTCGGATCGCGCAGCCTGTTTTGCAAACAAGGTGATCTGACATGAAGCAAAGGGCAAGGGGAACTACTTCCGGGACTGGGACGCCTTCGAGAAAACATTTTCTGACCAGTTCTGCCCAAAAAATGAGCAGCTCACAGCCCTTACGAAGCTCGAAGGGACCAGCTGGTACCAGGCCAAGGATCCGGTCGATGACTACATTGACCGCTTCCAGGAGCTCATCGACCTTGCGGAGTATGACGACGACAAGACGATCGTCATCAAATTCCGACGAGGGCTTGATCCGACACTCCAGAACCAAGTTGCGCTGCTTGGGGATGGAGCTCCGGATTTCAATGACCCAGAAGGGTGGTACCAACCTGCGCGGAGGGTGTCCGAAAACAGGGAAGCAAACGAGGCCTTTGTGGAGACAAACCGGAACATGACATGCAGTTCTGCTCGTCCTACTCCACCCATGCCAAAACCCGGAAGTGCATTCATTCCCACATGAAAATATTTCCGATGGTTGTTCCGCCTGCTCCTATTAGGAACCCTAGCCCCCCTCCCTCGAAGAGTGGCCCTGCCCCAATGGATGTTGACCACATGTGCGGAAAAGGCCACGGAACCATCACCTGCTTCCGATGCCGACAACCAGGCCACTATGCCCGCGAGTGCCCCCAAGCCTTTGACATCCGGCTTATTACCACAGAGGAGAAACTTGAGCTCCTTCCAGAGTTCCTCGCACTCGCAGACATAAGCGGAGTGCCCACTGCGGAAGGAAATTCCGAAAATGCGGAACATGGTGCATCGGAAGTGGAAGATGCGTCGGATTTTGTGACGCGCAGCGGGTGAGATGTGTGCCCCTGCTGCCTGTACATAACTGGTTTGCCTGTCTTGAAGTAGAGAATGAAAGCCCCCACACCCCTCACTTCGTACAGACCCACCGGATAAAGTCACACAAAAACCAAAACCGACACCCCCTCCATCCCACATCCGCCCTTGGGAGAGACGCCTCCCGAAGCACTATGATGTTGCTGCCACCCCTGGCCCTAAGTCACTAGTCATTAAGGTGGAGATCCAGATGACAGATACGGCGGAAGTCAAATCCGGACCCGCCCTTGTCGATTGCCGGGCCACTGGTCAGTTTATAGACCGGGACTATGTGGAACGGAACCGACTGACCACGTGGAAGTTGCAACGTGCAATCCTGGTGTTCAATGTGGATGGAAGCCCCAATGAGGCAGGGTCCATCACGGAGATAGTAGACACAATTCTCCGCTACGATGGACACTCAGAACGCACTTCCTTTGCAGTCACCAGCCTGGGGAAGCAAGACATCATCCTCGGATTTACCTGGCTTCAGGAGCACAACCCGGAGATCAATTGGCAGACTCGGAAGGTACTGATGAGTCGATGCCCAGCCAAGTGTCACATGTGCCGGTCGGCAGGCGGAAGGAGCGCCAGGAGCAGCGGAAGACCGAACGGCTCATACAGACATGTCATTCTGGCCCCCATCCACTGCTTGCAGAAGAAGACTCGGAAGCGGAATTTGAACCGGGTCCAACTTCCGATTCCGATTCCGACTCCGATGTCATCCAACTCGGCCCGGAAGACACTCTGGCGGAAGGGGCGCTTGCTGTATGTAAACCTTCCACTGGAAGCGGAACACATCCGTGCCACCGGAAATATTTCGCAACGCCTTGCTGAAGCCTCCAAGAAGCATGATAGAGTGGAGGCGGAAATTCCGGAGTACCTGCGGGAGTTCGAGGACGTCTTTTCCAAGGAGTCGTTTGATGCCCTGCCTCCACGGAAGCTGTGGGACCACGCCATCGAGCTGGAGCCTGGGTCAAAGCCCACCAACTGCAAAGTCTACCCGCTGTCACCCAAGGAGCAAGTAGAGCTCGATGCATTCCTTGCGGAAAACCTCCGTACAGGGAGGATCCGCCCCTCCAAGTCACCCATGGCATCTCCGGTGTTCTTCATCAAGAAGAAGGACGGCTCGCTCAGACTTGTGCAGGATTACCGGGCCTTCAATGCGATCACGATCAAGAACCGGTACCCCATTCCACTCATTTCTGAACTGATCACACAACTCCGCAGGGCAAGGTACTTCACTAAGCTGGATGTCCGCTGGGGCTTCAATAATGTCCGGATCCGGGAGGGAGACAAGTGGAAGGCTGCATTCCGCACCAACCGAGGACTCTTTGAGCCACAGGTCATGTTCTTTGGCCTCACCAACAGTCCCGCCACATTCCAGACGATGATGAATGACATTTTCCGTGACATGATAGCAGAAGGGGTTGTCTGTGTCTACCTCGATGACATCCTCATCTTCACAAAAACAATGTCGGAACATCGGGAAGTCGTGCGGAGAGTGCTGGAATGGCTCCGGGAATACAACCTGTGTCTCAAGCCGGAAAAGTGCGAATTTGAGCGGACGTGGATAGAGTATCTTGGGGTGATTGTGTCGGAAGGAAAGGTGGAAATGGACCCAGTCAAAGTTTCCGGTGTATCGGATTGGCCTGTGCCACGGAACAAGAAAGAGGTCCAGTCCTTCATTGGGTTTGTCAATTTCTACCGGCGGTTCATCAAGGACTTCTCCTGCCACGCTCGTGCCCTCTTCAACCTCACCAAGAAGGAGGTTGGATGGCAGTGGGGAGAGCCAGAACAGGCCTCCTTTGACAAACTCAAAGAGCTGATCACTTCCTCCCCGGTCCTGATCTTTCCCGATGACTCTCGCCCTTATTGAGTTGAGGTGGATTCTTCCGACACAGCTACCGGAGCGGTCTTGTCACAACAGTCATCGGAAGATGATGGGGGATGGCATCCGATTGCCTTCTTCTCTAAAAGCCTTAGTCCGGTCGAGCAGAACTATTAGATCCATGACAAGGAGATGCTGGCAAACATCTGAGTGCTGGAGGAGTGGCGACACTTCCTCGAGGGTGCTCTATGCCCATTTGAGATCTGGACAGACCACAAGAACCTCGAGTATTTCCACACATCTAAGAAGTTGAACCGACGACAAGCACGGTGGTCCCTACACCTGTCCCGGTTCGACTTCATGCTCCACCACCGCCCCGGCCGCACCATGGGCAAACCTGATGCCCTATCCTGCCGTGCGGATCATGGAAGCGGAAGTGGAGACAACGCGGACATGACACTGCTCCGCCCTAGTCTCTTTGCAATCCGCACCCTAGAGGGAGTGACTGCAGTTGGGGCGGAAGCGGAAATGCTCCGGGACATCCGGAGGCAGTACTGGAATGGAGAGAAGGAGGAGTCAGTGGTGAAGGTGGTGGAGGAACTTCAGAAAGGGCACTCACAGTCTGTATGGGCAGCGGAATGGTCAGAACGTGATGGACTGCTCCACTTCAGAGGCAAGGTTTATGTTCCAGGTGGGGCGGACCTCCGCCGCCACATCGTGTGCCAGCACCATGACACATGGGTCGCTGGGCATGCTGGTAGGTGGAAGACGCTGGAGTTAGTGGCTCGGAATTACTGGTGGCCTCAGATGTCCCGCTACATTGGACAGTACGTGAAGACATGTGACCTTTGTCTCCGAACCAAAGCGCAACGACATCCGCCTGTCAGAGAACTTGTTCCACTCCCGATTCCTGAATCCCGCTGGGACACCATCAGTGTCGACTTCATCGTTGAACTCCCAGAGTCTCATGGCTACGACGCGATCATGAACATCGTGGATTCGGTAAGCAAGGTGTCCCACTTCATTCCGACGCACACGACGATCACAGCCCTCGGAGCGGCCTGCCTTTTCCTTGCACATGTCTGGAAGTTGCATGGGCTCCCGAAGCAAGTTGTTTCCGACCGAGGTCCACCATTTGTAGCGGAACTGACTCGGGAGCTCTACCATCTGCTCGGCATAAAACTGGCTACCACCACAGCGTACCATCCGCAGGGTGACGGACAGATGGAATGGGTCAATCAGGAGCTGGAGCAATATCTCCGCCTCTTTGTCATGAGAGGCAGGATGACTGGGATGAGTTACTTCCACTGGCGGAATTCCAATACAATAACCATGTACATTCCGCCACACAACAGACTCCCTTCATGCTTGACTCCGGACGACACCCGCGGATGGGCTTCGAGCCACGCCAGGCTGACTCCCGACTCGAGACGGTCAATGAGTTCTGGGACCGCATGGACTCCACCCTTTTGGAAGCCAAGTCGGCCCTTGCAGAAGGCCAAGGATGACATGGCAAGGTACTACAACCAACGCCGGGTTCCTGCCCCAGAGTACCAAGTTGGAGACAAGGTGTACCTAGATGCAAGTGACATCCGCACCACACGCCCTTCGCAGAAGCTTGCCCACCGCTACCTTGGGCCCTTCACAGTGATGCGGAGGGTTGGACGGAATGCATACCGCCTCCGACTTCCGATGTCCATGTCCTGCCTCCACCCTGTCTTCAACGTGGTGAAGTTACTCCCTACACTTGAGGACCCAATTCCAGGTCGGAAGGCTCGTCTGCCACCTCCACCGGAAATTGTAGATGGTGAAGAGCACTATGTGGTGGAACGGATCCTGGACAGCCGGTTTGTGCGAGGACGACTCCAATTCCTCGTGAAATGGGAAGGGTATGGGTACGAGGAGAATTCGTGGGTCCCGGAGCAAGATGTTTCCGCTCCAGACAAACTCCATGAGTTCTATAGGACACACCCCTGTGCCCCTCGCCAAATCCGCTCGCTGGCATTTCAATCCCTCGTGTCCCGTGCTTCGAGGACGCAGCACGCTAGAGGGGGGTGATGTCAGGGGACACCCTGTTTTCCATTTCCAGTTCCGACACCACACCCAGTTCCGACTCCATTTCCGACTCCGCTTCCAGTTCTGATTCCATCTCCGCCTCCGCTTCCAGAAATGATTCCGCTTCTGGGAGAACTTCCACCAGTTCTGTTTGCTTTGCCAGTTCCACTCCAATTTCCGACTTCCACTCTTGGAACAGTGTCGGAAATCAAGTGACTCACGTAATAGGTGGCATCAAGGGTCGATCAAGGGTCAGGGAGGTCAGGAGGATGCAGGGTTGATGGCGGGTGCCAAGTGTTGTCCCTGGCTGCGCAGCGTAGTATAATACGGGCTCGCTGACATTGGGGGTCCTTAGACTTTTCTCTTTGGATTTCCCCTTGTCAGTTGTGTGGTAGTGTGATCTCCACAACCAGCCAGGGTTGCCCTTACAATTTCGTCCTCCACGTGTCAGCGACCGCATGTAGCCCCCTTATACCACTTTACTCTACTTTTTAAGTTGGAAGGTGGGACCTATATATATATAACTGACGGTACGTTCTTATTATCCGAGCTACTGCAGCTTTCATTACCGTCAGCTGCTTCATTAGAGTACTTCCCCCAAACTCATCTTCCCCCAAACTCATGTCACACGGATTTTGGAGGAAGTAGGCTCATGCTCGAAAGCTCCAAGGGTGGCTGGTGGAGGACGGTCGTCCTCCCTTGGGGTTTTCGAGCTCTGTATGTCGACCGTCGAACAATCGATATAGAGTACAGTTGTTGTGAAGTTTCAGAATGGCATGAAAAAAATCTAGTAGCATTTGCTAAACAGAGCTTACACTACTAGCAATTGGATTCACAGATAATGAGTGTAACAGGAATTATGTCCTCAGAACAATTCCCGATGCAAAACAGAATAGCTAAATGAATGGACCCGGTCTGCGGGAGCTAGCATAAACTAACACTAACACTCCAGTGCTCCCTTTCAACTGTTGATGGCAACAGCTTCCATGCTTGCAGGACAGTCTGTGAAGGATCCCAAGATTACCCTACAGTCAGGAATACACGAGATCCAGCCCAGGATACTGAGACTCACCCTTTGCTTGCCAAAGACGAAAAACACCCCCAATGGACCTTTGTGCCACTGTTCTTCAATGATCGTGATGCCAGGAAAAGTTTAACTCGATGCTCACACATGCTCTCCATAATTTGTGTAGTATCCCTAATAGTCAATGGATCGAGGGATACTATGTGCAGGTTGTTTAAAGCCACCAGGCTATACAATGAGCTTAACAATGGGTGACAACAGGACCACTAGGAGCATGCTTACAATACGGGACATAATTGTATGACAGTGAATATCAGAAGTCATACAAACATGTGAACGTTTTCACGAATCGAGCTTGAAGCATGGGCAAGATCCCCAGACATGTGACTATGTTGGAGGTATGCGCAGATGACATAGGTAGCAGCCCAGACTGTGAGAGATCGAGCCATTGCGAGGTCAATGTCACGGGTGCCGACTCCTGAGGAGGACTCTCCAGGGAATAAAGGCTGTACTAACTTTCTAAAGGAATGGCCAGGCTCACGCAGACGACCATGAAATAGCCAACAAATTTTCGCCTGGGCAGGCCATATATGAACATGGTTCAGTGTGAAATATGTATGATAACGCACATTGCCGCACCAGTGAGCGTCTCGTCTGAACAATAAACGTACGAGGAAAGACCTACTATTGCCGATGGTTGTAAAGCAATCTAACTCAATCAAATGTGGATGTGAAAGTGACGGCATATTAGAAGGTGATGCAGGCTAACCGTTAGGGAGAATGCAAACCAGCCAATAAACGCTATATATGGAGCAAGGAGAAGCTGTATGAGGCGTTGTATCCTCAGATTCCCTAAAATCAACGACTAGAATGTACTGACCACCCATCATAACCACTGAGACCTGGCGAGGATGCTGGTCGTACCTGTAAGAGTAGCGCTCAGCTCTGACAACGTCTTGATTGTGTGAACAACCCAAATGTATCATTAGCTGCTCTTTATCACAGATGTTATTGAGGAATGTACCTGTAAGACGAGAGTGACCAAGGCAACACCAAACCTGCTCTCGGGAATTATTGAATGACACTCACATTAATGCTTCACAATGTCCTCACATGGGCCCAACGCTCAGGATAGAGGCTGCTTGGACAGCGCAGACCCAGTGTATAGTTATCCCCCCCACTGCTGACCTGTGAACAGGCTTATCACACATAATTTTGTAAGTAAAATGATGGCACTCAAGTTGGAATTGGAAGACGCACAGCATGAGTGAAGGTATTGTGGCCAAGTGCAATGTAAAACCATGCTGATCAGGAATGGATTCTTCCTTTGCGGTAAAGTTTTGACGAGATAAAAAGTGCACAACAGAAACAGCAAGCTACAGTTGCCAAGTATATTCATCACAAGCCATATGACTGTGGTTGTCGATATCATCACTGAGTGCGGTATGTATTTGGGGTATTGATTGTTTAAAAGATCGATGGTTGACGTCCGCTGAACGAAAATTGTCCAAGTAACACGGAGGCCTCTGGGAAGCAATACCAAAGAGAAGTTGAAGTGATTGAGGGGTACCGGTATAGGAACTTCAAGTTTGAAGGTGTACTGATCTAAAAGATCAATCTGAGGGTGAGGAGCAGCTGACAGGAACCTTTAAAGCATAGTGATAGTATAGACTGAAGGGACATCTCAAGTGCGAGGCACAACACCATCGACCATCCGTAAGTCCTGTATAACCTATAGCCTTGGCCTTCCGAGTCTGAAATTGAGAGGTTCGAAATGATCCAGTCGGAATTGGGCACTCGCGGGCTCAGTTCGTTTATTTATATCACAGATCCGGAGTTCGAACGAAACAGCTATCGTTCAAGTTATTCCTATGTAGGGCAAGAGAAACATCAGCCCACCTCAACGTTTCCCGGCAGCTGGCCAGCGTGTGTACAGTAGCCCAGTGAGTCCTTACTAGTCAAAAGAGAGGACGGGGAGACGCTCCTTGTCTGCTACCACAACAACACCCAACTTTCCCACGCTACCCAAAAACAACAAAATCACTTCACAACTACTCCTCTTGACCCCAATCATAGTATCAAAACAAATCTGGAAGAACTTCCTGGCATCCACCAACCAGTGCGATGCCGACCTCAGCGGGTGCGGTGTTTTGGAACCCGTTGAACTAAATGTAAACTGTAGTGTTAAACACAATTCTAAAGTTCAATCAGAGATTTGACTTTACAAGCACACGCAAGCTTCGAAACTATTTTAATGGAGAATCCAATTAAGAAATTATACTCCGGTGAACAATCAGAATCAGTATTGGTACAGGAAGTGTAGCAATAGAGATTTAACTGAACACGTGTAGTTCTCAGATTGTGCAATACTTTGTGAGGTCAAAGAATGTTATTAGGCGTCCAAGGGTCCAGATACTTTAAGGGGGAAAGCTACCTAGAGTCTTAGGACCACGGGTCGAGTGAATTAAAGACAACAAAAATCCCCAAGACGTGAAAAGATAGTTCTGCGCTTGAACTCTTCCTCAGTTCAAGTATGTCACTATTCTTGTGGCTTTTCTGGTTTTCCAACTCAACAAACGTAGGATATTAACTCACTTACCCTGAGTTAGGTTAATATCTGCAGTGCGTTGATTGATCAAGAAAGATCAATTACTCAAAAGTGTAAGGGCAACCCTGGCTGGTTGTGGAGATCACACTACCACACAACTGACAAGGGGAAATCCAAAGTATGTATAAATGAACAGGGTATACAAGAGAGGGGATTCTCACCTGACAAGGGGAAATCCAAAGAGAAAAGTCTAAGGACCCCCAATGTCAGCGAGCCCGTATTATACTATGCTGCGCAGCCAGGGACAACACTTGGCACCCGCCATCAACCCTGCATCCCCCTGACCTCCCTGACCCTTGATCGACCCTTGATGCCACCTATTATGCGAGTCGCTTGATTTCCGACACTGTTCCGGGAGTGGAAGTCGGAAATTGGAGTGGAACTGGCAAGGCGAACAGAACTGGTGGAAGTTCTCCCAGAAGCGGAATCATTTCTGAAAGCGGAGGCGGAGATGGAATCGGAACTGGAAGCGGAGTCGGAAATGGAGTCGGAACTGGGAATGGAAAACAGGGTGTCCCCTGACAAAAAGGCTATTAACCCACTTAACTCAGAGTTAAGTTAATAAACTATTGCGTGAATTGAATAACTAATAACCAAGTCTATTAGATCACTGCTCAGAGTGGTGTCTAATGGTACAGGATTACTAATCAGTTACTCTTAGTAATGTTGCTGTTCGCAGCGCGATTATTCAGAGCCTGCTGCAATTAAAATAGAGCACTCTTGTACTTCTCAGAGCCAATCAGAGTTGCTGCAATCTTAGACTGTAGCCAAGTCAGTGAGCCAGTACTTCGGTACAAGGCTGTGTTGAAGTCACACTCAAGGTATGAGTGGTTTGGGTGAAAGATGATTGATTGCTTCACTGCTAAAACTGCAGGCTATTTATACTGCATCTATCTAGCTTATGTAACTACTGCTAGGAACCTTGTAGAGGCTTCTACTACTGTGAAGAACCTTGTGGAAGCTTAGAGAAGCTTCAGGAAAGGTTTGGAAACTATTGGAAGGCTGTGGAAGGTTCTATTGCTATATTGGGTTAAGGTTTGTGACAGTAAAGCTAAGAGTATGTAAGAAACTCCCACGCTCATGTGATTATCATGTGACGAAGGTAAGTCATGTGACTTCAAGCTGGATTGACGTCATGTGACTGTGTCATGTGATTGTCAGGTGACCGTAGATAATCAAGTGACTTTGAGGTCAGGTGATTGTCAGGTGACTGTAGATAATCAGGTGACTTTGAGGTCAGGTGATTGTCAGGTGACTGTGGATGATCAGGTGACTTTGAGCTGTTTTTGAGGTCATGTGATAGTCATGTGACCGTGGGGGATTCTTAGCTAACCTATCAAGAGATTGTTGTATCTTGTGGACCCAATGTGAGTGTAGCATAGAAATATTAATACAACCTTTCTTGAGGACATTTGAAACTAATTAACTACCTAGTAAATGTTCATAAATAGGTAGCTACTTTGTGGATGATCCCTAACATGCGGGACTCAGCAAGAGACCGCTGCTCCAGCGCAGCACACCAGTGGTCACAGACGGTCACGGCCTAAGGTTGGGATCACAGACAGCAAGCAGGAATGAAGGACCCGACTCACAGAACGACACGGCACGGTCGCCCGAGGAAGCCCACCAGTTTCTCCTCAGCAAGTGGCTCCTACCAGACAGGCAAGCGATAACATACCACAACCTAGCCACAGCGCTACTGCACCTCGCAGAAGCACAAGTGTCGATCCCCAAAACGACAGAGGAAGGAATCAGAGCGATCGCAACCCTAATCGCCGACTTGGCGGACAGAACGACCATAGCTGAGGTCACCACGGCAGTTAAGGAAAGGTTAAGTGGCGTGAATGACATACTAGCCCCCATGCTCCAGCGAATTGAGACAGTGACGACGGACATCAGGAACTCTACTAACAGCTTAGCAGGTACGGCTGAAGAACTTCGGCAGGAAAGCGACGGCACAGCACAAAGAATAGTTGACGTGGTCACAGCACAAGTGCCGGGACCGTCAGCGCAAAACCTGGAACAAACAATGACCGACAAGCCAGCACGGTACCCAACGTATGCAGCCACGTTGGCAGCGTGCGCGACAAAGCCCATCAGCCTCCAGTCCAGCACCCTGGCGAGATGTGACCTATGCGCCGGGCAAGTCCTAGTCGACAAGGCACCTGATGCCCAGGAGCATGGGATCATGAGATTGTCAGAGCCAGACATTCTCGATCGGGCCAATCGTGCCATCGGGGAAATGGTCTGGGACGGAGAGCAGGACAAGCCGAAAGTGATAGGAGTGCAGAGACTCCCAAGCAGCGTGCTTCACTTGGAGTTCCAAACGGAAGAAGCGGTGGAACACCTACAAACCCATCAGATCTCCACCAGCTTCTTACCCAAATTCAGCACCGCATCGATCATCAAACCAAGCCACTACACAGTAATCGCTGAATTCGTCCCAATCAGATTCAACGTAGAGTCCCGTGATGAGCTTGACGAAGTAGAGGCCAGGAACAGCCTTGAAAAAGGAGACATAACGATTGCTCGATGGATCAAACTGCCGGGGAGGCGCACGTCATCACAATCCATGGCCCACATGGTCATACAACTGCGCAACCGAATGGCAGCGAACGCACTAATCCGCTGCCGGCTACTAATTACAGGCACCAGAGTGATGGTCAGGAAGATGCTTCAAGAAGCTAGAAGTGGCCTCAAATGCCAGAAGCTGGGCGTCTCCCACATGGCCGCGCAGTGCCCCCAAACCATAGACACATGCGGCACATGTGGGAATGGATGGCATAGGAAGGCGGAACGCGGTGTAACTAACCCAAAAATCTACAGGTGTGCCAATTGCGAAGATGTAGGGCATGCGGCATGGGACCGCGGGTGCCCCATATTCAAGGAGCACACACGAAGAATCCAGCTGAGGTATCCTGAGACTCACATGCATTTCTTCCCATCTAGCAAAGACCCGCAGTCATGGGAGATGGCACTAGCAACATCGGACCAGGAACACGATTACCCGGCGCCATCGTCACGCCCCCGCTTCCGCTCAGCTGTCAGCGGACAACTGAACTGTCCAGAACACTATCCATCATACTGGAACCAGCCGAGAGGCAGCCCACCACCACCACCGCCGCGAAGGGAACGATCCACCGCCCGTGGAAGCCGCGTGAGAAGCAAAGTCATAAATCAATATATACAAGGGAAAATAAGGATTAAACATAAGGTGAAAATCACTGAAATACCGCTTTCCAATCCGTGAAACCCATACCAGGGTGCTTCAGTGGAGTGGCAGAATAGCGATGAAAACTAAGGTAAAAATTACTGAAAAACTGTGATCAGATCCATGAACCACATACCAGGCTGCTTCAGTACAGCGACAGTGCACTGGGAGCCGAAAGGAGGCAAAGGCGGCAGTCACCAGTGACCTGCTGCCTAAGTCAGTGAACACGACGTGACATCAATCAACACTCACCTGGATCGGCCGGCTACTTGGGGCCTCTAGGGTGGGCGAACATGTGCTAAAGAGCATGGAAGACTGCAAGCAGACGTCTGGGAACGGTGTGCATCTGTGCTTGGTGATGCAAGACATGAGAGCAATGCAAGACACAAGAAAAAGTAGATGACCTGCATAACAGCTTGTACCAAAAAGAAAAATAGAATCAGTCGCGGCTAGCAACCCCCGCCGTCGGCCGCATGCACCCGACTCATGCTCAATGATCGCTACCTTGGGGGATTCCGCCAGCTCCCATGCCGCATCCCTGAGGCAATCCTCCGGTATGTGTCCGAGTCCACAATCAGGATAAGCTCGCCCACACGTATGGCGCCCCCGTTCGCTGCCCACGGCATCCACCGCTGGCCGATCTCCTCAAACGTCTCCTCCACCACCAGGTGCAGTGCGTGCTCCTCGATGTCAAGCTCCACATCCGCAGCTGTCAGCGCACTGCTCGACGTCGTCGTCGTGAGCGCAGTCGTGCCCAAGCGTGCCGAATTTGAGCTCGCGCCCACACCTGCACCCGCCACCGCCACACCCACCCTGCTCTCCCCCACCGCTATCACCCTCTGCGTGCGCTCCCGCTCCTGCTCCTCGATGAGCTGCAGCACGAACATCTCGACCTAGTGCGTGGGTGGGGGTGGGGCGCCTGCCTTGGCCTTGGGTGGCTGGGCGGGGAATGGTGCTTGGGGCGCACGACCCAGCCAATGCTGTGTTGAGCATAGAAGGCTTGGTGTGCAAGATGCTCGGCAGGGGGAAGAAGCTGGGATGATAGCCCGAGCTAGGGAGAGAATACAGAGGTGGTGCGCAGAGGCGTGTAGTTGAGAAAAAACAAAATGAATAGCAACAAACCTGCATCAATTACCTCGATACGGCGCATGGCGCATATATCCGTTTTCAGACGATGTTCCTATTGAAGCATTAGTGCCTGGGCTCGAGAAATTGGACTGTACGAATGCTCCTACCATGAGCAGATTGGGCGATACATCCTCAACGGAAACCAGTTCGAGGCTCTCGAGAGTAGGGAGCCTGCGCAGAAGTGAGTAATAAAATCACAAGAAGTAAATCACGCATTAGATGGGTAATGTAGTGGCATGCTGAGTGCATCATCTTCGACGCGTTCTCTAGAAGAGAATTAATTTGTCGGCACAAGCTGGATGGGTGATGGTGGGAGTGAAGCCAATTTGCGTGACGCGTCGGAGTTACACGTACACAAGGACCTACTTACATAGATCACGTGATAATAAAACGCAACAATGATGGATTGCAATGTGACTATAACATGGGTGATACAGGAGGAACTATCTGAATGGTCCCACAGCAAAACATAGCTAATTCCTCCCATTAATTAGTGTCCTAGAGTGGCAAAAAGCAGAGCGATTGCAAGCGGCGAGAGACAGAGAGCTCTGGATAATACAGGGAGATGTGAAGTTGAAGTGAATAAATCATTGAGTTCTATGATTGCAGTTGAGAGCTGAGGGGAGAGATTCTGTGGATGTAGGATTAGTTAAAAGCTCTCATTGACCCCCCGGCATAGATACGCACCTAAGCATCGTGCGGCTGCATCAATTTCTTCTGCTTGGACAGCTTGTGATTAGCATTAGACTGAGCAGCCAATTTGGTGGCCTGGGAGGCAAATTTGAGGGACTTTCCAGTGTTGGGTGTGGGCTTCGCGACCTGGCTCGACGCCGGCACCTGGGCAAAGTCAAGAACAAATGGTCAAGATGGGAGTATAGCTTACCTGTTGGGACACTTTGTGATGAGTGTTGTATCGAGAGGGAGGAGGCGTATGTTGATGAGGAGCTATCACACTTGGTGCAGCAGCTGGCCCCTTCTGACGCAGTTTTTCTTTAACGGGAGGAATGAAAATATGGTGAATCTTGCTGCTGCCTTGCGTTTGGGTCTTGAAACGTGGGTCCACTTTCTTCGCTTTTTTCTTGACAGAACAGGCAAAGACCCTATTGTTATCCCCCACTTCCTCTTCCTCGACATCCTCGGATGAAGTCAATTCGGGGAGATCGCCGCTGAAATCACCGTCGCTAGGAGCGGGATCCACATACTCGATATCCTCAGATTTGTTGTCGGGACCGAAGGCACCTTGATCGTCATCTGTAGCTGGTTGATACATGTCAGCATCCCCATTGGTATATTCTTATCTGGACTGTTCTCCATCTTGGTTATCGGCTGTGATCTCCTCGTGATTACTGTCATTGTCCTGATCTTCCCTCACTTCTTTGCTGCGATTGTTGCGTTCTTCACTCGCTTCTTTCTTGTTGCTTGCTTCCACCTGTTCCCTTTCAGTTCTCTGATAGATATGTCAGTACATTGAAGGGGGGGAAACGGACACATATACCGCTTCCTTCAAGGCCAGGCGTCGGGCCCTCGTTTGTTCCGCTTTCTTAGGACGTTGCACAGTTCTGTTTTTCTTGTAGTCCATCCTGTTGCACAGGATCCTGGTAACCATATCTTGTGTAGGCCATGAATTCTCGAAATCCTTGAGCTCGGGGTATTTTTTTTCAACCTGGTGCAAAATGTCAACAAACAGGCCATTTTAACGATGCCAAACTCATTGATGGCAACGTAAATGGCCGCCATGTCTTTAGGGTCTTGTTTACGTTTCTTCCCCTCAAGTCGATAGTGTGCAATCTGGTCGTGCACTGTAGCCTGCGTGCCATGTGGGTTTTTAAGACATCACAGACATTTCTGGATACAATCACTTACCCTGATGTCCAAATAGCGCTGATTATCATCCGCGAGACCCATGTGATCCTGGAGGTTGTATCCTTTGCTGCCGAATAACCCATCGCCCTTTTTGCCGGCAATTCCGAATGGTCTGGAGATCAGTGTACACTTATGCTTGTGCTTGTGCTTGTGCTTGTGCTTGTGACGGCTGCGATGTTCTTCTTCTTCGGACCTGAGCTAGTATAATCTGCAAAGAAGCATAGAAGGGAGAAAAAGCGGCACACATATAAAGAGTTACTTACCCTCATTATCATAATTGTTATCACTGGACCCATTTGCATCCTCATCATCTGATTCCACGTGAGCTGAATTCCTCTTTTTCTTATTTTGGGCGACGAGCATTTTGATCATCGAGTCTTGTTTGTCCAAACACCTCTGGAGTTCGGCGGTCGACATCCCCATTCCAGCCTGAGCCTGAGCCTTTTTCTTCTTGCTGCTTGAAGCGCTTGACGGCATCTCTGAGAGTGAGTATGAGAGACGGGGAAGAAGGTGCGAGAAAGGATGAGATAAGAAAACGTGAGGTCATTTGTGCATGTGCACAAACGTGTGCCTAGACACCTACACACGATTTGCAAGGTCACGTGACGACTTGCATTCCAGCCGTGTCGTGCATGTTGTTGCCGCTCTGCCTGTGTATCCCCAACATGCCTCAGGTTCTATGCCCTTGCTGCAAGAAGATGATATCAGAGATTCAAGCTCGCAAGCACAGACGGAAGAAGCCATCAATGGCTTGCAAGATCGCTACGGAATATAATGCAATCACCCAAGGTTTGTATTAATTTATTGTAAGTACGGTTGTAAATATTGACATGAAACCTTTGTTTCTTGAAGGTGTAGATGGTCGGCAAGCTGGGGCTAATCCTGTGACCGCTGGACCATCTGCAGAAGGCCCCCCATCTAAGTCCACCCACGATACTGTCGATACACCATCAGATCCCTTCCAGTTTCCTTCAGAACCTATAGGTCAACCCCATGATGAACCCGAGTCCCATCAGGACGACTTGATTCAGTATCCAAGTGACTTTGACAACAGTTCCTCAGACCCTGGCAGCGATGGTGACAACTCTCACGGCATCGACGAAGAAGATACTAGTGAGGGCTGGGATGATGATGAGGATGAAGACCTGAATGCTGAGGAAGTGGCAGAGTTATTGAAACAATGGCATGAGGATGCTCTGGATGTCGGGAAGAACTTGCAAAGTATGTCCTGACTTCTTTGAATGGCACCGTTAGACTAGTCACTAAGTGTATTAATGTAGTGCAGAATATTTTGACACCTGAAGATATCGATAACATCAAGATGTTCGCATTGCGGCTCACTTTCCATCTCACACGATGCTTCCATGAACGTTTTCGTGCTGCATACTCAGAGAAAATCAAACTGCAGTCACTGTATGTGCTACACAGGAGAATGGCAATACTATCAGGCATACAACCAATCCTTACCGACTGCTGCCCCCAAAACTGTTGCGCATAGTGGACGAACACACTGACCAACAGGCATATCCGTACTGTGCCCAGCCTCGCTTCTCCCCTAACGGCAAGCCCCAGGCGCTTTTTGAGACCATTCCTCTGGTGTTCCATCTCCAAGCATTGTTCCAGAACAAGGAGAACCTTTGTTATCGAACTGCGCGTGACACCTCTAACGAATATATCAGCGATGTCTTCGATGGCTCCCACTATAAGAGCCTACTCAAGAAGCGAGTTGTCATCTATGGCATCGAGTATGAGCATTGCTTCTTTGAGGACTGGCGTGACATACCAATCAGAATCTTAGGCGACAGCGTACAGATATTCAAGTGTGCTCACAAAGGAAAAGCCACTGTGTGGCCCTTCATTGCTGTCATTTATGCCTTTTCTCCTGAGCTCCAAACCCACATTGAGTATGTGATGCCCCTGTTCATCGTTGGAGGGCCAAACGCTCCCAAACATTTTAATTCATCCCTGCACCCTACGACACAACAATTCAAATAGCTAGCTGTTGGAGTCCGGATGTTCGATGCCCTGAGTGAATCGATGTTTCCGGTGAGAGCATATTGCTGTCATGACCTGTCTATTTCTCTTACCCCACTGTCTCTATGTTCCCCCTCGTCACTCCCTAGCATCTTCGCCAGAGTTCGCCACACCCACCGACCACTCCCCCTCTATGTCCACTCTACCCGCTGTTCACCCCATTCTCCGAACCACTATTCGCTGCTCGCGCATTTCACCAGCAGGCACGCCATCAAATATGATTGATACCATTCACCCGGCATGATGGTTCATCATTAACCCCATCATCTTCTTAATCCAACCCCTTTGGGTGTTCGTATGGCCAAAGTGTGTTCGCAGGACGTCCCTTCCATAGGTCGTGCGGGATCAACCCAGTAGACGAAGAGTCCGTGCAGGGTAGCATGTATGCAGGTCCCAAGACTGTCCATAAGTGCCTTCACCACCTTTACTCTCCGTCGTTTCATGTTCGCACTCTTCCCTCACTCTATTGTATGTTTATTCCATCTACTTAGTATTATGACTGCGCACCCCTATCCGTCCCTGACTCATGACGGCCTCTTTCCTGTTCGCTAATACCTTACGAGCATTCGATATAAGTAGTTTACATTCGCATGTATATTCTCCAGTTCAATTATCATACGTCGTCTGTAAGGGCAACCCTGGCCGGTTGTGGAGATCACACTACCACACAACTGACAAGGGGAAATCCAAAGTATGTATAAATGAACAAATACAAGAGAGGGGATTCTCACCTGACAAGGGGAAATCCAAAGAGAAAAGTCTAAGGACCCCCAATGTCAGCGAGCCCGTATTATACTATGCTGCGCAGCCAGGGACAACACTTGGCACCCGCCATCAACCCTGCATCTCCCTGACCACCCTGACCCTGGATCGACCCTTGATGCCACCTATTACGCGAGTCGCTTGATTTCCGACACTGTTCCGAGAGTGGAAGTCGGAAATTGGAGTGGAACTGGCGAGGCGAACAGAACTGGTGGAAGTTCTCTCAGAAGCGGAATCATTTCCGAAAGCGGAGGCGGAGATGGAATTGGAACCGGAAGCGGAGTCGGAAATGGAGTCGGAACTGGGTGTGGTGTCGGAAGTGTCGGAACTGGAAATGGAAAACAGGGTGTCCCCTGACATCACCCCCCTCTAGCATGCTGCGTCCTCGAAGCACGGGACACGAGGGATTGAAATGCCAGTGAGCGGATTTGGCGAGGGGCACCGGGGTGTGTCCTATAGAACTCACGGAGTTTTTCTGGAGCGGAAACATCTGGCTCCGGGACCCACGAATTCTCCTCGTACCCATACCCTTCCCATTTCATGAGGAATTGGAGTCGTCCTCGCACAAACCGGCTGTCCAGGATCCGTTCCACCACATAGTGCTCTTCACCATCTACAATTTCCGGCGGAGGTGGCGGACGAGCCTTCCGACCTGGAATTGGGTCCTCAAGCATAGGGAGTAACTTCACCACATTGAAGACAGGGTGGAGGCGGGACATGGACATCGGAAGTCGGAGGCGGTATGCATTCCGTCCAACCCTCCGCATCACTGTGAAGGGCCCAAGGTAGCGGTGGGCAAGCTTCTGCGAAGGGCGTGTGGTGCGGATGTCACTTGCATCTAGGTACACCTTGTCTCCAACTTGGTACTCTGGGGCAGGAACCCGGCGTTGGTTGTAGTACCTTGCCATGTCATCCTTGGCCTTCTGCAAGGGCCGACTTGGCTTCCAAAAGGGTGGAGTCCATGCGGTCCAGAACTCATTGACCGTCTCGAGTCGGGAGTCAGCCTGGCGTGGCTCGAAACCCATCCGCGGGTGTCGTCTGGAGTCAAGCATGAAGGGAGTCTGTTGTGTGGCGGAATGTACATGGTTATTGTATTGGAATTCCGCCAGTGGAAGTAACTCATCCCAGTCATCCTGCCTCTCATTGACAAAGAGGCGGAGATATTGCTCCAACTCCTGATTGACCCGTTCCGTCTGTCCGTCACCCTGCGGATGGTACGCTGTGGTGGTAGCCAGTTTATGCCGAGCAGGCGGTAGAGCTCCCGAGTCAGTTCCGCTACAAATTGTGGACCTCGGTCGGAAACAACTTGCTTTGGGAGCCCATGCAACTTCCAGACATGTGCAAGGAACAGGCGGGCCGCTCCGAGGGCTGTGATCATCGTGTGCGTCGGAATGAAGTGGGACACCTTGCTTACCAAATCCACGACGTTCATGATCGCATCGTAGCCATGAGACTCTGGGAGTTCAACGATGAAGTCACACTGATGGTGTCCCAGCGGGATTCGGGAATCGGGAGCGGAACAAGTTCTCCGACGGGCGGATGTCGTTGTGCTTTGGTTCAGAGACAAAGGTCACATGTCTTCACGTACTGTCCAATGTAGCGGGACATCTGAGGCCACCAGTAATTCCGAGCCACTAACTCCAGCGTCTTCCACCTGCCAGCATGCCCAGCGACCCGTGTGTCATGGTGCTGGGACACGATGCGGCGCGGAGGTCCGCCCCACCTGGAACGTAGACCTTGCCTCTGAAGTGGAGCAGTCCATCACGTTCCGACCATTCCGCTGCCCGTACAGACCGTGAGTGCCCTTTCCGAAGTTCCTCCACTGCCTTCACCACCGACTCCTCCTTCTCTCCATTCCGGTACTGCCTCGGATATCCCGGAGCATTTCCGCTTCCGCCCCAACTGCAGTCACTCCTCTAGGGCGCGGATTGCAAGAGACTTGGGCGGAGCAGTGTCATATCCGCATTGTCTCACTTCCGCTTCCATGATCCGCACGGCGGATAGGGCATCGGGCTTGCCCATGGTGCGGCCGGGGCGGTGGTGGAGCATGAAGTCGAACCGGACAGGTGTAGGGACCACCGTGCTTGTCGTCGGTTCAACTTCTTAGACGTGCAGAAATACTCGAGGTTCTTGTGGTCTGTCCAGATCTCAAATGGGCATAGAGCACCCTCGAGGAAGTGTGCCACTCCTCCAGCGCTCGGATGATTGCCAGCATCTCCTTGTCATGGATCTCATAGTTCCGCTCGACCGGACTAAGGCTCTTAGAGAAGAAGGCAATCGGATGCCACCCCCCACCATCTTCCGGTGACTGTTGTGACAAGACCGCTCCGGTAGCTGTGTCGGAAGAATCCGCCTCGACTCGTAAGGGCGAGAGTCGTCGGGAAAGATCAGGACCGGGGCAGAAGTGATCAGCTCTTTGAGTTTGTCGAAGGAGGCCTGTTCCGGCTCTCCCCACCGCCATCCAACCTCCTTCTTGGTGAGGTTGAAGAGGGCACGGGCTGGCAGGAGAAGTCCTTGATGAACCGCCGGTAGAAATTGACAAACCCAATGAAGGACTGGACCTCCTTCTTGTTCCGCGGCACGGGCCAATCCGACACACTGGAAACTTTGACTGGGTCCATTTCCACCTTTCCTTCCGACACAATCACCCCAAGATACTCTATCCGCGTCCGCTCAAATTCGCACTTTTCCGGCTTGAGACACAGGTTGTACTCCCGGAGCCGTTCCAGCACTCTCCGCACGACTTCCCGATGTTCGGACATTGTTTTTGTGAAGATGAGGATGTCATCGAGGTAGACGCAGACAACCCCTTCTGCTATCATGTCACGGAAAATGTCATTCATCATCGTCTGGAATGTGGCGGGACTGTTGGTGAGGCCGAAGAACATGACCTGTGGCTCAAAGAGTCCCCGGTTGGTGCGGAATGCGCCTTCCACTCGTCTCCCTCTCGGATCCGAACATTATTGAAGCCCCAGCGGACATCCAGCTTAGTGAAGTACCTTGCCCCGCGGAGTTGTGTGATTAGTTCGGAAATGAGTGGAATGGGGTACCGGTTCTTGATCGTGATCGCATTCAAGGCCCGGTAATCCTGCACAAGTCTGAGCGAGCCGTCCTTCTTCTTGATGAAGAACACCGGAGATGCCATGGGTGACTTGGAGGGGCGGATCCTCCCTGTATGGAGGTTTTCCGCAAGGAATGCATCGAGCTCTACCTGCTCCTTGGGTGACAGCGGGTAGACTTTGCAGTTGGTGGGCTTTGACCCAGGCTCCAACTCGATGGCATGGTCCCACAGCTTCCGTGGAGGCAGGGCATCAAACGACTCCTTGGAAAAGACGTCCTCGAACTCCCGCAGGTACTCCGGAATTTCCGCCTCCACTCTATCATGCTTCTTGGAGGCTTCAGCAAGGCGTTGGGAAATATTTCCGGTGGCGCGGATGTGTTCCGCTTCCGGCGGAAGGTTTACGTACAGCAAGCGCTCCCCTTCCGCCAGAGTGTCTTCTGGGCCGAGTGGATGACGTCGGAGTCGGAATCGGAATCGGAATTGGGAGTGGGATCCGGTTCAAATTCCGCTTCCGAGTCTTCTTCTGCAAGCAGTGGATGGGGGCCAGAACGACATGTCTGTATGAGCCGTTCGGTCTTCCGCTGCTCCTGGCATTCCTTCCGCACTTCCGACCGGCACATGTGACACTTGGCTGGACATCGACTCATCAGTACCTTCCGAGTCTGCCAATTGATCTCCGGGTTGTGCTCCTGAAGCCAGGTAAACCCGAGGATGATGTCTTGCTTCCCCAGGCTGGTGACTGCAAAGGAAGTGCGTTCTGAGTGCCCATCATAGCGGAGAATTGTGTCTACTATCTCCGTATGGACCCTGCCTCATTGGGGCTCCATCCACATTGAACACCTGGATTGCACTTGCAACTTCCATGTGGTCAGTCGGTTCCATTCCACATAGTCCCGGTCTATAAACTGACCAGTGGCCCCGCAATCGACAAGGGCGGGTCCGAATTTGACTTCCGCTGTATCCTCATCTGGATCTCCACCTCACTGACTAGTGAGTTGGGGCCAGGGGTGGCAGCGACAACATAGCGCTTCGGAAGGTGTTTCTCCCAAGGGCGGATGCGGGATGGATGGGGTGTCGGATTTGGTTTTTGTGTGACTTTATCCGGTGGGTCTGTACGAAGTGAGGGGAGTGGGGGCTTTTCATTCTCTACTTCAAGACAGGCAAACCGGTTATGTACAGGCAGCAGGGGCACACATCTCACCCGCTGCGTGTCACAAAATGCGACGCATCCTCCGCTTCCGGTGGATCATGTTCCGCATATTCGGAAATGTCTTCTGCAGTGGGCACTCCACTTATGTCCACAAGTGCGAGGAACTCTGGAAGGAGCTCGAGTTTCTACTCTGTGGTCATAAGCCGGATATCAAAGGCTTGGGGGCACTCACGAGCATAGTGGCCTGGTTGTCGACATCAGAAGCAGGTGATAGTTCCGTGGCCTTTTCCACGCATGCAGTCAACATCCATCGGGGCAGGGCCACTCTTCGAGGGAGGAGGGCTATGGTTCCTAATAGGAGCAGGCGGAGCAAGCGTCGGAAATAATTTCCGTGTGGGAATGAATGCGCTTCCGGGTTTTGGCACAAGTGGAGTAGGACGAGTGGAACTGCGTGTCATGTTCCGGCTTGTCTCCACGAAGGCCTCATTTGCTTCCCTGTTCCGGGACACCCTTTGCGCAGCTTGGTACCACCCTTCCGGGTCATCAAAATCCGGAGCTCCATCCCCAAGCAGCGCGACTTGGTTCTGGAGTGTCGGATCAAGTCCTCGTCGGAATTTGATGACGATCATCTTGTCGTCGTCATACTCCGCAAGGTCGATGAGCTCCTGGAAGCGTCAATGTAGTCATCGACCGGATCCTTGGCCTGGTACCAGCTGGTCCCCTCAGCTTCGTAAGGGCTGTGAGCTGCTCGTTTTTCGGGCAGAACTGGTCGGAAAATGTTTTCTCGAAGGCGTCCCAGTCCCGGAAGTAGTTCCCCTTGCCCTTTGCTTCATTTCGGATCACCTTGTTTGCAAAACGGGCTGCACGGTCCGACTTGAAAAAGGACAATGCCCAGTGAATCCGAGCCTGGTCGTTCGGAAAGAGGTCTCCGACAATTGCGAAGTAGATGCTGCATGTGTTGAAGAATGCGCGTCCCTTCTCCCGATCTCCGTCAAAGTCCGCCGGAGTTGCGGGTTTGACCTTTGCTAACTTCGCGGAGACCCTCTCTTCCGCTACTTCCGCTTTTCCGAAATCTGGATCGTCCAGCATTTCATTTCCACCACTTTGTGGAATATCTAACTTAGCCAAAATCGCTTGTAAGGCTGTTTCAATCGTGTCGGTCTTCATCCGGTTCCGCGTCAGTTCCTCCTCCATATTCCGAAGACGATCGTCCGGATCCATGTCGGAAGGAGAAATATGGGACGGGCTTTCCAGGGTTGGGAGCTCGACGTAAGAAGAGGGGCTGTCATACGCTGTGTGTGCGGAAGAGGTCGTGATCTCCGAGTCGCTGTCTCCGATTCCGAACGCACCTATGGCGAATGCAACGCGCAGTACGACCGCCGGTCCTCTAGGGGAGAGACTTTTCTGCTGTAAGGGCAACCCTGGCTGGTTGTGGAGATCACACTACCACACAACTGACAAGGGGAAATCCAAAGTATGTATAAATGAACAGAGTATACAAGAGAGGGGATTCTCACCTGACAAGGGGAAATCCAAAGAGAAAAGTCTAAGGACCCCCAATGTCAGCGAGCCCGTATTATACTACGCTGCGCAGCCAGGGACAACACTTGGCACCCGCCATCAACCCTGCATCTCCCTGACCCTTGATCGACCCTTGATGCCACCTATTACGTGAGTCGCTTGATTTCCGACACTGTTCCGAGAGTGGAAGTCGGAAATTGGAGTGGAACTGGCGAGGCGAACAGAACTGGTGGAAGTTCTCCCAGAAGCGGAATCATTTCTGAAAGCAGAGGTGGAGATGGAATCAGAACTGGAAGTGGAGTCGGAAATGGAGTCGGAACTGGGTGTGGAGTCGGAACTGGAAATGGAAAACAGGGTGTCCCCTGACAGATATCATATGAGCATTCAATATAAGTAGTTTACATTCACATGTATATTCCCCAGTTCAATTATCATACGTCTATCTAGTGCAAAACTTGACCTCACTGTGACCATCATCTTGAGCCCTCTCCTGTAGATTCCTATCTTTGACCAGAGGAGGACTTAAGCACCACTGGTGAGTTTTTGTACTCCACCTTCGTTACCTTAGCCTTTGTATTATTATCTGCGCTGTCGGGGAAGGGCTCCGAAGGAGCGCCTTCACCGGTGAAAGGATTGTTGCTGCTGAACAACCTTTCCATGACACCATGCACATTACATCATCTAGTGTCACGGGCTACTTTGCTACAACTGTAGATAGGGCGAGCTCCATTTGGGCAG
The DNA here is from genome assembly GCA_015179125.1 of Gautieria morchelliformis. NCBI lineage: Eukaryota > Fungi > Basidiomycota > Agaricomycetes > Gomphales > Gomphaceae > Gautieria > Gautieria morchelliformis. Next base: position 35,626 of record WHVA01000214.1, on the reverse strand, counting down.
CCCTCTTACCTTCTGAATATTTATTGGTTCATCCTATCCGCCAAACAGCACACTTCTTTGCACAAGCTATTCGGGCATTCGCTGTGTTCACTAATACACAATATTAACGCCTAAAAACCAATCTTGGCACAAGCACCAAAGAATTTTTTTTTCTCTGGAGGTAGATAAGAATATTACCCACTTCATTTTATAAGGAACAATCACCATCACTTGGCATATTCAACTCAACTCCCGGTGCACATTGACTTGAGCGCAGGGAATGACCATGGCTTGTGACTCAAAGCCAAACAGATAATGATTCATGTATTTTTCTACAGTACATAGCGTGCGACTTATACTACTGTGGATAGGAGTCTTGATACAGGCTAACTAGATGTTGAACTATGCAGCCGGCTCCCTACAAATGCGCCAGGGTCTGCGTCTCCAGTTTTGGCTAATGTATTGGAACCTGGATCTCATTGCATGTGTGGTGCCTCGGCTCAGCTTCGGTGACTTGTGCGATCCAGCATGCATGGTGCATAGCCTCGACTCGTAACTCGTGTATATGCACCTATGTGCGCCTCGGTAAACTCGGGTGCTCATGAGTGATCAGAATTATGTTGACACGAAAATATAACTGATAGTTACAACACAAGTCGTTCCAAAGGGCGCATTTGATCACTTGTAGTGCCTCAGAAAATTTCTTGGAACTCCGTGCTGTGACCCCGGCTTTGCGGCTCAGCTCAGGCTTGTCAAATCCTGAGCCAAGCTTTTTAGGATGGCCTGGAGGTCGCTACGGCCCAGCTCAGTGTTGGAATGGCAACGCCAGGGGTGACGCAAGCAAACCGAGTCACCTGTGTCACGCAATGTGACAAACAACTCAAGGTTTCAATTGTTCTTTATAAATTCCATTGTCCGTCATAAATAGATAGTCCACTGCGCAGCAGCCATTGTCCTATTCCCCCCCATTGTTCCCTAGAGTATAAAGCAGCTAGCTAGTACATTTTCTTCCCTCAGTTGTTTGCAACACGATGCGAACACTGAGGTAAGAAACATTCCAAGTCTCGAGTTATTTCTTTACTTATCTATGCGTTGTAGTATTCTTCGTATAGGTAATAACATTAGTTGTTTGCAACACGAAGCGAACACTGAGTATTCTTCGTATAGCTATAATTATTCTTACACTCAGCTCGGCCTGTAAGGGCTCACCTCCGGCTTTGTCGCAGCCTAACCCAGGCCAGAGAAAACACTAGACACTACCCTGGGCTCAGAGCACAGGGAACTTGAAGACGGCAAGGTCATGGACCTTGGCACACTGGTCACAGCAGTAGAAGATGAGGACCCCTGACCACATGTCACCAAGTGTGGTTGAGGGTGAGGAGCCATCTGGCAACAACCCCACCCAGATCACCCTTGCCAGTTCACAAGGGCAAGGGTTGAGAAGCCTCGCTGTTGTCCAATGGTAGGGGAATAGGAACACTGTCAGGGTTCACGCATTTCCTTCCACAAGTTTCTATTTCCTTCCATGAGTTTCCGTTACCTTCCGTCAGTTTCCGTTACCTTCCGTCAGTTTCCATAACATTCTGTCACCTTCCGTAACCTTCTACAAGTTTCCGTCTCCCCTATTATGTAAGCCTTGCCAGCGCTATAAGACTGTAGCCCGTGTGGTGGCGTTTCCTCAGCTTGATCTCTGAGGATACCCACTACACAGGCAAGTCCCCATGTATCTATCGTTGGTAGAGTTATAAACTGAGGATACCCACTACACAGTTGGTCATTGTCCTAGTATCGGCTCTTATCTCCTTGAGTATCTTTGGTTGTGGCTTCGTCATTAGTGTTGCCCTCACAAACACCCCGTCTGTCCATATGGGCCTCGAGACAAGACCCAAGTCAGGATGCCGGTCAACACTCAAGAAGTTGATCAATTGCCATCCCCGATAGGGAACAACACCAAAAGATGAGTGACTGGTGATGGTCAGAGCCCAGAATACTCAAGCTCCAGTCAAAAGAGCTTGAGGACGAACACTGTCAACAAGACGACAGTAGCGGCTCTGATAAATGCTCATATTGACCTCTTACTTCAACACATTAAAGAGTTCTAGGCCTCACGAAGAAGTGAGAAGGGAGCGTATGGGGGCATCACACATTCATCTCCTTGGAAAGACTTGGAAACAGTATCCACTGATGACTTCCACAAGTCCAGTAGTATTTGTATTTATACAGATACCCAGTATGTAAGACATCACAAATGTATACTAAAGAATGTATAAGATGAAAAGTGGAAGTGCGAAAGGACCTGAAATTAGAACAACGATAGGAGCCTGGTATTTACTGCATAGTTAAGAGGATGTGATTTTCCTTGCCAGGCAGGTTTCTCGCCACAGGAATGCCCCACAGATGCTTGCACTGGGACCCACAGTCATCGTGGCAGTAACGTGCCAAATCAGCAGTCGAGAAAGTTCCTTCGCATCCTTTGCGAACCACAATGTCGCCATCATCACTGCTACGATTGAGAGCAATGCATCCCATTGGAACAACTCCATGACCCAGGTGGGTGAAACCGTTGCCTTTGGCTGCAAGTTTGATAACGGGGGCAGGAAGAAGCTTCTTAGCACCTCCAGGTCGTGTCTCCTCTCCAGGACAGCACAGATGTGGGCGATGGATGTTACCACAAAGGTGATAGCGTACAATCGCTTGACAATTGCGATATCCACCTGCGACGTGTCTGCTCGCGCGCCGCGCCAAACAGCCTTCAACAGGGACATCCAAGGATGAAACCCGAACCATATTAAGAGGGTGGGCAAATCCATGAATGCCGCCAGTCCGATCGTGGGTATGACATAGCCAACGACGACGGCGAATGCGATAGCCTCCGCGTGGTTTCGATTGATGGCGAACGCGGTGGTCGCATTGTCTGAATTCTGGGCGGATGCCGCACCAGTCAGGACAAAAGCGAGGCAGTATAGCGGAATTATGGGGCCAGCGGTGAACAACAGCAGCAATATCCCCGTGATCAGCGGCAGGGACAGGACGCGCGGCACATGCATGCGGCTGGCTTCGACCTGTATCATAAGGTACAAGGGTGTAAAGGCGACGTTAAAGTAGTTGAAGTAGGTGGATGCGAAGCCGAGCAAGCCCTCCACAGGGGCGAGGAAGGCCATGGCTGAGACACAAAACCTGCCATACATCTTATATGCGGGTGTGCCTGGGTTGCACTGCGAACCGGTGTCATGCCCAAGGCCAGAGACGAAGAGGCCATTGCGGATGAGGTAGGCCGAGAGCGCAGTAATGGAGGGGAAAACGAGGAGGGGTATTAGCCAGGAGGGTCCTGAATTTCACACTGGGTTCAGATCTGCGGGAGGGTGAAAGGAATTCGCAAGTACCCCTGGTTCTTTTTTCCATGGTTGCTATGATCAATCTGCCAGAGCCTTATGGTGTGTGCGCAGTGGGAAATGAGGCTCCAAGATACATTTTGATCCATTATACTTATACTGAGAGGTAGCAACTAGCGCCACTCCCATATATATATCGCAAGCGCCATGATCAAATGCAGAGAAGTCGTGTAAAGCATCAGACTGACGTTATGGGACTTGATAAAATGAGTCCAACATCGTCTTGCTGCCTGGACACGAGGATACCTGTCGCCGGACTGGAAACTACCGGCAGCTCTATGGTTAGTCAGCTTGAGGTAAGGAAGCTTTGGGACGAAGCCTCCGTACCACCCAACCCATACACTTCCCGCTGGTCGGTCACGAGTGCCGTAGCGGCCTCTGTGCGGATGGCTAAAAGCGCCGTTCACGCGCACTGACCGTTTACTCCCACCGACCGTTTAGTAATTACTCCCACCAGTCACAAGGCTCAGAAGTAGTGACTCCTAAAAAGGACTGGAAGGCGAGCGGTAGCGGTAGCAGTATCCCCCTGATGAGCTTTCGTCGGCTCGAAACCGCTACACACCTGACGGTCTCCTAGCAACCCTCTTCAGAAGCCCAACCTTCGGAGACGGAGACGGCTGTCCGCGGTAGGTGCAAAGGTTGTGGTCTGCCCAGCGGCGCTCTGTTTGACGCAGCGGCCTGCGGCTTCAGCTCGCAGGAAAGCGTATAGCTGCAGAACTCGACGATGCCACAAGACTCGCCAAACAAAGTCCAATTTTGAGGTGATAACAGCATGATGGGGGGCAGCTAAATCCAGTGGCGCTTTAGCCGAAAATGAAGTCGAAGTCCCATGCGGGCAGGATTGTCAAGGGCACTGGGAACCGATAAATCGTGGGAAATCTGACACCTTTTTCCGAGCTCATTATGCTTAGCAAGCATACTTACATGCTCTTGCAAGCAAGGGGTACTGGCGGCACCGCGGCCCTACATCTAGTAAGTATCAACATTGAGTGCCATATATGGATGGCTTACCAAGCTATGCGCCAATGCTCGGCTCCGAGGCGAGAACCAAGAGAATAAAGTCTCTGCCAACGTAAATGTATCTTAAGAATTAGTGCCAAAGGCTAAAGAGGAACATATATACATGCAGAGCGAAAAAATGTGTGGAGAATGAAATGGGAAAACTAAACTTAGTAAGGAGCATCGCTATCGTAATGTCCTGACTACTTTCCCATTTCCCCTCTAAAGAATGGGACACCCAGGCTTCTTGACTTGATAAGACGAGTGACCCAGGCACCAAACATAAGGCCCCATAGCAAGCCAAAATATGACACGCCGCCCTCCTGGAGAGGGGCGTCAATGTGGGCTGAAGTATCGAGACGTGGGATCTAACGTACCTTGCCATTAGTTAAAGCAATCAACTCGGGAGAGCCCTTGTAGTCCTTGAGGGGTTTCCCGGTGAAATAGTTGACAATGTTGGCCGCAATGATAGCGCCGTGATTTTTAGCTTTCGCGGCCTGCTTCTGCTCATCCCACTCGATGATATCTCCGGCAGCGAAGATGTTAGCGTAGTTGGACAATTGGAATGTGGGTTTAATCTTGACGGTGCCCGTGTTCGTCAGGACGTCGGAGCCCAGCGAGGCGACAAACCCAGTATTGGCACGTGCACCCCATGTTCTCACCTGGGACACGTAGTGAGCAGAATGCTGTTTTGTGAGACTGAGCAGAAAGTGCGTACGACGTAGTCAGCCGTTAAAACTTTGCCTTTTTTCGTGGAGACCTTGCCATCGACGGGATTTCCGTCTTCTGGCACAGAAGAGATCTCATCGTCTAACAAAATTTCTATCCCGCGGGCCCGCACGGCCTTTTCAACAGCACCACGATATTTCGCGGGGTATGCACCGTTCAGTAGTTGCGAGGAGTTGTGCACTATGGTGACCTTCTTTTTCTGTGGGAGTTGGACGTCAGAAGCGGAAGAACATATTGAGTCCTGAGGTACTGTACGGGCCACATATCCTTGATTTCCCCAGCCAGCTCTGCAGGAAGAAGCCGTGAGTGAATGGCTGTAAACCTGCACAAAGTGTAATAAAAGCTTACCGACTCCCACGGCACCTCCACCAGCCAGCACGAATTCGTTTGACTTTGCATATCGTTCACGGCTGCTCACGATAAACTTTTTGACATCTTCCGCATCGTCGGGAAATGCGATAGGGCCCTGCCATGCAGCGCCTGTGGCGAGGACCAAGATATCGTATGATATGCTCTCGCCACTGCGAAGCTGAAGCACGCCGCTTTTTGCACCGGGCTCTTGTTGGACAGCAGTGACGACGTCCTCGACCAGTGTTCCGTTGTTGTTGTGGAAAAGCTTGTCGTACGGTACGAGCGCTGTTTCTTCAAGGTTATCCCTATCGGATACGACGAGGCGGAGAGCGGCGGGAAGAATGATACGGTATGGACGAGGGTTTACGAGGATGAGCTTGTACTTGGACGGGTCAAGTGCTAGGGACAGAGGGCGGGAGGTATGAACGCCCGCATGGCCTCCACCTACGACGACGACTGTCTTTTGGTCATCAGCCTTTTTTGACATTGCTAGAGGTTCAGGTGGATCAAAGGGGTGGAGCTCAGGCGGTGGTCGCGTGTTTATAGATATACGAATGGAAGGGTCGTCTCCTCGTAAGCAAGTGCTCGTAATACTTACACTCCAATCAAAAGATGCAGTAAGCTGACCGCATTTGGTTTTGAGTTTTGTCATCCGTGGGAAGGTTAGGATAGCGTAGCAGCGCGGCCTATGCGCCGTTGGCACATGCCTAACGTTCTCGACCGTTCCACCAGCAGTACTGGCACAATGGCACCGGCATGCAGCACCCGACTTCAACGAGGCTCAACGCCAACGCCTAAAGGGAAAGATGGAATGAAGCGCTCATGTGTGACGTGATCCCATGGCGTACGTACGCAGCATCACCTGAGCGAGAAGCTGGCTCGAGATATAAGTAGCTAGCGCGCTCGCGTGCGGCGTCGTCTGTGAAGTGTGATAGGGTATAGCGCCAGGGTACTGTCATGATGGCAACGGTGTTCAGTAGTAGAACTTCCCTGTTGCGTACATATTCCCAGAATTGAGAGTCGAGGTCGGCTGGCTCCGAGTAAACGCGTGAGGGTCGCGGTCGGGTGCTGGGCACCAAATACTGTCAACGCATGAATGACAAAGCCATGTTGCCTAATCAAATGAGCAACTTATGATTGGACGGCATTGGCCTACAACATCGAAGCTTGAGCACACTCAAGCTTATTCGGTGGAGTTCTCACAGAATATTATTCTCTTGGCATTTGATTCAAATTAACGTAGATCAGCAAGAATAACATTCTTCGTGATGGTCGATCTGTTCAATTACCAATCGATTCTGGGATAATTCCTGTTACAATATATTTAGACTCGTCGTCACCAACTTCTTTGCCTTACTCCTCATCCCACCCGCTTTGCTAGTTACTTCGCTCATCGCCGAGTATATCCCAATTCACATTTATCCACCCGCACCCGCTGCTCTTCTGCTTATATAACCAACCCCCCTTTGGCTACGTGTCTCACAATTTAACACGAACTGCCATTCAGCGCGTCTTAACATACACCCGGTGTGGCCCATGGCCCATGGTCCCGGAGATATTGGGCAGTCTCCAACCGAGTATATTTAGTCCCCTCACTTCTTTTTTTTTTTTTTTTTTTTTTTGCGTTTGCTTTTGCGTCCAAGTTAGAAGTCCCCGCCCGACACATCAAGGACATTTTTCTTGGCGCGAAGCTTTCTAGATCTCAATGTGGATAGAATCTCCCCACGATGCATAGATCGATTCCTCATGCACATGTTTCAGCCAACCCGCCCGGTGAACCGGCGTCGGCTCCAGCCAGGGGGGGGGCCGCCATCGGACTGTACTGGCAGAGAATGCGTTCATTCCTGTCTATATCTCATTGGAGCTTGACTTGATATTCGCTTATAATTTGTACTCGTCCACATTCCCGGCGTCAGCTGTCTTTTCAGCGAGTCTCGCTAAACCGCACGGAGAGAATCAATGACTAGGACTGCCGGTGCTCCCGCTGTTGGGAACGTGGCCCGTGGCATCAACTCGGCTGTGTCGTTGCATGAGGCATCTCATCTCTCCCGCCATCGCTCGCATGTATTACAAAGGTACGTCAGTTCCCACTCCATCCTAGCTAGCTCACTCCCACTCAGGCATGGGGGACGTCTCACAGTGAGGGCTGTCTCTGAAACTATCGTTTGCGGCATCATTATCGGTTTCACTCCTAACGGTATTCATAGCGTGTGGTAACAGAGCGTCGCGTGAGGGTCACGCGGTGTTTATTAGTTCTAATAAATTTTTGCAGGTTGCTAGTATTTACTGGTACAGTCAGAGTATGCCAAAGCCAGTCATTATTGGAGTCAAAATTGCTCTATTGTGGTTCACTGTACATAATCTCTACAATCTACTCACCGTAAATACTTGGCACTTGTATACATCTAGCCTACATGGCGTTAAATGCTGCTGATACTTTGTAGGAATCTCTTTAAGGATGCGGAGCCCACAGACCACAATATGCTCGGAGATATAAGACTAGTGCCCGGCGCAGAGAACATTTGCACGTTGAACATGACGAGAGAGACGTTGAGGTTCTGAGAGTATGCATTTCAATAAGCATGTTTCCACGGATCGGGGGGTTCTAAAACCTACATGAATGGCGGCTAACATAACTTGGGTCATGTACCATCTGATGAATGCGCCCTTACTGTGTGCTTCTCCCGAAATAGGCGTGGTGGATGGGTAGCCATAATCTGTAGGTAGACAAAAAGAGAGATTAGACCTATTCCCGACCAACCGAAGCGAAGGAGGTGTACTGACCTATTGCTTTAGTCGCATCCCTGTAAGATGCGAACATGAGCAATCGCTTAAGAGTACTAGCCGGCGTGAGACTCACCAAACAGGTTCTAAGTACTCCGCGGAACGCCGGAAGAAGGTCTGTGAGAAATCGTCCGGAAGATAGGAAGGACGATGTGGGCGAGAAAGCAAGGCGTTTAGAGCTGTCACTTGAATCGCCGCTTTGCTGCAGCCTTGACTTCAAAAAAACAAAAACAAAAAGTCAGCCGACTGGAACCACGGCGATGTTGTCGTGTGCGTACGAACCCGAAAGCCGGGTTCAGCTGCAGCAAAGAATCACCAACGGCAACAAAGTTGGACGGAATATTGGGCGCGGTGTGATATTTGATGAATGAACATGGAGCTAGCGGCATCGATCAGCTTCCACCGCGTTGGTAATAGGGGTTGTAAGACTCACATAAGCGCAGATATTTACAATCGTGCTGGGCTTCGCTCGAGAGAATTTCAACCAGTTCAAGCACCCATGTTGGTACTTTGCCGGGCCCTTGGACCGATCGGACGTGTTGTATAATATCATCGACTGTCTTGGGGACGTCGAATTTACCCCAGCCGAAACAGCAGACCAGGACTGGAAAATACATCTGTGAGGTGAGCAGAAGATATATGGATCGATCTCTTACTGGTATCGTTGTCCATTCTAGTGATTACAAACCCGGTGTTGCCATAAGTAACGTCGGCCCCAAACCCGTAGATAGCCCCAGCTTGCGAGTAGCCGCCTGGAATAGGGAGCCTGCCCTTGAGCTCATCCGAGACTGTGAACGTGGTTGTGAAGTAGCGGGTTTTCGGATCGTAGCTTGTGCGCAGATTGTCGGCGAGATTGTACCCCGCTTCCGGCAACCACTTGAGCCCGGCTTGCAGACCGCCGGTGCAGTCTGGGTTAATTAATGAGTACGTGTAAATGGCAATCTAAAACACCCCCATACCGACAACCAGAGCAGGGTCTTCAATAATTTCCTCAACACCGTCTGTGCTACGCACAACGACCGAACCCAGGCGACGCTTGGTCTCTTGTGAGGGATTCAATCTAACTACGGTTCCAAGGTAGCGTTTGACATTACTTTGGTGTCTAAAAAGGAGTCGGTGGAGCAGCGCGTCGAGGGTTGCGCGTCTAAGCAAGATGGTCTCGGGGAGCTTCGCGGAAGGGAATGCCTTGTGCGGTGCAGGAATGCTGATGCCCCCGTGATGAATCTGAAAGTCTGCCGGTGTTCTCCTGGAGACACACATGAGACATTAAATAGACAAAGCCAATAATTAGAGTTACACTCCGCCGCTATGCTCAGCTTCTTGGAGGAATGAAGGCCAAAGTCTCGCCAGAACATCCAGCATGAAAATAAGATACGCTGTGCCTGAGCATGAGTACACGAGACCATTGAAAGCACGACGATATCTGCACATACCATGTGGGTGCTCTTGCTGATAAGACCGTGTTTTAGCTTGACCGGGGGAGTCTACCAAAATGACTTTGTCGAAATGGTCGGCGCAGATTCGCGCTGTCAACGTGCCCGAAACGCTGATACCAAATCAGGAGATTCTGTGCGAAGTGCGGAGAACTCACCTCGCGCCACAGACGACCGCAGTCCCACGATACTTGACATCTCTTGTAACACCCAGGAGAGCAAGATCTTCTCCCCAAAAGGGCGTCGGTGGAGGCCGCAGAACGCGTCGGTAAAATGCAAGCGCTGTGACTGCAAAGAGCGCGACCGCTAGGCTGGTTGACTTTGTGTCAGAGAAGACTTGAGACATTGCGGCGTCGACGACCTGTAGAGCTGAGTGCACGGTGGGTTTTTACATCCGAATGTAATCGTGTAGGGTCACGGGACATAGAGTTACACAAAGCCAGAATCTGTCAAATTCATCAGTACAGGATCAGATGACATAATCAAGTTGCTCGGGGCATCTAACTGTCAAGATCTGTCCTTGATTTTTACAGGTGCCGCAACATCACTGTACATATCGGTGCCTCAGTTATTCCGCCAACCCGATGGGGCCCCGATCGCCATCGCGCCGGCCACAAAATTTGATCGACCGTAAACAGCTAGGATAAGCTGTGTAGCTGTGGAGACACGCATCTATTGCAAGAGGTGTGCAAATTCCGCTGGTCGCGCGAAGCGACTCTAAGGGTTTATTTACAGGACGTCGGTGCGTTGCGAGGCACCGCAAGCGAAAATTGATCAAGATTGAGAAGAGTATACTGTACATACTATACATGGGAGAAACAGGGTGAAATACGAACCTGACCGCGATGGTATGGAGCAGTGAAAACCCGTAGGGAAAACCCCTTGAGTCGTGCCTCATGACATGCAGGGATTTGAGGGGAGAGGGAGGCAGGGACGCAGCGACTGAAGCGTGCCAACTACACTGAACAGGAAGCGGCAAGCGTGATCCACAGGGGCGAATAACGATGCTAAGAGTGGTTCTCCCACTGAGAGACGCGGCAGTGACCGTCCATGGTTCGAGCCTATGCGAGCGGTGAAGTTGACAACGAGAAACGAGAGAGCTGTTTCCAACACGGATGCGTCACACGTGTGTTTCTCCGCGTAGCACCGCGGGAGCAGGCGTGCGGAATTCGCCGGTGTCAGAACTGCTGCCTAAAAAGTGCCATGATCATGTCCCGTATCAACACCTGCTTCGAGGGAGCGACATTTCAAAGCGTAAAGGTACAATATATTTCACCATTCAACGCCATTGCCACTTCGCCATTGTTCCCCTTCTTCCCGTTCGGTACCGACTCAACGTATCAATAACTCTGCTTCGAGCGAGCGTCATTTCAAATCTTAAAGGTACAATATATTTCACAATTCAACGCCATTGGCGCCTCGCCGTTGTTTCACTTCTTCCAGTTCAGTAACCAACGAGCGAGCGACATTCCAAATCTAAGGGTACAATACATTTCACAATTCTACGCCATTGCCGCCCCGCCATTGTTTCATTTCGTCCAGTTCGGTAACCGAACGTATTAACGCCTCTGCTTCGGGCGAGCGACACTTCAACTCGTAAGGGTACGGTTTGGGATGACTATCAACAGCATACATCAAGGCAATATCAAACAGAAAGACCTGAGCACACTCACCACACGGTTCCAATGTTAAAATCGAGCCCAGGTGCGATTTCGACACCGTTTGCATCCTTCCCTTTGCAAACAAGGAAGACAGAAAGTGTCATAGAAAGAGTAATGAACATGCTCGCATTGGCGAAGTCTTGGCCAGGGCATGCACTGTAAGGTTCATTCAGATGAATCAAATGCGCGTGGACAAAATTAATGAACTCACCGCCTGCCAAATCCGAAGATGAACGAATTTGGGTCCAGCTCTGGCTTTCTACCGCCCTCCGGCAGGAATCGAGAGGGGTTGAACACTGAGGGGTCAGCATAAATAGAAGGATCACGCGTGAAGTTCCTGGTAATTTGTTGAATAACCACTAGTCGAAGACGGCCAGCAAAACACCTACCACATATGAGGCAGGATTACGGAATCTTTTGGAATGCGGTAGCCCTTGTATATGTCCTCTTGTACAGCACGGTGAGGGATCCCTAATGGCTCAAGTGAGATGGTAGTCGACATACGTCGAATGAAGAAGACTGCACCTATGCGACCGACAGGGTGCCATCGCAAGAGTTCTTTGACGAGGGCGTCCACATATGTTAGTTTAGGTCGATCACTAAATGAGGGCAGCCGCTGTGTTCCCACTACACTATCGAGCTCCTCTCTAGCTCGCTGCTGAATGTCGGGGTGGATAATCATGAGGAGGAAGAAAGTGCTAAGTGCAGCAACACTCTGGGTGACCTCGACTCAGCATCCGTTGACATACTGCCCACAGACCACACACCGGATCGGTTCCTCCGCCATAGATCGAATTGGCCGCCCACTTTATTGCAGTCTCCCGCTCCTCATCCAGGCCGGGTTCAAGAAGCATATTTGACGTGAAAGATGGGTACACGTCTCCGATAGCCTGTTGGAAGGTTATAGAGCTATAAGTATACCAACGACTTGGACGTACCATGCTGCGCTTGACGAAGGCATGAGGCCTCCCAGCCTGTTCCATGTTATGCTTAAAGTATAGACGGCCCACCCGTTTGAAGTAGGCCCCGGGGGTCCAATCGGGAATATGCTTGACTTGGGTGAAATTATGAGACCAGCTAGACGTTGATAGCATGGCAGTAGAAAATACGTACGGATCGGGAAAGTGTCGACCAGCCAAGCACCGGGCCTTGTTGCTATGTAAAACTCCTTTGCCGCGGTTTGAACAAGGCCAACAAGAGGATCCGGCTTATCCGTCTCGATGGAATATCCGTGCGAGATCCGAAGCGCGATTGCGCCTGCGGTCCTAAACAAGAGACGGTTCAGCACTAGCCTACTTGGACATTCATCTGTAAAACCCTAACAAACGGAGGTTGGGAATCAAGGTATCGGTCTTGGTCAATTCGCGCAGCAGAAAAACTCGCGTTTCCGTTTCCTGAAGGTGTTCGAAAGCCGTGATGGCAGATTTTGTGCCGATGTACGACTTCAAGAGCCTCCGCATGTAGCGGAAATGCGGACCGTTCTGCGACATTATCATCTGTTTGTCCCAGCCTATCCTACAGTACAGGGTCAGACAGCGGGGTGGGAAGCACAGAAGCACCACATACATATCCCCGGCGAATGTGAAGATGGGACGACCCGAATAGACAGTCGAACGCTGGTCCAAGAGGTCGATGGCGGTTTGGAGGTCATTCAGAACGACTACAGTCTTCCCGAATACGCTGACGCTGCTGATCGGCCCTGTAATTAATGCATGAGGTTAGTGAGTGCTGACTATGTGCCATGGGAGTATAGTATGTACCGAAACGCTCAAGGTGGTCTGCCCATGGAAAAGGATCGTCCTCTTTTGCGATGTCGAACAGATTTCCGATGATGGGTAGTCCAGGAGGGCCGGGGGGGAGCTTAACAGACCCCCGACGAGTGATACGGTAGATTACAGTCAAAGATATCGATATGAGGGCTGCAATGGCGGCCACACCGATGCGAGAGGTATCAGCCATTGTCCAGTCTATGGATTGACCACATGGAGCAAATATAGCCTTTGGAATCTCTGTATTTTCAATTGCGGGGCCTTGAGTTACCGTTACGTCAACGTCCAATTCCCCGGTTCTTAGTGGCAGTGCCGCGTTACACATCTGTAACGCGGCAGGCTCCGATTTCCTTTTTGTGGCGCTCGAGGTTGCGACATTCACTGGTTTGCCCCCACTCGTACTAATCAGGACGCTATCAATGAGAGTATATTGCTTCTCGGCGCGTGCGCACAACGGGTCCCCCTGGCGCGCGCCCCTCGGTGTGTTGCCCAATTGTGGTTAATCCCAAAATATCGCACATCATTGCTGTTCTCCGACACCTGGATGTGGTATGGAGCGCTATATGAGGACGGTATCGATAACATCCTTACTGATGGTCCCTTACCCCGAGCTTGGGATGTTGAAACGCACCCGGTTGTGTATTGAGCCCGAACGTGCTGACTCGGGACCGCAACAATTTGTATCTCCAGGGATGCATCGGGCTGTCGCCTCAAATTCCAATTTTAGTCGTTTGGAGCATAGTCCCGCAACATCGCATTGGCACTGGATTGACAGTTCCCGTGGCTCCACCGTATTGGATACATGGCATACAATGTGCTATTCATAAGTTGGGGGATCCCTACAGGGGCTTTTCATCAAATTTCCCGTTTAACCGACTGAGCTCGCTGTATACCGCTAAGATGGACAAAAACACTGCAACCCTAAGGTCACCGTTGCGCCAGCTTGCAACGGATCTTCAACCATGGGTCAGTGATTCGAATTAATCGCAGACACGTTATGATTGAATAGTACACGACTAGGTGGAATTGACTCGCATAACGATGCTGTCAGGGAACATGATGGTCTTCTGGCCATATGGTCAGTGTGAATCCTAGCGGCATCACGTTGTTCTGACAATACCTCCCATTATAGCTTGGGGTTTAACGTTCGCTGCGCGCGCCACTGGACTTGGATTCACCGATTTTGCATCCTTCATGCTTATCGGCTTCGTCGGTGCATGTTTGTCACACAGGTATGTCCCAATGTGACTCCATTATGATCCTACCAGCAACTGACCTTAACTCACAGTGGGTCCTGCTCTACACCCATCTCTTCACTCACTCAATGAGAAACTTTCCAGGTACCGGGTGTGTCTGGAATGATATCGTCGACCGCAAATTCGACAAACAAGTCGGTAAGCATCCTTCCTAGGTATCCACAGTACCTAAATTCTGACAGAATGGTTATCGACAGAACGCACAAAGCGACGCCCTGTTGCTTCGGGAGCCGTATCCGTCGAAGGAGCCGTCATATTTCTCCTTGTGCATATAGTATCGCTGCTCTCCATTATCTGGACGGCTAACCCGCTTCCGTGGGTACCTCTCGCAGTCGCTTGCTAATGGATCATGAACCCTGACTTCACGTCCAGATGGAACATCGGTATAGTGACGATATTCCCGCTGGCTGGAATCTACCCATTTTGCAAGCGATTCGTACCCTATCCGCAGGTGTGAAAGTCATTTTCTCGATTCTCACGTACATAACCATTAAGGCATCGACTGCTAGGCGTGGCTTGGTTTGCCATCTTACCGACATATGGCTCGCTCAGGACTAATGAATCTCTTCCAGGTGTCGCTATTAATACAGGAAGTACCATGGCGTGGGCATTGGTAACAGGAGAAATTCCCAAAAGTGCCATAATACTCGCCGCAGGAGCATGGATGTGAGTATTTTGCCACTACCGGCATTCCTTCCCATATTTATCGTACTTCTCAGGTGGACCATGTGGTACGGTATGTGCCGCATGGACAAAGGGAGACGCCTCACTGCTAATACTTGCGTTCAGACACGATTTACGCCAGTCAGGATAAACAAGACGATGTGAAGGCAGGAGTAAAGTCTTCCGCCGTCAGTTTCGCTGCCAAAATCAAGGCATATCTCTTCTTCTTTGGGTCCAGCCTGATGGCAGCGCTGGTATCTTGTGGGATTCTCAACAACCAGTCGATTCTCTTCTACGCTATCAGCGTGGTCGGAGGAGCCCTTCACCTTGCATGGCAGCTCTACACGATCGACGTAGACTCCCCTAAAAGCTGCTGGAAAGCCGTAAGTGTCAGGGTATCGCGCTGCTCCGAAAGTTACTGATGATGCTTTGCCCCGCAGTTCCGAGCAAATGCATTTGTATTCGGTGGAATTGTGGAGGCAGGGCTTTTTCTGGATTACCTTACCAAAGGGAACATACTGGCGTACTGATCGAGAATTCTGATCGAGAATCAGGAACCCTACACAGGTGCTTAAGTCTATTAAACGTGGGCGTGTGCCCGCCAGCCCGTTGTACTATTTTGCTCAGTAGGATGATTTGTTGTTTGTGATTTCCGACTACGCCCAAATCCATTTCCTCAGCCATGCATGGCGTGAGCGGTAGGGGGGTGGGGGGTGGAGTGTGTTGGTATCTGTCTATTACGTACCGATTGCACTAGTCCAATGTCTTACTACTGATATTTCAATATCTTGATGTGTCTTTCAAGTTGTAAGATATTCGAGCCACCAAGCTTCATCCTCATGCCTACAAGTATATATTGTCACTCCTCGTACCGTATACTGTAACTTACAGCACACCACCTAGCTCATGCACCACCTCACCGGGCGCCCGTCCCATCACAGCCCCTTTCATGAGTCGTATACCGGCAGCATGTTCCTTCACGCTCGCCCCCTCACCATACCACTCACGCCTCCCAACTATCCCATACCATCAGGCAACCTATAATTAACTCTTACCCCATAGCATACTCAAATCCAGAGGTAGGCAGGCGCGCGAGAGGTGGGAGCTCTTTTTTTTGTTCGCTATTTTGAAGGTGTACAATTGAACGTCGAAGGTCAAAGGTCAAAAAATGATGTACTTTATGTTATACGAATATTTGTCGTCATAAATATTTACCGAACCTTCAGTCCCACTTCATCGATGTCACTGTTATCTTAAGGAAAGCGTATTTTGTTCGCGCCAAAGGCCAGATTCATGCAGCGTTCGTCGGGGCCACTTTGGGAGGATATTAGTTCCCGATGTACTCAGTACTACACATCACCGGGGTCATCTGAAATTTGGACCTCCGAGTCATCTTCAAAATGTACTTAATGCGGGCCGCCGGTCCCTATTTCTTTTGGTCGCCTTCCCATTGAGGTGAATGGTACTGGAATGCTTGTAAGCCATGAGCCACTCGTGTATATACAGATTCGCGATCCGTTTGAAGAACTGCTGAGCTGGACAAATGTCCCTACTAAAATCCATCATATCTGTGAGTTGACTCTTAGCAAGCTGGCCGCTTTCGAAGCGTCAGAAACTTTGTCACCTGACAGTGGCATCAACCCTGCGCACCATTTCTAAATTATATATGCCACGTACTTCCACCTCGGACTCTTGATGAGCAACGTTGTATATACTTAACATTGGACCACCAAAAGGGGATCAGGCAACTCGGTTTTGGTTCGTTCAACTTATCCCTGAGCAGGACATGCGAGTCATGACTCTGCGGCTCATGATTGCAACGGACAGATGGCTGGCACGCTGCGGTTGATGCCGCAGCGTATTATATTTACCATGTACCTCACACTGATAATTGTTTCGTTTCTTGATCCTGGCTGACACTATAATCTAAGGACCGGCGCACGCATCAAGAGCAGCTTAGATCGACACTCATCAACACCTTCTTATATCAGCGCCTTGATTGTTCAAAGATGCTTCCATTCCTTCTGGGCTGGCGGGCGTAATGTAACTGAGGACCTTAGGCTGCAAATGGAAGATGTTTCCTTCTGCATCCTCGCTACGAGATACGTTTCAACATCGACATGCGAGGCCTGGCACTGGAGATCATTGGAATCGTGTCGATGTCACGCTTTCCATGTTTGGCCTTCCCGATATGGTTCGGCATTGAATCTGAGATTTGTTCCAAATCTATATTATCTGATTAAACAGATTGGCGTGCCTAATAATTTATTAGGCACGCCATTCAGTAATAATTGCAATTCAGTTCAGATAGTATAGATTGGGAACAATATTCTCGTTATATCATACAAACCGTTAGATAATATCTAGATTGGCCCTGCAAAAACAACAACACTCACCTTGGCCATGGTGTGTAGAGGAAAGACGCATTCTATACACTGTTTGCTCTAACTAACACTGATACAAATCAGTCACTTCATCGTTGGCCAGATATGGGGTCAAAGGCACCCAGGAGCCCCGTCGAGTAATTCAACCGTCAGGGTACTGCCAGAGGCGCGCATGGGATGAGTCACCTACAACCCAGCGGGAGCAACTTAGCTATGCACGCATGTGGCTACACGCCATGGGTTGGAATTTTTATCCAGAAGGGCTATATGGCTATATATATCATACGTGATCTCGGAGATGCACTCTCGCCACACTGCAGGGACGGCACGGATTCCCTGGGCGATATCAAGCCAGGACGGCCAATGGCACTTGTATACTTACCCTTCTTACCCTTCTGCGGTATGTATCGCATTATGTTCTGCGCCTTAGCATGGATTGGACGCACCGGTGTTGTTTCGTGAGTCTATAATCTCTTCTACTGTAAGTTTGTGGCCGCGATATTTGGCCGGCCTTGATATTGCCGGCCTTTCGGCGAGGGGCCGAAAAATGTCACCTTTAATATTGAATAATCGAGAGTTTATCCACAAGACCTCCGACTCTAGCTGCATACGCATAGGACAGGGAAGAGCAAACAACCATAATAGGACTTCTGGTGCTTTCGGTTTGGAATTCCCCAGGTCAACGATGATCCAGGGTCCAGCCTCGGGGCGTGCAAGAAGCCTTGAGCCTTAGAGCTCAGAGGTTCTACTTACGACGTTATTCAGTTACTTTGCTATTTCATATGATCCCCTTGTTCCTCAAGGGCACTGCGGGGCGGGAAATCGTAGTCCGCCACCTTTTTGAAAGAGATTATTTGTTCCCAATCTATGTTATCTGAACTGAATGGCCGTGTGCCTAATAATTGCAAATTCAGTTCAGATAATGTAGATTGGGAACAAGCACCCTGACCCTACATCTAGTCCCTTGCTCGTCAAGGGCACTGGGGGTGTCGTAAATCGAGGGAAAATCCGACACCCTTTGCCGACATCTCTTCGCGTATCGTATTGCTGTGTGGCGGCAAGTGCCACAAGTTAACTGAGCAGGGTACTGCCGCCACCGCGGCCCTCGCTCTAGCCTTGTAGGGAACAGGAATCACCTGAGGCAGATCTTCGATGCATGCGCAGTTCGCTTGTACCACATTCTGACCAGACACGCTAAAGAGATGGACATCCTTCGCGATGGAGACGTTCGAGGCCCCTGGACTGCGAAGAATCGTCATCCCATGGTCCTCGCATCTATTGGAGGTAGAGTGCGATATTGATAGCCTTCAAAAAATTATAGCTTTCTCCGCGTTCCGACACCGTCACTCCAAACCAATTCATCTCCAGAACCTCAGTGGAGGCGTGCGGTTTACTAGTAGACTTCTGTAGTTTCTGTTGCTGTATGCCGTTCCAACAGTCTAAATTGAGCTACCCACGGAGTTTGCCTGAGGGATAGGCGACCCCCACCTACTGCTGCGGTGACACGACCAAAGTCTTCCATTACAACGGAGTTAGAGAGTTAGATTATAGGACCTGTGTGCCGACTCGGAGATAGGCCTTGGCTGAGTTCGAAATATGCTATTGCCTTCATGCCCAACGACGGACGTAGGCTCGCAAACGAAGCTGCGACGAAACCTCCTGTCTCGTTCTCGTTCTGTATTTCGTTTACCATGCATTCCGATAGTCGGACCTGTTTCATATCGATTTCACGAGTGAACCGACTCGGCTAGCGTCTGGACTCTGGAGCGTGCAATGCTGTAGTTATCAGTTAGAGGACGTCTATAAGAATGCCTGGGGCTTCACGCCTCCATAGATATCTCAGCATAACCCAGAAAGAGTGCTGCAAATTTTCTGGATCGAGATGGTTATTGGACTCAATTTACTAAGAGGGTATGTCTGGCCATATTCTGTCAATCATCCGCCATGTTTTAAGACTTCACGAGGCGACACCTCGCCAATGCTGTAACCTCGGCTGCATCCATGGGGTTTCTTCTTTTCGGTAGGCTTCGTCACCCACCTTAAATCATTCCAGTCTGATAAAGAGGCCGTACCCAACAGGCTATGACCAAGGTAAGTATTGTTTTGCCTATGACAACATCTCTAATATCCAAGGCACCAAATATAGGTGTCCTGTCTGGACTTCTCCTTTCAGATAGGTTCAACAACCAGTTTCAACTTATGGCTACTGTGAACGGTCAACAAATACAGAACGCGGCCAAAGTGGCCAACATTGTGAGTCGTGATTCATGTCGCGTTGTTAAATCGAAACCAAAAAACTCTGAAAATTTGTTTCTGGGATCATAGGTCAGCATCTACGAGGTGAGAACCTAGTAACCATACTTGTCATCTTGATACTTAGTGTGGCAGATGGGGTGCCTGTTCGGTGCAGCGTTTATTTTGTTCACAGGTGAAGCGCTGGGTAGGAGGAGGTCAATGCTTGTTGGAACTTCGATACTCGTAAGTAGTTGATTTTCTGATGTATGTTTGGTAGGAGACTGTGATTTCAGATCGTTGGAGCCGCACTACAAGCGTCGGCCTTTGGTGTACCACAGATCGTTGTTGGCCGCATCATTGCGGGGTTTGGCAACGGTACGTATCACGGTATGATACACGATATTCATCTCACGTGTTTTTCGGGATGTATTTATCAAGGCATGAATTCTGCAACGATTCCAGTGTACAACAGTGAAGTATCCAGGACAAAGAACAGGGGTCGGGACCTCGCGATCGGACAGGCTATGCTGATAGCCGGCTTGGCACTTTCTTATTGGTTTGGTACGTGTGCTTGCTTTACGTGTATCAGAGAAATAGCCACATCAATTTAACGATGCCAACAGATTATGGTTTAAGCTTCATCAATTCAGATGCGAACTGGGTCAGAAAACGTCATCGGCTCATTAAAGTTACGGGACTGATATCTCGTATTTCTGTGCTGATTGGGAAGAGTAGCGGCTTCCAATCGCATTTCAGACTGTCTTCGCCGTATCGCTAATTCTAATGCTCATAGACCTTCCTGGTGAGTTTGGTTATAGTCGTCCGTGTTCTCAGCGCACACTAAACAGCTCTAGAGTCACCACGATGGCTACTGGCCCGAGGACGAGTTTCGGACGCCCGAACCGTTCTCGCTCATCTTGAGTCAGATTCTGCCAAGCCCACTGATGCCATCGTTGTTGCTCAAAGCCGAGAAATTGAGGAAGCCATAGAGCTCGAGCGCAGTGTCAGCGGAGATTTCAGCTACAAGGAATTATTTGAAGGAGGAGAGATGCAAAATTTCCGAAGGCTGTGTCTGTGCTTCGGGATACAGTTGATGCAACAGGTGTTTTTTCCGTCCATCCGTGGATTATATACTTCTAATCTAATTCAATATGTCCAGATGGGTGGTATCAGTTAGTGCTTTTCACTAATGTCGCGGAATAGGCCTATTAACGGTTTTGTGCTAAGATCTCATATCGTATTAGTGAGTATAATTTTTTTCCATCCATGTATAGCTTGATAATCGATGGAGAATCGTCAGCCTAACGCTCGTTTTCAAATCGATGGGCCTTTCTGACAATATGTCCCGGCTTTTGTCGGGGTTCAATGGTCTAGCATAGTACGTCACTACCGCTCGCCAACGAGCCTCTTTCAAATTATGTTTTGTACACCAGCTTTGTATCGGCCCTGATTCCCGTTCTGGTATGTTGATGCCCAATGTGAGTCTTGGTGCATAGTGACTTGGTTTACAGTACATCGAAAGACTGGGGCGCCGTCGGTCAATGATGACTTGTGCCGTGGGATGCTCAGCCTCTATGGCAATCCTTGGTATTCTGTTGGCCGTTAACCCCGCGGGGACGGGTATACAGGGAAGGGCTGCCGTCGCAATGATGTTTACTTGTAAGCGAAGGCGTTGAATTTTGTATATCTGCGTGCCTCTTACACGTTGCTGAATCTGCATAGTTAACACCTTCTTTGTGGGTGTCCTGTTCGTGACTGACGAGATATCGGAGATTGACGTCGAATTGCTCAGTCCATCGGCTGGCTTGCTATCCCATGGCTTGTGAGTAAGTGCATTCGTGCCCGATCTCCATAATAACTTCTGTCCCCAGTACCCCGCGGAAAGTATGAGGAATTTCTACCCGTTTCGCTCTGACTTTCTCTGAAATACCGAATATTGAATAGTTTGCACACTTCGTTTGCGATCAAAAGGCTCTGCCACGGCGACGATTTCTAACTGGCTGTTCAACTTCGTGAGCTAATATCACGATTGTCGCATCTAACTGACATACTCGGCAGACAATCGTACAAGTCACCCCAGTCGCCATCCAAAACCTGGGATGGAAAACCTACATCAGTGAGACTATATTAAGCTACCTATGAGTACTCAGGACGAACACCAACTCAGTGTTCGCTATTTTCAATGCCTCCTTCATACCCATGGTCTATTTCTTCTACCCTGAGACAGCGCTGAAGGTGAGCGTGCTTCTGATTGCGCTGGGCAACTGAGGTGCTAACTTATGTACACTTCCAAGCCCCTGGAGTCAATTGATACTATATTCTCTTCCCCTGATAAGTACAAGATCGGTACGGGCGAGGATGTGTTTTCAAGAGACCAACCACAGCTAGAAGGCAGTGCTGGCGACTTTGAAGAGAAGGCTGGCGACGACAGGAGTGGGGTTCTTGCTTGACACATTCGCACTCTGCACAGATTTTGTATGCAGTATATCGTGATGACTGTAGCGTTACGACTGATTTTGCTGTGGATACCACCGACAATTAAGCTGGAGTAACGCCAAGTCTTCACTTTCCACACCAGACGAGATTTGGTGAGCCAATGTCCAACGTTGCTGTAATCGTGTGCCCAAGAAGCTTGCAGCTTCACTATCAGCCTTCGACCGCCTAGTTCTCTGCCGCCCATCCTTCCCTACAAATATTGCTGAAGCGTTGTTTGAGCGTTAGTGACGGACTAGTATAGGGGCGGGTCAAGCCCTAGAGACTTAGGCCGGGGTTGGGTTACAGTATATAAGTCGGTCTTCCGAGTGAGCAGCTGTCTTTGCGTCTGATTCTGACGTGATATAGCCAGATGGACTATGAGGCGACGTAAACCAAGCTCACTTAGGTAGATCTATAGACAAGAGCTAGTATAAACGGGAGTAACAAGGAAAGTCTTGAGATTGAGCGGTATATAGTAAAGGGACGACTAGATGCACAAAGAGAGTTCAGAATCAATGCATGGATATACACTCAACCATGACGAAAACATTCCCCAAGGGGGTGGGAGGAATAATTTACCGGCAGCAAAGAACCACCTTTTATGCATCCGATGCATAGGAATGCAGCAGAACCGCCCCAAGGAGGGGGGGGGGGAAGAGCTGGGTATTGGCGAGAGAGATGGTACTACGCCCGAAAAGGAAAAGACGGGATGCGTGGCATCAGCACAGCATACTGGCGTGGCCTGGGCGCTGGTATGATACTGTTAGATTGTAATGGGTGTCGATCCAGGACGGACAAGGTCTATTTCAATTCGCAAAACGCAAATCGAAAATGACAAATGACCAAGCGCAAACCCAAACTCAAATGCGGCAAATGCACGATGGCGCTTTGCTTGTGAATCGGATGATGCAAGTGATGGATTCGGAGTTTCCTGTGTCCGACTCGGCTCTGACACCATTTATATACGGGAGCTAAAGCTCGATGATTCAACTGAAGGCGGAAAAAGGTCGAGTTGCTCGACAAGACCCTGAGCTCGAGTCACCGTGTCACGTGACGCAGGAGTGACATTTTTAGCGAGTTCGTGCAGTGATTCACGAAAAGGATGGTCGGGCACTCCCCCATCAAATGGGAGTATACTTATGTGGATTTGATAATCAGGAGCGACCGAAAGCGAATACTGGTTCTGACCTGAGTACTTGCCCTGACTCCCTGAGTGGCTCCACTGGCTATGCGTTCGTAACTTACAGCAAGTTGAACAGGCAGCAACTAAAGCGCGCGCAGCTAGCATCCATGGACATGTTTTCCACCATGGTAAACCCGCCGACAATCATCCACGTGCACCAAAAGTCAATCATGTACTTGCAGCAGCTTTGCCTCGGAGGATGAGATCGACCACTGTCGTTAAACACGGATACCTGGAATATGTACATATGGGAAACTATCGTGTCCTCGACACGGCCCTCAGCACCTAGTGAAGTTTCCTTGTGTTGTTCAAAAACAGGGGGAAGTTGATAGACATGACTCCGCATAGAGAAATTGAATCGAATTGCGTAATCTATGCCTATCTGTTTCTTGGCAGGTGAAACGAAAATGAGCTTCAATCAGCACACCACCCCAACAGCTCACTCTCTAGGTGGGGTTGATTGTGAGATCGCCTTGATCATCCTTGCTCCCACTTCCGCACCCTCTAGGAACCGGGGTTGGAAGAATGCCGCCGTCTCCGAAAACCGCCTCTCATACAACTCGAAGTTTCCAAACGAAATGCACTGGCTCCACCCCCGCGCGGCAAGGGTGAACTCAAGGTCGTCCGAGCGGTGCATGACATCCCGCACAGCCGCTTCCACAGCCCCATCGAGTCGCGCACACGAGCGGAATAGGTATTCTGCCACGCCGATCCACATGCGGAATATCGGTGTGCCGGCAAGGTCGAGGTGGGCGAGAGGGTCGATGCCTAGGGTTGCCCAGCAGTCGACCATTGCAAGCAGAGAGAGGTGTGAGTTCGGGGTGCAACGGGAGCCGTCGGTATTTTTACCCAGACTGAATTGGTCGAGCAGGTCCTCGGAGAGAAGGATAGGTGCAGTGTTTGTGGCGCCCTGGTCGTGGGGGAAGACCTTTTCGCGTGCGTCATACATACGTTTTCGCAGAGTATTAGCATCCCCGGCGAGCATGAGCTTGTATAACTCTGTCGTGCTTTTGGCGAACTGGTCGATCTGGACACGTGCATAGGGGTTTAAAATAGCGAGCCCGGCATAGACGTGCCATTTGTTTGCGTAGATTCTTAGCGTGATGTTAACTTTAACAACCTCTATCCCGGATACGTAGAGACCGGCACCCTCCCAGGGGTAGGTCGAAGCACAACGCCAGGCCGTGCCCATGCTTTCATACGCATGTGAGAAGATATGAGGTTTTGGGAATTGTTAAGGCTGACCTAAGGAAGGCTGCGTGCGTTACAGCCTGGGTGTTGGCAGTTACCAAATCATGCTCGTCGTAGCTTAAGTAGACGTGTCGAGACTTGAACGGACGGAGAATATCCTCCACAAGACGCAAAGCCCAGTCAGGTGCTCTGTGTCTAATTATCACCTACAAGACATTGTTATCTCAGGACATATGCCATATAGCTACTGATACTTACCAGGGGCTGTCCGACAGGAGAAACAGTTGGACCGTGCAGCGAGTGGCAAGACACGATGTGAACATCGTCGGGGAGGTATTTTTCGAATGCTTCTCGTTCGGGGGCCTTCACGGATGTCTGCCCTCCCACCACCGCCCCCACTTTGGTTGCTGTAATTTCGAAGCATTATGGATCAGGTGAATAAATATGCACACGATGACGGACATGGCCCATATTCCGCTACAACCCGCTGTACGAACTCTGCTTCCACAGAATATATGATAAAATCCGAGGCACGAGAGACGTGATGACCGTCTTTGAAGACTCTGACACCTGAGACCCCTGGGCATTGAATGTTAGCAGATGGCGCTGGTGCTGCTCTTCATAACGCGATTACCGTGCATCTCAGCTTGCAACTGATCGAATTTCTCCGGAATGTC
Source organism: Gautieria morchelliformis (assembly GCA_015179125.1). Taxonomy (NCBI): domain Eukaryota; kingdom Fungi; phylum Basidiomycota; class Agaricomycetes; order Gomphales; family Gomphaceae; genus Gautieria; species Gautieria morchelliformis. The sequence continues at coordinate 10,465 of WHVA01000214.1, read as the reverse complement.
ACACACATTAATCCTAGAAGCCATTAGTCCAGGCAAATTTATACAACCGTTCGCTTACTTCTGCCAGCCAGCTTCAGAAAATCGCCTGGCATACATTTTCCCCATCTCACCCATCCCTATGAGCCCTATAGCGGGTTGCTCATCTGCAGCGAATGCAGGCGATACGCCATTTGCGAATGAGAGCATGGCGACTGTAGTGGCTTACTGGTGGGGGGTTTGTCGTGGTTGTCGAAAAGCTTTGTCAACGTCTACAAAAGTATAATGACAGACGCTGATGCCCTGCAAACAAGCCTTCTGGACTGCCTTTAACGGTTGGAAATTAAATTTCACAAATGAAATGGAGAGCTCAATATGGGTCCATTTGAACCCACAATAAGTATGCGGTGACTTTCCATCCTGGTATGCTGGTTACTCTCTTGATTTAACACGCATGGTAGCAGATTGTGTGCTCGGAGATACGACGGTCGGACATTGTGTGCAGAGTTGAACGCCCTGACATCATGCAAGCGCTCGATCAGGCGCGCTCAATGCCAGTCAGACCAAGTATGGGAAATTAAATTAGACGGTGCTGATGCCGATATTGAACCCCTCTTCTTCCACCAGCAACGGTCAATTGCCGCCGAACAGCTCTACACTTTGTCTATTCTACTAGTACACTTCAAGTTAAAATTACTAGCAGCCCTCATACGCAAACGGCGAAAAACTTCTAACCATTCACCGCGGACGTTTTGGGGGTCTGGAATTGAAGTTGAAGCCCATAGGGCTCCGTGTGAGCATGCAGCCGCGGTCTGCTGGTCTATCTTCGTGTACATACGTTTACTCAGGACGAATTGCGATGGCCTTCGGGGGCTTGCGTGTTTGTGGGCGGTTTAGGGAGAACGGGGGTATGGCGGGGGCCGGGTCTGGCGAGGCGGCCGCCTGCAAAAAAAGAGAGTACATAGACAGTCCGTGGAATGACAAGTACGTTAAGTGGAAGTCCAAGGAATACAAGTATTCTAGAGAAAAATCCGGGGCAGGATCAGGGGCCTGGCAGCTCATCACTGCAGGAAGACTGGGGACTTAACTTAAGTACATTACGCACCGATAAATCAATGCAGAAGGTAATAATTTTAAGTGCTCGCGTACCTGAATTTAAGTGCACCGGTCTATTGGCGCAACCCGAAATCTGGTAGAGAGAATGTCTTGTTCAGAAACAGTTCACACTGAATTTCAGGCAATTTTGTACTTAAAATGGCAGTTATAAAATACTGATAAACCAGTGCATTATACTTCTGAAATGTATTCTGAAATACATGTAAAAGTAACTGGCGCAGACCAGAGATGAAATGATGAGTGGTAGAGGATCAAGCACTGTGAATACATGAATAACAGTGGGACAATTTCAGTGATAGGAGAATAAAAAGAATACTTTATGCAGCAATGATTGGAATAAGATGGCTGTGTATCAGGGGTGGTCATCACGAGCCCTAACAGAGGGGACCGGCTGCAAAGTGGAATATGAGAGAGAGAGAGAAGGCAGAGATACTTAAGACACACCTGGTATTTTCTTTTTCTCACCCCAGAGCTTCCAGTGGCAGTAGAGGATGACATTTTATTCCGGGTACCCTGACTGAGTCCACATGAGCATGGGTATATGAGTGTATGATGAAAATACTGCAGTCGAGTCAGGAGTGGCCATGCAACAAATGGCCATGATCTAACCTTTTCCTTGCCCTTGGCCGGCTGGAAGGACTTGGTTAGATATGTAGATTCATTAGACCACAATATACATGTGCCACTGGGATTGAGTTGAGAATCTTGTAGCATTTAGAGTAGCCTCTGCATCAGTAAAAAGAATAATAACTCAAACTAGACATACCAGTCCAGGACCAACCTCGTCCTTGACTGGCTTCTTCCTCTTGATGCCGGAGACCCTCTTCTTTGAGGCCATGCTGGCAGCCATGGCAACAGACGATTTATTCTTCTTGCTCTTGGAAGATTTGCTGGTGGTGCTGAGATTCAGCAGCTCCAGATCATGCATGACATCTGGCTCATGATTCTCGAGAGCAGCAAAGTTGGGATGGGGCTGCACTTTGCTTTTGCTAGAGAACATGCCCTTCAATCCTAGTAGGAGTCATATATATAATAAAAATATGAGTAAGGTAATAACCAAAATAAAAGAAAAATATTGACTTTGGCAATGGGGACATTGCTGATGACATGGGGGGCCACCTGGAAATTATCTGGGGCTCAGTTAGTCTTCGAAGACTTAATAATGAAAATAAAATATAAAATACTCAACAAGTTTGGTGGGTGGCTGGACAGCTGTAGCCTCAGAACCCGGTGTGGATTTCTTCTTCTTGGACTTGGATTTAGCAGTGGAACTCTGTGGGGCAGCTGGGAGAGGAGAATTTGCAATGACATTACAGATGTTACTGCTGAGGGCAGGCATGGTGGCCACTCATGCAGCCTGGTGCAAGGCTGACTGTTGTGATTGTTTAGTAGTGTTATTAAGGTATTGTTGAATGAGCATGTGACCCAGCCAGCCACCAGTGAAATTTCTAAGCAAGGGAAAAACCTTGCATAGCTTGATAAGTACAGGCAGATATTGATGTCAATAGAGGGGGTGCGGTGGTGTGGTGGGACCACTGCGGCTGGGTGTCGCTTACTTGAGCAGCACTCGCGGGTTCAAATCCCGTGCCCCCACCCTTGATTCGCCCACTAGTCATTACCCATTACCACTACTCCCGGCACACACTATTACCTACTACTTCAAAAATATTCGGAAAAACCCGACTGTGTAACCCCGCTGAAACCCTATCGATGTCACAGGGGTGAAAGCTCCCCGTTCCAAAAATGGCCATCCTTCATTCTCAACAATATTGATGTCACTGGATCGGGCAATTGGGTGTTTCTCGCTTAACATCTAGGCCTACCCCAAGAACCCATGGTCCCATGGCTACGCTCAAACCTTACGAAACACTATTGCGTCACTACCCCAAGTTAGAAGGAATCATCACACATTCCCATGACTAATAATGATGTGGCGGCGGGTGTTGAAGGGATGAGTGAGGCATGCGAGTCGGAGTGGCTGAGGGATTAAAAGTGGCATTGCATGATTAGACTAGTCCTTTGTTTGTATGACTGGCTATAGTGCACCATAAGCGCCAAGCGCTTCGAGCACTCTAATTGATTAACTCACTCACTCACTCACTGATGTCAATAGAAGTATGCAATATACAAAAAAATGATAACATACTTTCAGTTTGACCAAGACCATTTTGGCCTTTACTTGCTTGTGCATTGGGAGAGAGAGATTGAGATTCTTGCCACAATGAGAATGCAGAGATCACTGGGATACAAGATGTGTTAGTCCATAAAAGGTAAGTATACTGGTGAGATATAACATTACCAATATGTCTTTGTAAGTGTCAGTGTCATCCTGATGGTTGGAACCCAGGCCGATCATCTCCCTAATGTTGTAATCTCATCCTCCTGTACCATCAGGCTTTGGGATCACAGGGATCAGCTTTGGTGCTGTGACTTAGCTCTGCCAAGGTAAATTTACAATAAAGCTCCTCTCATTTCTTTTTCCTGGCTGGAGTGTCGTTATTGTCGCTGCTGATATTGCTGGCATTGGTAGCATAGATGTCACCACTGTCCATGGTCTTGACATGACCAGGTGTGATGTCTTCTTCCTCATCCTGGGAATCATAACTGGAGGCTATGTGAAATGCAAGGATTTGTTTTCATATTTGTCACCTGAGAGACCATCACTATCGTTGTCTCCTTCTGATTCTGAGTCTGTGGCATCAGTGTTACCATAGGTTGTGTCAAGATTGGATCTGGGCATTAATATCATGTATTAATAACATGGCGAATGCCTGAACGGCTTGTGTGATAAGGTATGTAGTTTGGCGAATAATGTGAAGCCAACAAATTATTATGAAGTGAGGGGGCTACTTGAATGGAGCTCGCCCTGTCTACAGTCAAAGTGAAATAGCTCGTGACACTTGATGACATAACATGCAAGGTTTCATGGAAAGGTTGTTTGGCAGCAACAATCTTTTCGCCAGCAAAGGGACTCCTTCGGAGCCCTTTGTCAATGGCACAGACAAGAGTTCGAAGACTAAGGTGGTAAAGGTGAGATACAGAAACTCACCAGTGGTGCTTTAAGTGCTACTCTAGTTTTAAAGGTAGTAGGCTAGAGAAGAGGGCTTAAGATGATGGTCATGGTGTAGTTGGGTTTTGCACAGGATAGATGTATGATAATTGAACTGCAGAATATACATGCGAATGTAAACTACTTATACCGAATGCTCGAATGCCATCAGCGAATAGGAAAGAGGCCATCAGGACTCAGGGTTGGATAGCACCTGTAGTGCCCGGTTAGTCATACCTTCTTAGCTAGGGTAACCGGCCGGGTTGCAGAGGCTAAGTAGGTATGTTTTGCAGGGAGGACCAGTACTATGAATAATACTACGTATGATTCTTACTTAGCTACAAAATGTGACTGTGGGTGAGCTATGGACACCTGTTCTACCCGTCGGACACATCCAGTGTCTCGAGCCACAGCTCAACTGTTCACGTGACCGTCTCCAGCGACCGCCATGTCACATCAACCACTGTTTCCATTGTCGCACGCAGTGAGCTCAACTGGTGAATTTCTATAGCTCCAAAACCTCCGGCTTTTTTTAATATGCCTCCTGCTTGACCCTCCCATATCAAACTCAGCTTGTCCATTTGTAGTACAGTAAGTAAACTCAAAAGTATGTATTTACATATCTACTTTCTCATGCCTTACTCATGTGGAACGACAGCTTCTCCCCGACATTGAGCCCCATACTCAACCGCCACACCCGCACACCTCATGTTCCCACCCCTGCATTGTCGATCCACCTCTTGGTACTGGACGGGTGCATGAGCCCATACCTAAGCTGGGGAAACAGCGCCAGCAAGGGCTGATGCTGGCGATGACCCAAGCGATGCTCAAATCCATGTGGATTTTGAAGCGACACAGAAGAGAGAACAGCACTAGTGGCTATCCCAGGACGGACATTTCCCATGCACAATTCGTACGTACCATACCTTGTTCGCGTCCTCATGGTGATCAACTTGCCGACTTTGCAACACAGATATCTTGAGGCCATTATGCCGTGTATATCCTGCTCATCTTTCATGAGGCCAGCACAGAAACAAAGCGAGGATCAATTAAGATCCTTCTGACAGATGTATGAACCTGCAGGAATGAACGCTGCCAGTGTGTGAGCTCTCAAGGCTGTTACCTGTGCGGAATGAATTGATTACCAAGTATGTGAAACCAACCTGTAGTCAAGCTGCTCACTGAATGAATCCTCGTCTTACTAGCTTGTCACAGCCGTGGTCGCATTCGTCGTTACTAACAAAGAACCTGGAGCAATCCTGATCTTCATACCCAGTGTCCAGGAAATCAAACAATGTATCGACTCTCTAAAGAGCTCGCCTTGTCTCGGACCGACCCAAACATTCCCCCTCCACGCTAACCTGTCCGCCGCTGAACAGAAAGCCGTGTTCCAACCAACTGAGTGTCCCAGACATCCCACCGGTGCTTTGTGGGCTGGGCCCGACGCCACTGCCGCCTGCGTTGTGCTCCCCATCGTCAGCCAGTCCGTCCTCATTGTGCGTGGAACTTCGATGCAGGCGAGAGTGTGGTGCAGGCCCTGCGCCTTGGTACTCATGGTGACCCATGCCATACACGAGCCAAGCTCACGTGGTGGTCATAAGTCAGTGATAATTTTAAAATTATAGAATCTTTGCAATTACTCTGGCTCAATGCTCATGCTCGCTCTCGCTACTGTCAACTATATGCTTGCTCTTAACACGAGACCCCGCTTTCCACTGTCTCTTAGCGGGCTCGGCCAAGTCATTACTGACATTGGCACAACGCTGGTAAGGTCTCCGTGCTAACCCTTTATCGGCACGCTCCTTGCGAGGGCGATCATTGCCTGCACCGCTGTTCACTTTGTGGGCTACCTTGTGCGCATGATACTCCTCGTCTGAAAGTCTGCAGAACCGGAATGTTGGTGCAACGTCTTTGCTGCCCTTAAGGGCATTGGTCAGCCTCTCTAATGCCTTCATGGTACCAATCTTGCATGGACTTCTGATATTTCCTTCCAGTGGCCATCCCTCCATGACCACCTGGTAACGGTCTACAATGTCACTTTCATACCTTGCATATGACATCTCAGCTTCTGGATCCCCAGTTATTTGCCCTGGTCCTTGCATGTGAGCCGCAAAGTCACAAACATGTGCCATGACTTACGGAGTACATTCCTGATTACCCTGACACCGTGTGTCTTCAAAATACACACCCTTTCATTCTGGTTCTTGCCCACACCTGTCAAGTCATGGGAAGCTGCCATTGCTTTAGGTTAAAACCTATCACGTGCTTACCTCGGATTCCTGCAGTTGCAAAACCATTGAACTTCATCACAAAATCTATCTATGTCATCCCATACACCATCTCCATGAAGCGTTCTGACACCTCGTCAGCATAATATGATGGTCCAATGGCCAGCCCAGGCTTCAAGGGAACAGTCACAGCTAAGGACAATGTTGCGCATCGTGCATGCAAAGCCTTTAGCTACAGACACGATGTCAGTGCATTGATACAGGTGTATTACATATGAAACCGTTACCTCTTCCTCCATTCGATTGAGCGTCTGTCTTACATCGCTTATCTCTGCGAGCCCATGTCGTCGTATCCCCTTTGCTGACCTCTCCCTTGTCTTTTCTAGTATCTTGATCAGATCTTCTTTGTCGGCTTTGGTGAGTTTCTGCCATGCTGCGTGACTATCGATGCTCTGTAACTCAACAAGCCATGCCTTTTGGCCAGGTGGCAGGTCTGAGAAATGGTCATAAGTAGCTGCCCATGTCCGATGTCATACACGTAAATACCTTGATTGACTTCCTTGCTGTGAAAATGAAGAAATGCGTTCCAGGACGAAGCCTTTTGCGTATGACGACCATACTTAGTCGTAGCATGAACTGTTAGTCTAGCTTGCATGGACTCAACCTTGATGCCATGCTTCATGGCCAAATGTTTGGCCAATTTGTCCTGTGTGTCCCAGGCTTCTTTAATGTCGGCTTCTATGGCAGCCCGGTTGGCAGCTCCATGGAGGGCACGTTTCCTTCGTTCGGCACGGTATATCTGGGTACGCTTCTTTCGCTGCACATGAGCTTGATGGAGTGTCTTGCATTTTACAGCAAGCCGCTGGAAGGTGGTAAGCATTGGATAGAGAAGAAGAAACAATTTTTGGGGTCATGTGACTCGGAAGAAATTCTCACTGCGTTTACTGTAAGCCCTTTATTACCCTAGTTCGGTGACATCCATCAACCTTGCCTGTCTGCAGGCTCTGAATATACAGTGGTACATAGGTTATGACTATTTATTGTATAGACACTCACTGGCTCGGATGGTGCTCAGTGATATAGTCCTGTGGCTGTTTGTGCATTCAAGCTCTATCGATACTAGCCCCACTCATTCCTTTGGTATGAACAAGGTATGTTATACATTCCGATAGCTAGATTTCACTGCCAGACAGCCTTTCTGAAGCACATTTATAGCCAGAGATGGTGTCCTTGCCTTGCAGCAAGGCACATTGCTGTCAAGATTGGTTTTTAGGGATTAATATTGTGTATTAGTGAACACAGCGAATGCCCGAATAACTTGTGCGAATAAGTATGCCGTTCGGCAAATAGGTGAACCAATGAATGTTCACAAGGTAAGAGGGTTGGTTGCCCAAACGGGGCTCACCCTATCTACAGTCGTAGTGAAATAGCCCGTGGCACTTGACGATGTAACGTGCAAGGTCTCACAGAAGGGCTGTCTAAGTCTCGACAATCCCTTCGCCAGCGAAGGTGCTCCTTCGGAGCCCTTCGCCAACAGCACAGAAATTATTTCGAAGGCTAAGGTAACGAAGATGAAGTATGAGAACTCACCAGGGATGCCTAAGTCCTCTGCTGGTCGAAGATAGAAATCTCCAAGAGAAGGCTCAAGACGATGATCACAGCGAGGTCAAGTTTGCACAAGATGGACGACGTACGATAATTGAACTGGAGAATATACATGCGAATGTAAACTACTTATATCGAATGCTCGCAAGGTATTAGTGAATAGGAAAGAGGCCGTCGTGAGTCAGGGTCGGATAGGGGTGCGCAGTCATAATACTAAGTAGATGGAATAAACATACAATAGAGTGAGGGAAGAATGCGAACATGAAACGATGGAGAATAAAGTTGGCGAAGGCACTTATGGACAAAACCATGTCTTGGGACCTGCATACATGCTACCCTGCGCGGACTCTTCGTTTACTGGGTTGATCCCGCATGACCTATGGAAGGGACGTCCTGCGAACACACTTTGGCCATACAAACACCCAATGGGGTTGGATTAAGAAGGTGATGGGGTTAATGATGAACCATCATGCTGGGTGAATGGTATCGATCATATTTGATGGTGTGCCTGCTGGCGAAATGTGTGAGCAGCGAATAGCGGTTCAGAGAATGGGGCGAACAGCAGGTAGAGTGGACGTAGAGGGGGAGTGGTCGGAGGGTGCGGCGAACTCTGGCAAAGATGCTAGGGAGTGATGAGAGGGAACATAGAGACAGTGGGGTAAGAGAAATAGACAGGTCATGACAATTGCCCACCCTCAGGTATGATACTAAGATATCCGTAGGCAAATGTTGACCCTTGTGCGCATAGGAATGTGCCTGTGGTAGCTTTGTACAGCTCCACAAAGCCAGATAAGCCATCTGCTTGCGACGCGTCCCAGCGTGAGAAGCACGAAACATTCGACAACAAGATCGTTACTAGTGTGAGGAATGGAGAGATTATTTATTGGGATGTTAACAAGTCGGGGTCCAATTATGGTGCGTGGGCATGGGTTCCTGCGTAACCCAGAGGAATACTCACATTAACACAACCAGAAATGAGGATAAAGGAGTACAAATGCACAGTAAATAACCTAGCTATCTCTCCATTCCTGCCCTACCTCTTTGCTAGTGGCTCACAGGACAGGCATCTACGCTTATGGGTACCATTCACCCTCTGCCAAACTCTCAGTACTGTGACCTGCTTCGCACTGTAGGACCTCCCGAGCCCGCCATCCTCCATTATGAAAGTATACCACCCCACAGCTCCCGTTCCCTCAAATCCCATGATCGTCTGTACTGGTCTGGAGAGCGGCAATATTCAGCGGTGGGTGAACTCAGTCATACTATATATAGTCCATGTTGTGTTCATCGTTGGAACTGTAGTAGAACTGTAGATGGGTCCTCCATAATAGAGCACTCCCCCTGGCACGAATAATGCTCGCACACTCATCGTCCGTACTATCAATGGACTGGCAGCTACCCAGTATGAAAGAAACAGGCTTGGGGTGGCTCGTAACGAGTGGGATGGATCGCCAAGTGAAGGTATTTACTCCTGTAACTACCTGCCCGCAGGCCAATTTGTGATCACCCATGCCCGTACACATGCACGCGCCTTGCCACCCTCCGAGTCTTCCTCCCCGCACTGACACACACACTCGCTCCCACAGCCATCGCACCGTGGTTCGGACAGGGCCAGCCGTACAGCCAGCTCAATGCCTCTGTCGGCCACCTCGTCGACTGGTACAATGTGCAGTTCTACTCGCAGGGCACCGCATACACCACGTGCACCACGCTCGTCTCAGCGTCGGGTGACCCCTTCCTGGGGATGGCAGTGCTCGAGATCGTCGCCTCCGGCATGCCGCAGCAGAAGGTGGTGATCGGGAAGCTAGGCACCCCCCGCCGACTATCTCATTAATGTTAGGGATGTTTAAGTCAAGGACTGCCGCGGGTCACAGGAAATATGAACAGCATTAGAAATCAAGAGAAGCATGGGCAATTTTTGGTGGTGTTCCTCGACAAGGTGAGCATGAGCACAGAGCCAGTGTCGTTGACATAGAGATATATGACCTATTCTGAGCTATACAGACCTACCTAACATCTGTAAATGCGGTCCATCGTGATTCTTGATCTGATAATTCTATAGAATCCATATCTCACTTGTTTTCACACTGGGATTCTAAAGCCAATGTCTCGTCAAGATCACGAGGTACACTTACTACTAATCGCCATACATATTTATTCATTTAATGCACCTATCCAGTTGCGCCCTAGTGTAATCATTTGAAGGTTGTGGTATCACTTTTTCATGCGACGCGCGATGCGTTCGTTCATGGGGAGAGTGACTTGTCCCCATCCTGTCCTTCCACTTCATCCACGCTCGGAGACACGTGGTCGATGGTGTCCGCATCCTCTGGTGCCAGGACGGGTGTGGTGAGGTATATGACTTCGCTGTCTTCTATCTCCTTGGGCCCTGAGCCCAAGGTAGTGTCAGCCATGGTGTCACTAGGCTGCACCAGGGTTTTGTTGTGTGAACTGCTAGATCGTGTCATTCGACTGAGCGGGTACATCACAG